>OY848919.1:0-600000 GCA_963693285.1 Xestospongia muta | reverse complement strand
CAGCTGACAGAAGACGAATTGAGAGCTAAGTTGTACAATTCTCTACAGAAGAAAGGAATTCTAGATTCACTGAAGGTACAAAGTCTCTGTGTATGACTGGATCTGGGAATAGAGACTCTATTGATTGCTGTTTAAACGTGACTGTCATGTGACTATCTTCTCTCTCCTATAGTCTCAACTTAGGAATTCATTGGCAAGAGAGTTACGAAGTTCTCCAAGTACTGAGCCACATATGCCACGCCCATCTCTCTATCATCAAATTTCTAACTACTTAATAACTGACTACCTACAGGAGAATGGTTTTGAATACACATTATCAACGTATCTACCAGAAGCTGGTGTTCATTTAGATAAGGTTAGTAATAATTACTACATACAATAATATATATAGTTCACTAAACGTTGGTCATTTTCTCCACTTGTCTCTTGTTTCTTCATTTTATTTATTACCATTTTGCCAGAAACACCTTAAACTTATATAAAAAGGTTCAAGTTATTTTCCATATTAAGGAAATATAGTCTGAATGATGCTTTAACAATAAAACTATAATTCTGACTCTAACAACTTAATTTAATATTGTTTCTATATAGTTGTTATCAGCTGAAGAGGTTTGCAGTATATTGGGATATCATGCTCCACAAATCAAGGTAATGAAATATTGCATACATTTTTTTAAAAAATAACTATTATCTTCTGTAGGCTGTTAGCACAAAGAATAAAAATGGTTAGCTCGAGTAAATTATAGTAACCATGGTGACAATGATTGTTATCTTTTAGCCTCTGGTTTATTATTACAACTTGTACAAGATTTACCTAATTTATTAAAGAAACCATTACCAGCTGTTACATCTTGTAGTGTTCAGACTGAGAGTGTGGAGCAACTAACAGTTAAGAAAAAACAGGAGGAAAATGAGGAGAATAATGATGAACAGAACATAGAAAGAAGAATGCTGGCTTTTCAGCGAGACTGTGAGAGCAGAAACAAAAGAATGTTAGAATTAGAGGTAAGGAGAGAGAGAGAGAGAGAGAGAGAGAGAGAGAGAGAGAGAGAGAACAAACTGACCTTTACAAATAGGTGGCACGTTTTAAAGAGAAAGAGCTCTCTTTGATGAGGATAGACGAGAGAAATCATTATCTAAAGGATCTAACTGAAGCCAAAGAACATGTTAGTACATTAGATACAGCATTGTCTGTTATAATGCCATTTATAGTTGAAACATCAATATCAAGAGAGACTCACTTCAGCAAATAAAACACTTGAAGAAGAGAAGGCAAGATTGTTAAGAAGGGAAAGTGAACTCGAGGAAAGTCTCTTTACTCAACGACAAGCTCTCCTTGATGAAATGGAGGCTTTAAAAATGAGGGAGATAGAATTAAAGAGACAATCAGAACTTGATAAAAGGTAACATATTTTGAGATTATACATAATGTGTGATAGAATACAGATCAGTTGCATTAGAGAAAGAGAAAACTATGTCACTTCAGGAGTTACTAACAAGCAAAGAAGAGCTTCTTGATGGCCTTAAACAACAATATGAACAAATGGCTGAGGCTAAGTTAGAGAGGTGAGTAGAGAGAGAGAAAGATCTTTTCTAAATGTGGTTTTTTAATCTTTAGATACAAAGCTGAACTAGAGACAAAGAAACTAACAGAAACCCAACTAATAGAAAAATTAAAGAAACAATTTGAAGGTATCCAGCTGTTATGAGTTCTCTCTTCTTTTATCATTCTATTTAATGTCTCTCAATTATATTAGGATCTCAGGAGTCTATGAGAGGTCTACAGTCTACGTTAGACAAAACAGCTGGTGACCTTCAGGAGGAGAGAGACAGAGTTAAAGAATTGTGTGAACAGCTACATACATCAATGATGAGACAAACTGAACTAGTCAAAGAGAAGGAGAGTCTACAAGCAAAACTTGAAATAGTACGTCAATCATAATGAGTATAACATATTATAACATTTACATACTGTTAGGTGGTAGATTATCCTATCTTACAAGGGAGGGTAAGAGAAATGGAGCTACAGTTGGAAACTGTAAGAAGACAACATGAAGGAGAGAGAGCACAATTGAAAAATAAGATAGCAGGTGTGTCTGTGTCTGTGTCTATGATTCAGTAATTCTTTTTAGAACAACAAGTAATAATGAAAGAGTTAAAAAATAAAGTTGGTAAGTCGTCAAGGCAACAGGTGACAGCTCAACAACTATTAGAAGAACAATTGGAAGATACAAAGAAGAAAATAATGTCATTACAACACAACAATAAATTATTAAAACAAGAGAATAGTAAAAAGGTAGAGGTATTGTTGTCTGTTTGTCTGTTTATTTATTTGTTTGTTTGTTTGTTTGTTGGTATATTTGTCTGTCTGTTTATTTATGTCTCTCCATGATGACATAAATGAATTTACTTCACCTTGACTTCTCATTTATACTCTATTATAATAAATTGTTATGATAATAGAGTATACCGATACAATATATATTACAGCTGTTATATTGTCTTATTCATAGATGGAGGTGAACAAACAATTACAACATAGACTAGATGAAGTCACAATTGAACTTCATTCAGCTCACAATGAGATCCAAGACTTACAAGAACAGATTGATGATTTATATAATAGTAAGTAACAAGAGATATAGTCAATATAACTAGTTTCATTCTTTCAGTATTAGCAGCTGGTGGTTCTGCGACAGAGAAAACAAAAGTAAAGAAGAAGTAAGCTGCTATAAGAGTTAAGAAATATAGTACATTCTTTGATCACAGACACAGTCCAAGAAGACGTCCTAAACCTGTTTCTCTTTCAACTCCACCTTCAAACGATAGCCCACTTCCTCCATTAGAAACATTATTACTAAATCCTGTTGTTGACTCACCTTCTACTCCAAACAATGTTAGTTTCTCTGATGCATCAGCTCAACTGTTAGCAGAAGCTAGAGCTACCTTTACAAGAATGGAGAAAGAAGCAGAGGTAGTGTCCCCTCAGGAAATAGATCAATTAATTCATCAGATTTCTTTAGGAGCTGACAAAAACTTATAATATTTTCGAACCTCTTTCTTCAACTCTTCTTCCTGGCAATGATCCAATTATCACAGAAACTTCTCATCATCCTGAAAAACTGATGACATCTGTTACTATGCCAACAGGAGTGCATCCTACATTAACATATACTCATCCGATACTGTCTGTTGGTCACACCTACTTATCTAGATCTAATATACCACCCCCTATATCAAACATACCAATACCCATTCCTACTAATACCATGGCAACCAAACAAGTCACTTCAATACCATCATTATCATCCAATCAGACACTAACTACCAGTATAGTTTGTTCTAGTGAGAAAGATCCTATTTCAACTGTTATTACAATACCTACTACTGAAGCTGTTCCTCTAATGACTACTACATCATCTATTACTACTACTAGTAGTAATAGAATGTCACTGGATAACTTATGGAAGACAGCAGCTGTTAATTCACAATCAACTATTGCAGCTGTCACTTCACAACCAACTATTACAGTGCCCACCATACGTACAGTTACTACACTATCACCCACTGTGTCTAGTAGCATGCCTCTATCACTAGATAAGGGAGCAGCTGTCACATCTCAAACATCTACTATTACAACGCCTACGTCAATAAGCATCCAACAGAAAGATAGATTATCTGTTATTACAACATCTTCAAATGTTGTAGAGATACCATCTACTCATTCAGAAAGAGTTCCTGACTTATCTAAACCAGCTGATACATCAGTTACAATACCTCTTAAGCTCGATGACTTATGGAAATCATCACCTCATGTAATACCATCTCAAGGTACACCTGTTACTTGTAGTGTACCACCTCACTCTTTGTCAAGCACTCTATTGCTCTCTACATTAGAAGCTAGAGTATCTGATAAGAATGATGACTGGGAAAGAGAGAGAGAAAGAAAGTTACAACTTAGACAAGAACAGGAACACATTGAACAAGAGAAAATTCACCAAGAGCTAGCTAAGTTACAAGAGGAACAAAATGACAAAGACAATCCTGTATATAACAAAGATAGTAACCACGATCCTTCACATCCTGGTAGTGGTGGTACAGTTGAAGATAAAACTGTTGATCATGAGGGAACTAATTTGTCCATCCAACACTACCTAGCTAGTGTCCAGCGCCAATCTCCTCCTCTTGCTTCTTTACAATATAAAGAACCTTCTACCCCGTCTGATCAAGTAAGTACTTATTATAGGAGATATTACAAGGGAAGATTTGAAATGAGGCCTTTGTTAAGATATTAGAATGGTACCATGATAAATGATAGTGTTATTATAGCAAAAGTGGGTTAGAGTTAGTGTTAAGAAAGTATATCATAATAATATAGTACTACTAGAGTGTATTACCTTAAAAGGGTTAAAATGTAGTGTTTTAATATACAATTTATTTTAATGGAATTGTAATGCTCTTTCAATTTACTACAGGCCTCGAATAACTTCCAGGTTCTCTCTTGTCCACCAACAGATAGGTTAGTATATTTATAATGATACTTCTTTATATTTCAATTTACTAACAATAGTTTAGTCTCTGGTGGAGAAGGCGAGTCTGATCCATTTGAAAATTGGTAATTTAATTAATTAATATAATAATTAATTTATTGACAAGAACTTGTCAATGACTAAACTACTACAAATTTATATTATTAACTATTAATAATTATTATTAATTATTATTTAACTATTATATTCTACAATATATTACATGAGGATTATTAGCTATTATTACATAAATACATAAAAATGAACAGATTATGTAACACTAGTGACGTGTTAGAAACATCCTTCTAACCAGCTGTCATCACTACCTCCTTGAGGTTCAGGAGGTTTAGAGTGACGTGAGAGTTGTTTACCAGCTCGTCCTCGTGGACTGATGCCTCTTGAAGAACTATTGGATGGGAGAACAGGTAGAGTACGTTTCCTTTGTCCAGAGGAAGAAAGGGGACCTCCCCTTTTTTCATTGGACTGAGGAGGAGTTAAGGGTTGGGAAATTTTAATCCCAGTACCACCTCTTCTAGCAGGACTAATACCACGAGGGGAAGGACTCCCTGCAGGAGAGAGAGCGGTTGTAAGAGGTTCACTAGGTGACCGTATTCTAGTGGGTGTGGTTATTTTAGCATTGTTTTGTGGTAATTGACTTGTTCTACGAGGGGATGGTGGACGGAGTGATCGGGAAGGGGGTGTGATTTGAGATATAACTGTCCTTGAAGGGGGTGTGGTTAGATTAACAGGTGTAACTTGACTTTCCGGTGAAGGAGATTGAGAAACCCCACCCTCTAATGAGGTGAGTCTTTGCTGTTGAAGGGGTGAGGTTGTGGCATATCTAGCAGGTGAAGGAATACGTATCTGACCACGCCCCCTAGGGGAAGTAAATCTTAACTGACTAGCATTTGGTCCAGGACGTGGCAACTGTCTTTGTGCTGACTGTTGTTGATAAGCTGTGTATCTAGATTGCCTCTGTGGATCAGGTGACTCATTCATCGGAGATCTAGTTAGGGTATCTTCTTCTGAGGATGTAGGACTAATGTTTCTGTTTGGATTCCAATTGACTTTCAGAGGACTATCACTAGCTGGTGTTACTGATTGTGGAGACTGTGACAAGTTAGTTTTCAAATTATCATCACTTGAGATCTCATCATCTGACTTTTTACATGCCTCTCTGATTGGAGGTTTGTCTTTCTTCGTAAATGTACCACTACGTTTAACTGTTGCTTGTTTTGGTGTATCATCTTCTTCGTCTTCAGCAGCTGGTTTGTTATCTTCTGGTACTTGTTTGACCTTCCATTTTCTTTGAGTTGGAGGTGTTCCTTCAGCTTCTACAGTTGGTTCATCATCCTGGACTTGTTTGACCTTCCATTTTCTTTGAGTTGGAGGTGTTCCTTCAGCTTCTACAGTTGGTTCATCATCCTGGACTTGTTTGACCTTCCATTTTCTTTGAGTTGGAGGTGTTCCTCCAACTTCTGCAGTAGGTTCATCATCCTGTACTTGTTTGACCTTCCATTTTCTTTGAGTTGGAGGTGTTCCTCCAACTTCTGCAGTAGGTTCATCATCCTGTACTTGTTTGACCTTCCATTTTCTTTGAGTTGGAGGTGTTCCTCCAACTTCTGCAGTAGGTTCATCATCCTGTACTTGTTTGACCTTCCATTTTCTTTGAGTTGGAGGTGTTCCTCCAACTTCTGCAGTAGGTTCATCATCCTGTACTTGTTTGACCTTCCATTTTCTTTGAGGCAGTGGTGTTTCTTCATCTTCACTGCTGTCGCTTACAGCTGCTTTAGACCGATTCCAATTTATCTTCAAGTTCCCAGTGTCCTCGTCTTGATGAGGTACCGAAGGACTTATCTTCTTGAAAGTGGCAGGAGCCTTAGGCTTGGAAAAATCCTTTCGTATTTTTAGGTGTAGTGGATCTTTTTGTTTTGTTATTGAAGGATTCATTATCTCATCTCCCTCATCCTCCGAGTTTGTTAATTGTGCTTTAGAAGGATCCCATTTTATTTTCAAACTCGATGCAGTGTCTTCTTGTTTCATTAATGGATGTGGGAAGTTCTCCTCTTCTTCCTCGTCAGAGTCACTAATCTTTTTGGGTGTCCACTTCACCTTTAATGACTGAAGACTGTCCGCAGGTCCTCCTCCTAATGATTGAGGAGATGCAACCACTTTAGGTACAACTGGTTTAACTGGTCTATTATAAGACTTCCTTAGCGGTGTAGTACTGGTAGTGCCTGTTATAGGAGGTTCCATATAAGGAGTTGGTGAAGGGTGCTTGTCTGATGAGCTGTCTTCAGACTCACTTGGTGACCCACGACGATGTCTGACTTGATTCAAGTATTCTAAGTAGATTAAAGAGGTAAAGATTATTTATAACTAGAAACATACTTTGAGCTGTACGATTAGTCGGTGTTGTACGTCTCTCACCAGTTCCTGATAAAGTAATATTATTACATTTAAATGTATCTATTTAGGGGTGTGGTTTAATATGCCATATAAAATTCTAGAGTATGGTCTACTATACTGTCATATGTAATTTATATTATCAATTCATTGTGACATCATAATGATGTCATCCTTACTTCTGGGTCTTGTCAGCTGTTCCGCCTCATCCATAGTAAATGCCAAAGACTTCCTAACGTCTTCAAGAGACGGCAATGCCTCCTGCCTTTTCTCTCGACCTTCAGAAAGCCACTGAGCGGGCGTTACTTGTTTTTGTTCCTT
Organism: Xestospongia muta; assembly: GCA_963693285.1. Taxonomy (NCBI): domain Eukaryota; kingdom Metazoa; phylum Porifera; class Demospongiae; order Haplosclerida; family Petrosiidae; genus Xestospongia; species Xestospongia muta. The sequence goes on along the minus strand of OY848919.1, from coordinate 592,744 downwards.
AGTAGGAGGTCGAACTGGAGAGACGTACAACCTAATGAGAGTATTATGTAAACTCTGATATCATCTGACATAATATTACCATTCGTCTTCTGGTTCTTCCATGTCACTCAATGATATCAAATCCTCTCGGCCATTTTCTGTCACAGTCTCATTAGATTTTCCATTAGTTAAGAAGCTATCTTGTTTGTCTTCTCCTTTCACTTGAGTTAGTAACTTTTCATTTTCTTGTGTTAGCTTTTTCACCATGGCTTCTAGCTCCTTCATTCGCTCCAATTTTGCCTGATCTTCAACGTCCATAGCTGATTAACCACTTCACTTGTGAAGTTTTAATATTTCGTAATAATTTTATTTATGTTCGCATTATATGAAAACATTATGGTAAATACGGTCGTGATGTCTACGCATGCTCTGATTGCCTTGTGTGTGCCATTTTTTGTTATCTCAATTGCTCGTTAATTAAAAGGTTTGACGCCTTCAGAAATGCAACTCAACTTGTAGAGAAATTGGCTCGTTATCAAAGAAGCTAAAACGTGGGAAGGTTGTTTTTATCTGCAGGCCCTACTGTTTTGCAAACTGAAGACGTTAATATCAGTCCTGCAACTTGAGAAGAAGAGCCACACCAAATCTCTGATATTATTCCTCTTACTGCAAAGATCAACTCGTGAGTTGCTATGTGTATTAGTTTGTTTGTGAGTATTCTTTGATATGTTGTTACATAAAAGCAACTGAAGTATATTCATGTAATGAATATATTATTGACATACCTCACATAATAATATGGTCATGAATATTGGTTTTATGTTGATATTTTGTTTAAAGAGAAGACATGAATTTAGTCTTTTAAAAAAATAATATCCTTGTACAAGGAGAAAATAAATAAGTACTAAATAAGTTTAGAAGTGTAGTAATCATTTCAATGCAGGCAGTGAGTTTTACCTATAAACCAATGTAATGTTGTGTTAGTGTACAAAAAAGTTACATCATTGTTCACGATCACATGAGATATGACGCTGTTTGCACTCACTTCATTTACACTCGCTATAAATACCAAAAGACCACAATAGTTTGCTTGAGAATTCAATTGACCATTATAGCTGTGTCAATTAATGCGAGTTAATAAATATAATAACCATAATTGATACTAGCTTTGTTTGTAAATAGTACATTTAAAAAAACTTACATTATAATAATAATGATTATATTCTACTATTGATTAGTCCTATAATGACCAAAACACTCATATTATATATTTGCATATTAGCACGTTGTGTTGTGATTTTAAACTCTCCTCGCTGTGGTTACTTAATAACAATACAAACACTTATGGTAATTAGTATAAACAACGCCTTGATAATTCACCAAATTGTGACACAACTATACTTACTATATCGTTCTATTGAGTTATTATGTACTAGGGGAAGTTCATACAAGGTGATATTGACTCTTTAGAATAGACACATAGTTCATGTAACAGTAAATAGTCTAGTTGATATTTACACATACTCTCAGACATTAAAGGTCACATGTATGGTTGCTGTTGGGTGACACCATGACATGACCATAACCACTTCCAGATTGTGTGGGTTACTATTATGTTGTCTCAATATTAATTATTAGTTCCAAGGGAAGGGAACTAGGGTATATATAAGGATGTATAATGCTATGTGGTCCAGATTTGGTAGTGTTGATCCTAGAGCAGACAACTCTATGAAAAGAATTCTTAATAATTTTTTATTTTGATTTATTATATAGTTTTTAAACATGTCTGATGGACGACAGACACCTTCAGCTGCCAGTATATCATCAACATCACTTAGTTCACTAGCCACGCCTGTTTCTGAGTCATACGAAGGATTGAGTACTAGCTTTAAGGTATTTAGTAAAGAGTGGGTGTGTCTGCTTATATTAATAATAATCATTAATGTGAATGATTTAGGCTGGCTGGCGGTTTAAAAGTTCTCCTGCTCTGAGTTTAGAAGACATGCTGTCCAATGGGTCTATCTCGCCTATTGTTGATGATGGACAAGTCCGCCAAATCGGTAGGTCATTTTTTAAATTTCAAAAACAGTACATTAAAATTTTAACTCTTGAAAAGTTGAAAATACCGCTGCGCTAAATTACGGATGTTCTATAGGCGTGGCTGGTTCCTGCAAGAAAATCGTTAAAAATCGGGCGATTAAAGTAATGTTGATTTTGAGTTCGTGACACGAGAGCTTTTAGCATTAAAGCTATGGATGAGATAGACTTAGTAGACCCGCTATTTATGTGGCTATCGCCTATTGAGATCAGAGTTGAAGACGCTAAACGCGTTAATAGGAGAAGCTTGGAGAGACCTCGTTCTCTCGTACATCAAAGGTCGTCTTTAATACGAGCGAAGGACGCCTTTAAAAAGACGTTTAGTGGTAGAAGTAGCGGTAGGGATCTAGCTAAGAAGAAAGGCAAGTTTTGAAAATATATCTTGCAAGGATAAAGAAGCGAATTAAAATTTAATTAAAAGTTCTGCTTTGTTTTATACTCATCGTCTTTCGTCTATTTTAAAGATCTTTTGTTTCTATAGTTCGTCAAGCTCAAGACGCTTGTATTTGGCTTAAATCAGCTGGATTTCCACAATATGTGCACAAGTTTGAAGGTCAGTACTATAACTATTGAGGCTGAAAACAATTGCATTTGTTTTCATTGACAGCTGGTGAATTTCCTATCAATGTCACAAAGTTACAAGTGGAAAAAGATCATCTCTTCTTGGACTCAGCATCCCTAGAAGCACTCATCAAGTTAGTACCTCCACACATATCAGTATGCTGTTGTCAGATGGTGGGAGTAATAGCTTACTATTTTTACACCTTGTATCTGAATATTCTCATTATTAAAATTAAAAACTGCTTGGCAATTAATCTACTGTCTTGCTCAGCTTTCCATCATCTGTAATTGCCAGCTGTTGTTACTAGGATTGGCAGTATCTCATTTCTCTTTTTTACCTCATTCTCATATTTCATTCTAGACGTCTCAATATACTCAACCGATGTGCTGGCTTGTTGGAAGATGTATTGTCCAAGGTATGTCCTCTACACACTAATTTAGTGACGACATCAGTCTAGACTTTGTCTTGTATAAATTGCTAGTATCAGGCCTACACATTTAGTTCATTATCAGTTATTGCAGCTGTGTATTTTGGAATGCATTGTGTTAATGCAATGGTTTATTTAAACCACACAGAATGAGGAATCAGATGATGAAGATACAATGAGAGCCTTGAGCGAACAGTGGCAGTTTCAAAAATCCGAACAACGTTGGTCTCGAAGAAACAAAAAGAAAATGAGCTTGTCCTCCATTTCCAGTCCTGCTAGAGATACGAGCCTCTTTGAGGAGGGTGCTTTAGAAACTCTGATGGTTTCAGAACTTAGCACAAGTCCTACTCACTTTGGAGGGAGTCTTGTTAAAACTTACACTTTTTGTGCCGATAAAAATAGTAGTGTGACTTCATTGCAATCTCCCTCGGTCATAATAAACCACACGACAAATGAACATGATGAAAAGCATGACCACAAATGTAGTGACCTGTTACCAGTCGAAGATGAAGGGGTTCGTGAGTTAGAACGCATGGGAAGTTTTGCAGCTGGAATGTTAAGTGAATTTGATGCCAATTTACTCCAGCTGCGACGAGGTTCTGAATACATATCTCGTTCCCTCCCAAATGTATACACAAGCAGTGTCTCACCGACTGAACTACAGACCAATGGATTGGATCCTAGTCATACTGGTTTATCCAGTTTAACAGGTAGCACATCTTCAATTGGAGATCTTGACAAAGACGAACTTATTATGGATAATGACTCTATGAGTGAAAGTCCTCCTATACATTCACGAGGAGCTAGTGGAGGGGACACTTGTCCTGTTGATAGCACGTGGGAAGCAAGTCCTGGTAGTTCCCCATTTGGCGATATGGATAGTCCTGCTTGCGGTTATCATCAACGGATTGTTCGACGAAACACAATGGAGTCTAACGATTCTAATTTCTTTTTGGAACAGATGGACATTTTATCAGAGAGCCAAAGACTTTTAAATGCATCACCACAGTAAGTTTATTGTGTAATCAATTGTAAAGAGAGCAGTCCCGCTAACGAATAGTTTATAAAACTAACACCTTATTTAGTAAACTGTTAATTAATTTAAACAAAAACAGACAATCTATAATCTGTGAACTCCATAGCATAGCAGCTGGTATTGCTCTTAAATATATGTATATTGCGGTTTGTACCCTTTACTCATGCTGCTTATCACAGTAAATCTCCAGTGTATACATTTATATAAGATCTAGTGAGGTATGAAACTCTCTTAAGATTATATTAATAGCATATATTAAGCTTTCATTTTCATATTGGGTGATAGAATCATATTAAGTGTTAAGTATTATTAAGGGAAATTTTTAGTTTAAATTAGAACTAATTAGAACCGTCACTATCAGATATTATCTAAGTACTAGTCAGTCGTTGGGTAATGTTTGCACTTCCTTTTTGTATATAAATTTTGAATATTTGTAGTTTATAATATTTTTATTTTATGCTGCCAATTGAGGTATAAACAAACGATTAAGCAACCTTATATGTGGTAGAATGTACTGGTTTTAATTGGTTGCTATTGCTAAATAAAATAATTATTATAGTTTGTATTGTATCGTTGTAATAACAATAGTTGTAGTAGTATTGTCATAATTACACTTTTGTTGTTAAGATAACAAAATACTTTGATGTGGTTAGCGATAAAAGTAGTAGCTATTGTTAGCAGCTACAATTACAAAGAATGGGAATTTTCATTACTATTTTATTGATCACATACTAATACATAATCAAACATCTCATTTATAATATGTATTAATTAATATTAAATTAATTGGTTGACCACAAAGCACATTATCGTGTGACATAATGAGAGAATGACATTCTTGCTTTATGAAGAGCACAAAGTATTGTCTGGTCATTATCGTAATTAATGACTCGCTATATCTTTACCAGCTGTTGATCTCTCCCTCTCTCTCTCTCTCTCTCTCTCTCTCTCTCTCTCTCTCTCTCTCTCTCTCTCTCTCTCTCTCTCTCTCTCTCTCTCTCTCTCTCTCTCTCTCTCACTCAGATCTTTTAGAGCTAAATGGCATAGTTTCCAAAGACAACACAGTTTTAGACATTTATTCAAGCCACTTAGAACGTAAGTTAGCATACATTTCTCAGCTCACAGTAATCAATATTTATTGATCTACTCTCAGTAACTTAAGAATAACCTATGTTGCATATAATAACAAATTATCTGATATTGTAATAGTCAGTAGTGCTCTCCCTCTCTCTCTCTCTCCTATCCATGTATCATAATAATGATAATTTGTATATTATACAAGTCATTTTCAATGTAAAAGATTAATATGTGTACATAATGTTTTTAATATATAACATGTATATTGTTTATGACATATAATATATTATATTACATATGTAATTTAATATATCATATGTTTTCTATTGATATAATAGTACATGTTTGTCTAAAAGGAAATGTTTGCTAAAGTAATCCCCTTTGATGACAAACTATGCATTCACATATCATGTGATTGATGTCATTTTATGTAATTATGATATTGTCTGTCATTAACTACCTGTCATCTAGAGAATAGATTAGTAGCAGTTATTCTTTGAAGTTTAATAATTAATTTTATCTTGGGAAACTACAGTAACCTAAGATATGACTCACTCTCTCTCTCTCTCTCTCTCTCTCTCTCTCTCTCTCTCTCTCTCTCTCTCTCTCTCTCTCTCTCTCTCTCTCTCTCTCTCTCTTTCTCCCTCCAGTCTTATACCTATTGAAGAACTCTCAGTTGGTCAAATTATGGTTCTCAGAAAACTCTCTCTCGTCAAATTGACTGCTCTTATAGAACTTCACAATGGAAAAACAAATGTGTAAGTATTACATTATATTTCTCAATATCATCTTACTTGACTCATTCTTAATTTTTACTTTCTCGCTAACTTCAGTTCTAGAATTTTAAAATCACGTCGCAGAAAATACCACATTACTGGAAGTAAGTAGTGAATGTTCTACAAATTATTTTTAATTGATCTCTCTCTCTCTTTTATTCACGAAGGTAAAAAAATATTTGGTTCTCCACTTTCTAACAATGTCCTCCATTTTGGACAAGCTTTACCACCTGTAATATTGCAGGCAATGGATCATTTGAAAAGGACAGGTGTGTATTGATTCCAGTTCATTTAGTAATGTTTGATGTTTCTTGAAAAATGTATTCACCTCAGATGTCTTTAATCAGTTTTAGTCTTATATTTATACCCTCACATATTGTGATGGTAATAATGACTTCTTTGATGAAGATAGACACTTTTTAATTATTTAGAGTCAATGCCGTCATGATGACAGGTTTCTACTGTATATCTATGTACACTAATATATTGATCAGTATTCCTCTGTATATTTATAGTAATTTATTAGTATATCTTAGTATATTTATTAGGCATACTGGTATTTATATATGTATACCAGCTTATTTCTCTATCCATGTAATAGCTAGTACACAATATATCCTAAGTACACTACTAATTAGTATATCTTAGTATATCTTAGTATATTTATTAAGTATACTGGTATTTATATATGTATACCAGTTTATATATTAATATTATATACTCTTTATGTAATAACTAGTACACATAAATAATACAGTAGACCTCTTGTATCTAGACAGCAAAGACTTCAGATAATTAGAAAGTGTGTCTTTTTGAAGAGATTATGTAATTATCATTTACTGACTCACCGCTTTATTCTTCTCTAGGTATGGAGACTGTAGGACTCTTTAGACGAACAGCTGCTAAAGCCAGAGTAGAAGCACTGAGAAATTTAATAGAGACAGCACCAGGTCTGTCTATCTCTTCAGCTTCATTTCCATCTCTTAATACATTTCCCATATTCTCCCAATAGATCTTGTAAATTTCTCGAACTATACAAGTTATGAGATTGCCGATGTCTTGAAACTTTATTTTCGTGAACTTCCTGAACCCCTTCTGACATCAAAATTATCGGAGGCCCTTCTTGTTTGCTATGAATGTAAGTGAAAACTGTATAAAGAGTTGGTAAAACATCAATAATATTGTTATAACAAATAGTACAAATTGTAGTATAATTTGTGATTAGTGTTAGGGTCTTGATGTGGTCTGGTCTATCGACACACGCCCTCAATATCGTATAGTATATTTACGATTTCGAATTGTCTATAATCATAACAATATAATTGTTGTTTTCTATGGACACGTTTGAGTAATTGCAAATAATAAAATATCAACACTACTAATTTCCAAACTATGCTGCTTTAAGGGTTGATGTAATATTAGAACACAAAGGGTTAAATTATATAACCACTCATTGAACAATGCACCTGTTTTAAAACTTTAACAATCAATTTCCTTATGTTGTATTGTTAGGTATACCGGAACAAGTAAGACTCCAAGCCCAACAATCTATTGTATTACTTCTTAATGACGAAAACAGAGAAGCTTTGCAATGTCTATTGGACTTTTTGGCCTTTGTAGCAAGCCACTCCAACACTCATCAGGTTACCATGACAATACCCTATTAAATAGAAGATTAATGAATCATAAGTTACTTTTAAGACTATTACTTTTTCTTTACCTTTGTCAGATGGATGAACAGAATCTGGGCCTCTGTCTATCTCCTACTCTCTTTTCCCTATCAAGTGTAGTTCGTCCTTCTTTATCTCGACGAGGTTCTCTAAAACGACCATATGCTTTGAGTCCTAGCAATTCACCTCATCTACTAACTGTTGCTAACAACAAAGAATTAAATGAACATGTTGTTTCTAGCAGATGTTTAGCTGAGCTGATACGGTCACATGACAACTTATTTAAAGTAGCGGCAGATATGATGCAGCTGTGTAAATTTAGTCATTTGGAATTCGGAGATCCTGTCCCATTTCAGGAACTAGGATGCGACATAACTGGTTCTGGTGGATATCAGACTTACATCAATGATTGTATGGCTACTCTAGCTAAAGTAAGAGGATAGAAAATAATTCAGCTTGCATGAGTCTCTTTGTAAGAGAATATCTCACTAATGATACTAGTATTTCCTTCTGATATTAATTGACCTCTAAAAGAGGATTGTTATATTAATTGACCTCTAAAAGAGGATTGTTATATTAATTGACCTCTAAAAGAGGATTGTTATATTAATTGACCTCTAAAAGAGGATATTATATTAATTGACCTCTAAAAGAGGATTATTATATTAATTGACCTCTAAAAGAGCATTGTTATATTAATTGTCCTCTAAAAGAGGATTGTTATATTACTTGACCTCTAAAAGAGCATTGTTATATTAATTGACCTCTAAAAGAGGATTGTTATATTAATTGACCTCTAAAAGAGCATTGTTATATTACTTGACCTCTAAAAAAGGATTGTTATATTACTTGACCTCTGAAAGAGGATTGTTATATTAATTGACCTCTAAAAGACAGTAGTTACTATTTAATTAGTAAAATGACCACACTAATGTCTACATGTTAACAAACTATGATCCTCATCATGAATTATAATAACTTATTTTTATTATTATGTTAGGAACAACGTAGGAGATATAGAGGATGGATCCATTGTGACCCATTAAAAGGTGTTGGATTAGCTTATTGTAAAGTGGATGATGGTATTCCTTTACGTCTTTGGAGAGGGACAGTAGAGATACCTTCTCCTCCTGATGTTGTACTTCATAAGTTATGGGAAGAAAGGTGAGCTATAAGTCTAGAACTGGGATATTTTTAAGTAGCACATGAGGACATAACTTTGAACTATGCATTTATATCTAATGGACAGATGAATAGATTGATGGATGAATGGATCAACAGACATATAGGCATACAAAGAAATGAACTAGACTTTGTTTGTTTTTTATATGCCACACCCTCAATAATTAACATCATTTTTAATTAAAGCAGCTGACTGTTGGACTATTATAGTGTAGGATGAGATATGAAAGGGTTAATAATTGTCTGCAGTATGTAGATCTAGTTTTATTCATTATATTCAATTAAATAGTGGAAGTGGACATAATACTACCACATTGACCAAAGTAATATGGAACTTGGCATATCTGGCTGTTATTAGAGCAGTCATTTGTCCTATTGATGTATCCCAAGATATTACATACCTAAACCTGAATATAAGCACCTAGATTATATTTATATCTGTATTGATTGGACTCTCTCTCACACACACACAGATTTTTGTGGGATGGTCATGTGATTAGAGGCAGAAAAGTAGCTCAATTGGATCCTAAAACTGAAGTATTTCAATACGTCACACCATCAATGTCACCATTAGCAAGTAGGGATCATTGTATATTGAGGTAAGACCTTGTTGGCTTGTTATCTGAAAATAAGCACATATATCTAAAATAAGCTCCTTTATATAATCACTTAAGATGTTAAAATTTTGATACTATATCTATACTATCTTCATTTAGATCATGGCAGTTTGATGCTGTAAACGAGGCTTATATTGTCATAGCAACTTCAGTATCTCATCCTAATGCTACATTGTTGGCTGGCGTACGATGCACTGAACTAGCGATGAGATATTTGATAGAACCAGCTGAAAATGGCTCAACTCATTTGACTTTTTTCTGTCGAGTTGACATAAGGTATGTATGTAACCAATACTGTTGTCATGGAAACTTGTAGGTATTTTACTACAGTTTGTGAGAATGTGCTCACATGTAATTGAGTGTAATAGTGAAGTCATATAGTAATAGATTGCATCAGACCTAATAAAGAGAAGTTATAGAAATGATATTAGGACATTGAGACCACCTTATATGAACTTCCTGTTATTGTAAAGTCCCCTGTGAATGATAATGGCAACATAAAACTAAACACTTCTTAAAATAATGCCATTTAGTGATTATCAGATTAACATATATGATTTACTAGTCAACAACTATTTCTAGTCAGATTATATTAATTAAAATAGCTGTTATTTATAGCTAACCTCCCACTATTTAAAGCAGCTGTTATTTATAGCTAACTTCTCAGTATGTATAATAAAAATTGATCCCTTTATCTCATTCATTTTTAGAGGGAAATCTGCTGATTTTTATAATCAATATTATGGACGTTATTTAGCATCTAGTATACATAAATTAAGGGACTCGTTTAAAAGATCACTTGAACTGGAATATTTGGAGACACCAGTTTGATAATATTTGTTTTATTTTTTAATGCATTCCTCACTTTCTGTTCTGCTGCAGTCATATATATATATATAATATACATCTCTCTCTCTCTCTCTCTCTCCATGACACAGTTTTATTGTCAAAAATATCAATAATATTATTATTATAATTTTATGTTTAATAATTATTATGATAACTTTACAATTGTGTTTTTTTTGCATCATGTAAATAAATGTCCAATTGTACACGTGGTTATTCGTTATTCATAAAACGTAATTGAGTAGACAGGAAATTAACGTGTCTATACACTCAGCAGCAACCTATCTGAAATGGGGATTCCTTGAGAGGCTCTATTTAAAGCCAAAATGTGCGTCTATAGCAATTAAAAGAAAACATGGCGTTAGAAGATCCTAATGATGTTGAGGTTGGAGTGGAGGAGATAGATCAGCAACCATCCATTGATGAAGTGAAAGAGAAACTAACTGTTGTACCAGTTGGTATTTTAAAGACAAGTTCTTCCTATGAGGCAGCTTTAAATGAGGGATATGAGCAAGAAGAGATAGAGAAGACTACAAAAAGAAAGAGGAAAAAAAAGTCAGCAATATCTCTTTACTTTTTGAGCAATCTTCATATTTTATTTCAGTAAAAAAGAGGAAGGCTATTCACAATCTACGAAAATTGTTCCAGTATGGTACTTGGTAAGCTTCAAAGAAACAACATCATTACTTTACTGTAACAATTCCTTTTTTTAGTTTCGTTTTGCAAGATCTCTCGATATTGTAATGATCCTTGTCGGTACATTAATGGCTATTGCATCAGGTATGGGTCTACCTGGGCACATGTTAATGTTTGGTGATATCATTGATAACTTTATCGCCTATGACGTGGCACAGGATCTAGCTAATACCTTCAACCTAACCTCAAGTACTGGAATGACTCCATCGATATCTGCCCAGCAAAATAACCAAAGTTATTTTTGTAACATATCTGAAGATGATTCTTCTTCAAATATACGGAAATATTTGCTTGCCTCAGACAGTGGAAGTGAACTTCAGAAATCAGTTGCTTTGTATTCTTATTATTATATTGGCATGGCAACCGGACTCTTGATTGCATCTTTCTTATCTATTATGTTTTGGAATTTCAGTGCTTACCGCCAAACTCGTCGAATGAGGCTTGCTTTTTTTCGTTCTATAATGTATCAAAATATTGGCTGGTTTGATGTTAACCCATCAGCAGAATTAAACACACGTCTAGCTGAGTAAGTTATTATACAAAAGACCTTTTGTAATGTATGTAGTTAGTTTTTATTAGACCAACTGACCATATAATGTTTGCCTTGCTAACATAAATTTATAATCTGAAAAATAACATACAATTTTGTGTTATGGAAGTGTCTACAACTTTCTCGATTCTACTAACATAATACATCTTACTAGAAAATTTTTATTATCCATCAATTATATTGTTGTTGCTCTACATGTACCAGGACATTGTTTACAACCATGAACCACATATTGCTAATATAGATTACATTCATTATATCAAGGATTTAACAGTGTGCTATAGTATATCCCAGTATACTAGTATATCGCAGTATACTAGTATATCCCAGTATACTAGTATATCCCAGTATACTAGCATATCCCAATGTACTAGTATATCCCAGTATACTAGCGTGTCCTCATAAAAGGTCTAAGGTCATTCCTGTGCTGTAATATTTTAGTTATAGTAATTATGACCACTTGCAAAATTAATATTTATTATCTGGTAACAAGATAAGGTGATTGCCATGTTATAAGCAGCTGCTATCTTATCTTAATATACTAGTATGTATTGGGTGTTTTCATATTAATCTCTTCAGTGATATAGAAAAGATCCAGTCTGGTATAGGAGACAAAGCTGCTGTCTTTATTCAGTATTTCTCCACTTTTATAACTGGGTTTGTTATTGCTTTTATTCGTAATTGGAAACTAGCTCTTGTTGTTGGTACTATGTTACCACTGTTGTCATTTTTTGCGGCTACAATTGCTAAGGTATGATTGATAATGGCTGCTTGTGTAAAGTAATTTTATATTATATTTAGATTGTAGCCACATTTACAGTGAGGGAACAGAATGCATATGCATCAGCTGGTGCTGTAGCAGAAGAAGTTTTGTCTTCCATTAGAACTGTTGTAGCTTTTGGAGGAGAACATAAAGAGACAGACAGGTAAATGAACTGGTATAACACTTTCTAGAAGAGTTATATACATTGCTTGATGTTGGCTTAAATATGTGTCATGTGGTTGTAAGATGGTTTTGGGTCATGTACATATGTATAAATGTACATATAGATATATGACTATTGTTGTATTTATCAATTTGAAAGTGACCCATTACTTAAAGTAATCCAGGACAATTAAAATAATTTAGTGACAATCTTGAATTATACTTTTTAAATGACTTTATATCTTCAGATATACTACAAACCTCAAGAAAGCTAAGAGAGAAGGTCTAAAAAAATCTTTTCTTACTTCATGTGTTACAGGAGGTCTCTATTTTGTTATATTTGCTACTTATGCTTTAGGGTTCTGGTAATATTTTATATCATATTCAGACCCTGTACTTATTTCTTCCTCTTTACTTATAGGTATGGTGCAGTGCTCATAGGAAACTGTGACCTGAGACCTGGTGAAGTAGTGACTGTAAGTAATATTAGAAATTTTCTTTTAATTAGAGATAATATTATTACTGTATAGGTGTTTTTTTCAGTGATTATCGGCAGTTTTTCTTTGGGAAATGCTCTACCTGAGTTGCAGACATTTGCCTCAGCTCTTGGGTCAGCTACAGCTGTTTTTACTGTTATTGATAAAGTAACTATATTATGATATATTATTAATAATTATATTATTGTATATAGCAATCTGAAATTGATGCTTCTTCAAATGATGGAGAGAAACTGGAAACACTTGAAGGAAATATTGAATTTAAGGATATCATTTTTAATTATCCTGCTCGACCAAATGTACAAGTTTTAAATGGATTAAATCTGACAATTAGAACAGGACAGACAGTAGCTCTAGTTGGTCCTAGTGGGTGTGGTAAAAGTACTGTTGTCCAGTTGTTACAGAGATTCTATAATCCATTAGCAGGACTGGTAAGTTCAATATCATCACTCTACCCTTTCATATATTTTATAGATTACTGTAGATGGACACAATATAAATACTCTTAATCTGAAGTGGCTTCGTGCCAATATTGGAGTTGTATCTCAAGAACCTGTTCTATTTGATACCACTATTGCTGAAAATATACGTTATGGAAGAGAAGATGCCACAATGGCAGACATTGAAGCTGCTGCCATAGCTGCTAATGCTCATAACTTTATCTCTGAATTACCTGATGGTTACAATACTTTAGTTGGTGAGAAAGGAACACAGCTAAGTGGAGGTCAAAAACAACGTATTGCTATAGCTCGAGCTTTAGTACGAGACCCCAAGATCTTGTTACTAGATGAAGCTACCTCAGCTCTTGACACAGAGAGTGAGAAAATAGTTCAAGAAGCTTTAGACAAAGCTAGAGAGGGAAGGACCACCATTGTTATTGCTCATCGACTGTCTACTATACAAACAGCTGATGTGATAGCTAGTATAGAAAATGGTCTTGTTGTTGAGATGGGTACTCATGAAGAGCTAATGAAAAACCAAGGACTTTACTATGAACTTGTAACTGCACAAACTATTGAAGAAGAAGAAGAGAAAAGAACAGGTTAGTAGATATTTTATCTCTAATCATTTGCTCAACTGTTCTAATAGATTCTTTGTCTGAATTCAAAGCAGCTTATCGACAATCAGAAAGTAAACATTCCTTTAAGCGTCAACGAAGCAGTCATAGTACTAGTTCTCAAGATGGAGATCCTCAATTTCTACGTCAAATGTCCAATCAATCAGCTTACAGTGAAAACGTTTTCAGTGCTCTCACTGATCATCTGTCTCATTTCAGTTTAGAAGACATCCCTGCAGCTGCACATCCTTCTCCTTTACCTACTAGGAATTTTGATAGTCTCTCTCGTGATCATATACACACAAAGAAAGACACCACACAAGAAGAGGTAAAATTTATTAATTCTTAACACATGTGTAGTTGAATGGTGTGATGACCTTTGTACTGTTTGTAATGAGGTGACCTTTGGTTTGTGGAAATTAAATATGCATCCATCAACAAAACATGAATATAGTCTCATAACTTGAATATTTTTCATGAGTCATATTAAATGTTTTTGTAGTTTTTTTGCCATGATTAGTAGTTACTCTGGAATACAAAGTACAAATATAAGGACTAGTAATTGGTGCTAGCCATTTTTCTCTACTAGTTTCCTAGTTTGAGGTATAAAACATTGAGTCAACTCTGTCAAAGGTCTAACTAAACCTAAACAGAGTTACCTTAATCCTCATTGCATCATTACATCTGGTATTATACTTGTGTATTGACTGTTCATGTTTACTTGTATATTGTTGTATTCAAGATCATATTTACTTGTATTGTTGTATTCAAAATCATATTTACTTGTATTATGTTGTATTTAAAATCATGTTTACTAGTATATTGTTGTATTCAAAATCATGTTTACTAGTATATTGTTGTATTCAAAATCATATTTACTTGTATTGTTGTATTCAAGATGATGTTTACTTGTATATTGTTGTATTCAAGATGATGTTTACTTGTATTACACAAAATTTTATTTATAATTGGTCGTATTCAAGATCACACTTTGTTACCAGTATTAATACATTTATTAATTGTTTACTTTTATTGTTACATAATTATATTAATAACTTGTTTACTTGTATATTGAATTATTGTTAAATCAATGAGTGATGGATTTCTTCACAAGTTGATTTTAAACCACTAAGGTTTTAGTTATAACTTTCTATGTCACTTTTATTAATTGTTTATGTATCAAATCCAGCTTTCAATTTATAATAATCCTTCTCTCTTACATTATACTAGGTAACGGATATTGTTATCAAAGGTGGTAAAAGAAACCTCATTGTTAGGCCAATCATCTCTCAAAAGCAGTCAGATAAGGCTGTACGGTTTGACGTAAATGAAGATGAAGTGAACCTCGGTAGCAAGAAGAAAGGAAGTTGGCTAAAAAGGAGGAAATCAGCTGAGAAAGTAGAGACAGATAGTGATGAAGATCCTTTAGTAGAAGTCAAGTTTACGGAGCTGTTAAAATTGAATAGACCCGATTGGTATCTAGTTGTACCAGGTGTTATTTTTGCTGGTATCCAAGGAGCTATGTTTCCTTTGATGGCCATATTGTTCAGTGATGTTTTAGGAGTAAGTCTACATCTTTTTAAAATTGTAATCTTTGGTCTAAAGTAATACAACTTTTATTTAATTTTTGTACAGTATAATACCTAGATAATCTGATGAAATTAAGTTTCAAAGTTGACATCTGACAGGTTAAAATTAGTGATTGTGTAAGTGTTTTCAAGTAAATGCATTTATAATGCCAAATTGTAAGTGTTGTGGAATAATTTGGTGAACCTGTGGTGAAGTATGCCTAATTTAAACCTTTGCCATATTTTCCTGCTATACATTAGTACATGTTTAATAAATCCATCTCTCTTTCTAGATATACAGTGCCACTGATAAAGATCAACTGTTGAGTGGTGCTTCAGAGTACGCTATCTACTTTGTCCTGTTAGCAGTTGGTGCTGCTTTCGTACAATTTGCTGCTGTAAGTGACCAGTCTTTTTTCCATAGCTCCATAATTTTTTTTCGCTACAGACCATCACTCTTGGATTTGCTGCAGAACGACTTACTGAACGATTACGTATACAGATGTTTCAAGGTATGTTGAGGCAAGATATGTCCTGGTTTGATCGACGTTCTAATTCCACTGGCGCTCTAACGACTCGTTTAGCTACTGATGCCTCTGTAGTACAAGGAGTAAGACACATTATAAAGGAATTGAATTATTTAATCACCCCTGTAGGCAACTGGCATTCGTTTGGGTTCGGTTCTTCAGTTAGTGTTTGGTTTTGTCACAGCTGTAGTTATTGCGTTTGAAGCTTCTTGGCTTCTTGCCATTGTTCTTTTTGTTTGTTTCCCATTCTTGGCCTCTGTATCCTTTCTCCAAATTCGTATTCTTCGTGGTCGTTCTATTAAAAATAAAGAACTTATGGTAGAGAGTGGGAAGACAGCCACTGAAGCTATCGATAATATACGTACAGTTGCTTCTCTGGGAGTTGAGGATAAGTTTTATAACCATTATAGTGAACTATTGAAGCCTCCATTTAAGTAAGTTATTAACATGTGATTATTGAAAACCAATGGTATGGGTTTCAGTCTTATATTCCATGTCATTATTATTACACTCAGTCTTATGCACATAAGAATGGGTTTCAGTCTTATTCTTTTAATTCCAACATGGTTTTTTCCTGCTATACAGATCTAACATGAAGGGTGTATTTATTCAAGCATTTATTTATGCTGTAGCTC
Organism: Xestospongia muta; assembly: GCA_963693285.1. Classification (NCBI taxonomy): domain Eukaryota; kingdom Metazoa; phylum Porifera; class Demospongiae; order Haplosclerida; family Petrosiidae; genus Xestospongia; species Xestospongia muta. Next base: position 576,020 of record OY848919.1, on the reverse strand, counting down.
AAGCGTCTATCTTTTATATCTATTCAGCTGGCTTTAGTTTTGGTGCCTTTCTAGTTATATCAGATCCTTCAAAAGTGTATCATATATCTTATGAGAGTGTCTTCAGGTAAGTATTCCAGTTGCATAGTATTTGATTGAAATCTCTTTAATAGAGTCTTTGCAGCTGTTGTGTTCACTGCCTTCTCTCTCGGACGTGCTACCTCATTTGCTCCTGATGCACAAAAGGCCAAATTATCAGCTAGTCGTATCTTCACATTAGTTAATCGTTGTCCTAAGATTGATAATTACAGTCAAGATGGGGAGAAACTTGTTAGTATATTAAAATACAATATTTGGTTGTCAACTTGACTCTTGTACACTTACAGGATAAGACAAATGGATTTGTGGAAGTAAAGAATGTCCATTTCAATTATCCAGCTCGACCTGATGTACCAGTTTTACAAGGTCTCAGTATCAATGTTAAACCTGGTGAAACGTTGGCTCTTGTTGGACCCAGTGGGTGTGGGAAGAGTACTGTAGTTTCTCTTATTGAAAGATTCTATGATCCAATGAGTGGTAACCTCTCACTAGAAAGCCATGATCTTCGAGATCTCAATATTCGTTGGTTACGAAGTCAGATTGGTATTGTATCACAAGAACCTGTGTTATTTGATACTTCTATTGCTGATAATATACGGTATGGTGCTAATTTTAGAGAAGTGTCTGATGAAGAGGTTATTGAAGCAGCCATAGCTGCTAATATTCACAATTTTATTGAAACTTTACCTCAGGTAAGGAGTACTTTATGTGTTAAACTCACTAGTTTCATTCTTGATTGTTAGGGTTATGCTACCAATGTTGGATCTAAAGGTACACAGCTAAGTGGAGGTCAAAAACAACGTATTGCTATAGCTCGAGCTTTAGTACGAGACCCCAAGATCTTGTTACTAGATGAAGCTACTTCAGCTCTTGACACAGAGAGTGAGAAAATAGTTCAAGACGCTTTAGACAAAGCTAGAGAGGGAAGGACAAGTATTGTCATTGCTCATCGACTGTCTACAATTTATAATTCCAACACCATTGCTGTTATTCATAATGGTAGTGTTATAGAACAAGGCACTCATTCAGAATTAATGAAATTACAAGGTGCTTATTATCATCTTAATACAGTCCAGAAAAAAGAAGACTAAATACAGTTATTACTAGTTATTGCTAGTTATTACTAGTTATTGCTAGTTATTACTAGTTATTACTAGTTATTACTAGTTATTATTACTTGTTACTTGTTATCATTTTTCTTATAAATTGTAAAAATTGAGTAAACTAGAAACATGTTTTGGTCCAAAAACACATTTAGGGTTTTTGTTAGGTTTCAAGACAAAAATAGTGCTACATTTTGATAATGAATACTTTGATGTGTTTGACAGGAAACCAATGTCTGGAATGTAATGATGTAATCAACAAATTAATGCAACTATTTAATAAAAGAGCCCCTGACACCTAGAAAATCCTATAGAACATTGTTTTATAATAACAGTTAAAGAAAACATGGCGTTAGTAGCGTCTAATGATGTTGAGGTTGGAGTGGAGAAAACAGATCAACAACCATCCATTGATGAAGTGATAGAGAAACCAGTTGCTGTACCAGTTGGTATTTTAAAGACAAGTTCTTCTTATGAAACAGCTTCAAATGAAGTAGATGAGCAAGATCTGATAGAGGAGACTTCCCAAAGTAAAAGGAAAAAAGGGTCAGCATATTTTTATTAGATCAAGTTAATGTTTAGCAATGATATAGCTATATACATAATGTTCTCTTTATTAATGCTACAGCAACAATGATACTAGTCATACTGGAGCTAAAAAAGTTGTACCAGTTTGGTATTTGGTGAGTTATCTAAAGAAGACAGATAACTATCACTAAATATTTTTCTATTTAGTTTCGTTTTGCAAAACCTTTTGATATTTTCATGATCACAGTTGGTAGTTTGATGGCTATAGCAGCTGGTACCATTGCATCCTATCAGTTACTGTTGCTAGGTGACATCACTGACAATTTTATCTCATATGATATTGTACAGCAACTATTAAGATCCAATAATACATCACCTGTACTTGTTAATCAAACTTATTTTTGTAATATCAGTACAGATGACTCTTCTTCAAACATACAAAGATATTTGCTCTCCCAAGACAGTGGAAAAGAACTACAACAAACAATAGCTCTGTATTCATATTATTATATTGGACTTGGAACTGGTCTATTTCTAAGTATTTTTATTGCTAACATGTTTTGGAATTTCAGTGCTTACCGCCAAACTCGTCAAATGAGGCTTGCTTTCTTTCGTTCTATAATGTATCAAAATATTGGGTGGTTTGATGTTAATTCATCATCAGAATTAAACACATGTCTAGCTGAGTAAGTTATTAATTTAGTTATAAATTACTGATTAGTTTTATTGTTACATTAAAAGTAATAATTGATTTAAAATTAGTTTATTTATCAAAAAATATTCTTACAAACTATTAAACTGTATTAATTATTATAATACTTACAGCCTATATCAATATGAAGTTTATTGTATAGAATTTGAAGATGTTAACATGACCAATGCAGTTGGATTATTTAGAACATTCTTAAATGTATTACTATTTTCAAGTAATTTATTAATAAAGTCTTTGTTCTTTAGTGATATAGAGAAGATCCAAGCTGGTATAGGAGACAAATTAGCTATATTTATAAAGCATTTCTCCACTTTTTTAAGTGGCTTTGTTATTGCTTTTATTCGTAATTGGAAACTAGCACTTGTTGTTGGTACTATGTTACCACTGTTGTCATTTTTGGCAGCTGTAACTGCTAAGGTATAACAGCTACATGTACAAACTTAGGATATATTAACCATTACCATAATTATAATTGGAGTATTGAGTAATTTATTGCTATATAGTATATATCAGAGCTATTATTTTGATGTTACTTATATTTAGATTATAGCCACATTTACAGTGAGGGAACAGAACACATATGCATCAGCTGGTGCTGTAGCAGAAGAAGTTTTGTCTTCCATTAGAACTGTTGTAGCTTTTGGAGGAGAACATAAAGAGACAGACAGGTAAAGTATGAATAATAACTTGTAATAAATTTAACCCTTAAATCATTTTAAATAACTGCAGTTAAAATAAAGATATTCAAATTGTTATAATATTAAATTAGTTTACCATACTGTTATATTGTTCTGTTGTCTCTTTGTATTATATTTATTATTATTGTTATTGAAGTTATCTTTCATAGATATGTGTCATATATTTCTAATATTATAGTTGTATGTTTGTTTGTTAATTTATTTGTTTGTTTTTTCTTTGTCTGTCTGTTTGTTTATTTATTCTTTCTCTCTTTATTAGGTACATTACAAAACTCAAAAAAGCTAAGAGAGAAGGTCTTAAAAAGGCATTTTTCATTTCATGTATCACTGGAATATTCTGTTTTATCTTTATTTCTGTTTTTGCTCTTGGGTTTTGGTAAATATACCAATGTTATACATAATACATATTAATCTTCCTCTTTACTTATAGGTATGGTGCAGTACTCATAGGAAACTGTGAAGTGAGACCTGGTGAAGTAGTGACTGTAAGTAATATTCAAAAATTTGCCATAATTAGGAAATAATACACACAGGTTTTGTTTGCTGTGATTACTGGTAGTATTGCCTTGGGAAATGCTCTACCTGAGTTACAGACATTTGCCTTAGCTCTTGGGTCAGCTACAACTGTTTTTACTGTTATTGATAAAGTAACTATATTATGATATATTATTAATAATTATATTATTGTATATAGCAATCTGAAATTGATGCTTCTTCAAATGATGGAGAAAAACTGGAAACACTTGAAGGAAATATTAAATTTAAAGATGTCATGTTTAGTTATCCTGCTCGACCAAATGTACAAGTTTTAAATGGATTAAATCTGACAATTAGAACAGGACAGACAGTAGCTCTAGTTGGTCCTAGTGGGTGTGGTAAAAGTACTGTTGTCCAGTTGTTACAGAGATTCTATAATCCATTAGCAGGACTAGTAAGTTCAATATCATCACTCTACCCTTTGATATATTTTATAGATTACTGTAGATGGACACAATATAAATACTCTTAATCTGAAGTGGCTTCGTTCCAATATTGGAGTTGTATCTCAAGAACCTGTTCTATTTGATACCACTATTGCTGAAAATATACGTTATGGAAGAGAAAATGCCACAATGGCAGACATTGAAGCTGCTGCCATAGCTGCTAATGCTCATAACTTTATCTCTGAATTACCTGATAGTTACAATACTTTAGTTGGTGAGAAAGGAACACAGCTAAGTGGAGGTCAAAAACAACGTATTGCTATAGCTCGAGCTTTAGTACAAGACCCCAAGATCTTGTTACTTGATGAAGCTACCTCAGCTCTTGATACAGAGAGTGAGAAAATAGTTCAAGAAGCTTTGGATAAAGCTAAAGAGGGAAGGACCACCATTGTTATTGCTCATCGACTGTCTACTATACAAACAGCTGATGTGATAGCTAGTATAGAAAATGGTCTTGTTGTTGAGATAGGTACACATGAAGAACTGATAAAGAACCAAGGACTTTACTATGAACTGGTAATGGCACAAACTATTGAAGAAGAAGAAGAGAAAAGAACAGGCTAGTAGATATTTTTAAATATTTAACTTAATTTGGTTTTTGTTAAGATTCTTTATCTGAATTTAAAGTGGCTGTTCGACATGGAAGTAAGCGGTTCCTTAGACGTCAACAAACCCATCACAGTATATATTCACAACAAAGAGACTCTCAGTATCAACGTAGATTATCCATTCAATCAATTAAATTGGATAGAAAAATATCTATGCAATCAATAAATAGCGATGTCTTTTCTGGTTTTACTCGACAATCCTCTCATTTCAATCTGGGTGACATTCCATCAATTGAAGATTCTTATTTACCAAGTCCAAATTTAGACAAGACTGTCCAGTTTGATTATGAGAATTTGAGAAAAGAAAACAAGGTGAATGAGATAGCAACAGATGAAGACCCTTTTATAGAAGTCAAGTTTAAGGAGTTGTTGAAATTAAACAAACCAGATTGGTATCTTGTTGTACCAGGTGTTATCTTCACTGGTATACAAGGAGCAATGTATGTTGTTCTGGCTGTTTTGTTTAGTGAAATAATAAATGTGAGTTTATTCTTTACTGTAATAACATTATACATAGTACTTAATATTGATGTTGTATAGATTTATGGTTCCACTGACAAAAATGACCTTTTGAGTAGTTCTTCAAAATATGCACTATATCTAGTAATACTAGCTATTTCTGGTTGTATAGTGCAATTTATAGGTGTGAGTGACCAGCCCATTTTCTTAGTTCCATATTTTTCCACTACAGGCCATCACTCTTGGATTTGCTGCAGAGCGACTTACTGAACGATTACGTACACAGATGTTTAAAGCTATGTTGAGGCAAGATATGTCCTGGTTTGATCAACGTTCTAATTCCACTGGTGCTCTCACAACTCGTTTAGCTAATGATGCATCTGAAATACAAGGAGTAAGTGATCTTAAAAAATGTTTATTATTTTTTACTACTGTGTAGGCAACTGGGATCAAGTTGGGTTATGTCCTTCAGTTAGCATTTGGATTGATTGTTTCTATTATCATTGCTTTTGAAGCTACCTGGCTATTGTCTATAGTTTTTTTTATGTCTTTTCCATTGGTATCTTTAAGTTCATTTATTCAGTATCGTTCCATTCGTGGTCGTTCTATTAAAAATAAAGAACTCCTAGCTGAGAGTGGGAAGATATCTACTGAAGCTATTGATAATATATGCACAGTTGCTTCTCTGGGAGTTGAGGACAAATTTTATAACAATTATAGTGAACTATTGAAGCCTCCATTTATGTAAGTTCTTAACAAGTGATTATTGAAAACAAGTGGTATGGGTTTCAGTCTTATTTTATACTCTTCTATTAACAGATCTAACATGAAGGGTGTGTTTCTTAATGCACTCATTTATGCCATATCTCAAGGGTTAGTCTACTGTATCTATGCTGCTGGATATAGTCTTGGTGCTTACCTAGTTATATCAGATCCTTCAACCATATATCATGCTAGCTATCAAGAAGTCTTCAGGTACGACTTATAAACATTTACTTTATAAGTAATGTGCAATAGTGTTCACTAATGCCAAGTTTATGATATTGGTGGAATGATAACATTATATAAAAACATTTTAGACATAATTCTGTATAATATTTACATTTTATTTTATTTAATAGAAGCTTTTATGCTATTGTATTTACTGCCATTCTTATTGGACGTGCTACGTCATTTGCTCCTGATGCACAAAAGGCCAAATTATCAGCTAGTCGTATCTTTACATTAGTTAATCGTTGCCCTAAGATTGATAATTACAGTCAAGATGGAGAGAAACTTGTTAGTATATTAAAATACAATATGTGGTTGTCAACTTGACTCTTGTATGCTTACAGGATAAGACAAATGGATTTGTGGAAGTAAAGAATGTCCATTTTAATTATCCAGCTCGACCTGATGTACCAGTTTTACAAGGTCTCAGTATCAATGTTAAACCTGGTGAGACGTTGGCTCTTGTTGGACCCAGTGGGTGTGGGAAGAGTACTGTAGTTTCTCTTATTGAAAGATTCTATGATCCAATGAGTGGTAACCTCTCACTAGAAAGCCATGATCTTCGAGATCTCAATATTCGTTGGTTACGAAGTCAGATTGGTATTGTATCACAAGAACCTGTGTTATTTGATACTTCTATTGCTGATAATATACGGTATGGTGCTAATTTTATAGAAGTGTCTGATGAAGAGGTTATTGAAGCAGCCAAAGCTGCTAATATTCACAATTTTATTGAAACTTTACCTCAGGTAAAGAGTACTTTGTGTGTTAAACTCACTAGTTTCATTCTTGATTGTTAGGGTTATGCTACCAATGTTGGATCTAAAGGTACACAGCTAAGTGGAGGTCAAAAACAACGTATTGCTATAGCTCGAGCTTTAGTACGAGACCCCAAGATCTTGTTACTAGATGAAGCTACTTCAGCTCTTGACACAGAGAGTGAGAAAATAGTTCAAGAAGCTTTAGACAAAGCTAGAGAGGGAAGGACAAGTATTGTCATTGCTCATCGACTGTCTACTATTTATAATTCCAACACCATTGCTGTTATTCATAATGGTAGTGTTATAGAACAAGGCACTCATTCAGAATTAATGAAATTACAAGGTGCTTATTATCATCTTAATACAGTCCAGAAAAAAGAAGACTAAATACAGTTATTACTAGTTATTACTAGTTATTATTAGTTATTATTACTTGTTACTTGTTATCATTTTCTTATAAATTGTAAAAATTGAGTAAGCTAGAAACATGTTTTGGTCCAAAAACACATTTAGGGTTTTTGTTAGGTTTCAAGACAAAAATAGTGCTACATTTTGATAATGAATACTTTGATGTGTTTGACAGGAAACCAATGTCTGGAATGTAATGATGTAATCAACAAATTAATGCAACTATTTAATAAAAGAGCCCTTGACACCTAGAAAATCCTATAGAACATTGTTTTATAATAACAGTTAAAGAAAACATGGCGTTAGTAGATTCTAATGATGTTGAGGTTGGAGTGGAGAAAACAGATCAACAACCATCCATTGATGAAGTGATAGAGAAACCAGTTGCTGTACCAGTTGGTATTTTAAAGACAAGATCTTCCAATGAGACAGCTTCAAATGAAGTAGATGAACAAGATGTGATAGAGGAGACTTCCCAAAGTAAAAGGAAAAAAGGGTCAGCATATTTTTATTAGATCAAGTTTATGTTTAGCAATGATATAGCTATATACATAACGTTCTCTTTATTAATGCTACAGCAACAATGATACAAGTCATACTGGAGCTAAAAAAGTTGTACCAGTTTGGTATTTGGTGAGTTATCTAAAGAAGAGAGATAACTATCACTAAATATTATTCTATTTAGTTTCGTTTTGCAAAACCTTTTGATATTTTCATGATCACAGTTGGTAGTTTGATGGCTATAGCAGCTGGTATTATTGTCCCCTGTAGTCTGCTGTTGCTAGGAGACGTCATTGACAATTTTATCTCATATGATATTGGACAGCAACTATTAAGATCCAATAATACATCACCTGTACTTGATAATCAAGCTTATTTTTGTAATGGCAGTACAGGTGACTCTTCTTCAAACATACAAAGATATTTGTTCTCCCAAGACAGTGGAAAAGAACTACAACAAACAATAGCTCTGTATTCATATTATTATATTGGACTTGGAACTGGTCTATTTCTAAGTATTTTTATTGCTAACATGTTTTGGAATTTCAGTGCTTACCGCCAAACTCGTCGAATGAGGCTTGCTTTCTTTCGTTCTATAATGTATCAAAATATTGGGTGGTTTGATGTTAATTCATCATCAGAATTAAACACATGTCTAGCTGAGTAAGTTATTAATTTAGTTATAAATTACTGATTAGTTTTATTGTTACATTAAAAGTAATTATTGATTTAAAAATTAGTTTATTTATCACAAAATATTCTTACAAACTATTAAACTGTATTAATTATTATAATACTTACAGTCTATATCAAAATGAAGTTTATTGTATAGAATTTGCAGATATTAACATGATCAATGCAAATGGATTATTTAGAACATTCTTAAATGTATTACTTTTTTCAAGTAATTTATTAATAAAGTCTTTGTTCTTTAGTGATATAGAGAAGATCCAAGCTGGTATAGGAGACAAATTAGCTATATTTATAAAGCATTTCTTCACTTTTTTAAGTGGCTTTGTTATTGCTTTTATTCGTAATTGGAAACTAGCACTTGTTGTTGGTACTATGTTACCACTGTTGTCATTTTTGGGAGCTGTAACTGCTAAGGTATAACAGCTACATGTACATACTTAGGATATATTAACCATTACCATAATTATAATTGGAGTATTGAGTAATTTATGGGATATAGTATATATCAGAGCTATTATTTTGATGTTACTTATATTTAGATTATAGCCACATTTACAGTGAGGGAACAGAACACATATGCATCAGCTGGTGCTGTAGCAGAAGAAGTTTTGTCTTCCATTAGAACTGTTGTAGCTTTTGGAGGAGAATGTAAAGAGACAGACAGGTAAAGTATGAATAATAACTTGTAATAAATTTAACCCTTAAATCATTTTAAATAACTGGAGTTAAAATAAAGATCTTCCAATTGTTATAATATTAAATTAGTTTACCATACTGTTATATTGTTCTGTTGTCTCTTTGTATTATTTTTATTATTATTTTTATCGAAGTTATCTTTCATAGATATGTGTGCATATATTTCTAATATTATAGTTGTTCATTTGTTTGTTAATTTATTTGATAATTTGTTGTTTTGTTTGTCTGTTTGTTTATTTATTCTTTCTCTCTTTATTAGGTACATTACAAAACTCAAAAAAGCTAAGAGAGAAGGTCTTAAAAAGGCATTTTTCATTTCATGTATCACTGGAATATTTGGTTTTATCTATATTTCTGTTTATGCTCTTGGATTTTGGTAAATATACCAATGTTATACATAATACATATTAATCTTCCTCTTTACTTATAGGTATGGTGCAGTACTCATAGGAAACTGTGAAGTGAGACCAGGTGAAGTAGTGACTGTAAGTAATATTGAAAATGTTGCCATAATTAAGAAATAATATACGCAGGTGTTGGTTGCTGTGGTTACTGGTAGTCTTGCCTTGGGAAATGCTCTACCTGAGTTACAGACATTTGCCTTAGCTCTTGGGTCAGCTACAACTGTTTTTACTGTTATTGATAAAGTAACTATATTATGATATATTATTAATAATTATATTATTGTATATAGCAATCTGAAATTGATGCTTCTTCAAATGATGGAGAAAAACTGGAAACACTTGAAGGAAATATTGAATTTAAAGATGTCATTTTTAATTATCCTGCTCGACCAGATGTACAAGTTTTAAATGGATTAAATCTGAGAATTAGAACAGGACAGACAGTAGCTCTAGTTGGTCCTAGTGGGTGTGGTAAAAGTACTGTTGTCCAGTTGTTACAGAGATTCTATAATCCTTTAGCAGGACTGGTAAGTTCAATATCATCACTCTACCCTTTGATATATTTTATAGATTACTGTAGATGGACACAATATAAATACTCTTAATCTGAAGTGGCTTCGTTCCAATATTGGAGTTGTATCTCAAGAACCTGTTCTATTTGATACCACTATTGCTGAAAATATTCGTTATGGAAGAGAAGATGCCACAATGGCAGACATTGAAGCTGCTGCCATAGCTGCTAATGCTCATAACTTTATCTCTGAATTACCTGATGGTTACAATACTTTAGTTGGTGAGAAAGGAACACAGCTAAGTGGAGGTCAAAAACAACGTATTGCTATAGCTCGAGCTTTAGTACAAGACCCCAAGATCTTGTTACTTGATGAAGCTACCTCAGCTCTTGACACAGAGAGTGAGAAAATAGTTCAAGACGCTTTAGATAAAGCTAGAGAGGGAAGGACCACCATTGTTATTGCTCATCGACTGTCTACTATACAAACAGCTGATTTCATAGCTAGTATAGAAAATGGTCTTGTTGTTGAGATAGGTACACATGAAGAACTGATAAAGAACCAAGGACTTTACTATGAACTCGTAACTGCACAAACTATTGAAGAAGAAGAAAAGAAAACAGGTTAGTAGATATTTTTAAATATTTAACTTAATTTGGTTTTTGTTAAGATTCTTTATCTGAATTTAAAGTGGCTGTTCGACGTGGAAGTAAGCGGTCCCTTAAACGTCAACAAACCCGTCACAGTATATATTCACAACAAAGAGACTCTCAGTATCTACATAGATTATCCATTCAATCAATAAAATTGGATAGAAAAATATCTAAACAATCAATAAATAGTGATGCCTTTTCTACTTTTACTCGACAATCCTCTCATTTCAATCTGGGTGACATTCCATCAATTGAAGATTCTTATTTACCAAGTCCAAATTTAGACAAGACTGTCCAGTTTGATCATGAGAATTTGAGAAAAGAAACCAAGATGAATGAGATAGCAACAGATGAAGACCCTTTTATAGAAGTCAAGTTTAAGGAGTTGTTGAAATTAAACAAACCAGATTGGTATCTTGTTGTACCAGGTGTTATCTTCACTGGTATCTTAGGAGTAATGTATGTTGTTCTGGCTGTTTTGTTTAGTGAAATAATAAATGTGAGTTTATTCTTTACTGTAATAACATTATATTATAGTACTTAATATTGATGTTGTATATAGATTTATGGTTCCACTGACAAAAATGACCTTTTGAGTAATTCTTCAAAATATGCACTATATCTAGTAATACTAGCTATTTCTAGTTGTATAGTGCAATTTATAGCCGTGAGTGACCAACCCGTTTTCTTAGTTCCAAATTTTTCCACTACAGGCCATCACTCTTGGATTCGCTGCAGAGCGACTTACTGAACGATTACGTACACAGATGTTTAAAGCTATGTTGAGGCAAGATATATCCTGGTTTGATCGACGTTCTAATTCCACTGGTGCTCTCACAACTCGTTTAGCTAATGATGCATCTGAAATACAAGGAGTAAGTGATCTTAGAAAGTTTTTATTATTTTTTACTACTGTGTAGGCAACTGGGATCAAGTTGGGTTATGTCCTGCAGTTAGCATTTGGATTGATTGTTTCTATTATCATTGCTTTTGAAGCTTCCTGGCTATTGTCTATAGTTTTTTTTACATCTTTTCCATTGATATCTTTAGGTACATTCATTCAGTTTCGTTCCATTCGTGGTCGTTCTATTAAAAATAAAGAACTCCTAGCTGAGAGTGGGAAGATATCTACTGAAGCTATTGATAATATACGCACAGTTGCTTCTCTGGGAGTTGAGGACAAATTTTATAACAATTATAGTGAACTATTGAAGCCTCCATTTATGTAAGTTATTAACATGTGATATTTAAAACCAATGGTATGGGTTTCAGTCTTATTTTATATTACATGTCATTATTATTGTTCTCAGTCTTATGCACATAAGAATGGGTTTCAGTCTTATTTTATACTCTTCTATTAACAGATCTAACATGAAGGGTGTGTTTCTTAATGCACTCATTTATGCCATATCTCAAGGATTAGTCTACTATGTCTATGCTGCTGGATTTAGTCTTGGTGCTTACCTAGTTATATCAGATCCTTCAACCATATATCATGCTAGCTATCAAGAAGTCTTCAGGTACGACTTAAAAACATTTACTTTATAAGTAATGTGCAATAGTGTTCAATAATGCCAAGTCTATGATAATAGTAAGAGTATAATGATAGCTTTGAATAACAAAGATTTTAGACATAATTGTGTATAATATTTAAATTTAATAGAACTTTTTATGCTGTTCTGTTAACTTCCTTGTTCCTTGGACGTGCTACCTCATTTGCTCCTGATGCACAAAAGGCCAAATTATCAGCTAGTCGTATCTTCACATTAGTTAATCGTTGTCCTGAGATTGATAATTATAGTCAAGATGGAGAGACACTTGTTAGTATATTAAAATACAATATGTGGTTGTCAACTTGACTCTTATACACTTACAGGATAAGACAAATGGATTTGTGGAAGTAAAGAATGTCCATTTCAATTATCCAGCTCGACCTGATGTACCAGTTTTACAAGGTCTCAGTATCAATGTTAAACCTGGTGAGACATTGGCTCTTGTTGGACCCAGTGGGTGTGGGAAGAGTACTGTAGTTTCTCTTATTGAAAGATTCTATGATCCAATGAGTGGTAACCTCTCCTTAGAAAGCCATGATCTTCGAGATCTCAATATTCGTTGGTTACGAAGTCAGATTGGTATTGTATCACAAGAACCTGTGTTATTTGATACTTCTATTGCTGATAATATACGGTATGGTGCTAATTTTATAGAAGTGTCTGATGAAGAGGTTATTGAAGCAGCCAAAGCTGCTAATATTCACAATTTTATTGAAACTTTACCTCAGGTAAAGAGTACTTTGTGTGTTAAACTCACTTTTTTCATTCTTGATTGTTAGGGTTATGCTACCAATGTTGGATCTAAAGGTACACAGCTAAGTGGAGGTCAAAAACAACGTATTGCTATAGCTCGAGCTTTAGTACGAGACCCCAAGATCTTGTTACTAGATGAAGCTACTTCAGCTCTTGATACAGAGAGTGAGAAAATAGTTCAAGAAGCTTTAGACAAAGCTAGAGAGGGAAGGACAAGTATTGTCATTGCTCATCGACTGTCTACTATTTATAATTCCAACTGTATTGCTGTTATTCATAATGGTAGTGTTATAGAACAAGGCACTCATTCAGAATTAATGAAATTACAAGGTGCTTATTATCATCTTAATACAGTCCAGAAAAAAGAAGACTAAAATAGTTATTACTAGTTATTACTAGTTATTACTAGTTATTATTTTCTTATCAACTGTAACAATTGTTCTCATATACTGTAACAAATGAGTTATCTAATTTCATTTAAAAAGATGTTCAGTATTTTTGATAATTTTGAAAACAAAATGGTACACAATATATTAATAATTGGTACTTGATGTGTCAAGTAGGAAATCAAAGTATCTAATGTAATTAACAAATATGTGAAGAGGAAATTTTACTTGAAACGAACATCTAGAAACATGGCATTGGAAGTTGTACTGGAGGAGATAGACCAACAACCATACACTGATGAGGTGAAAGAGAAACCAGTTGCTGTACCAGTTGGTATTTTAAAGACAAGATCTTCCAATGAGACAGCTTCAAATGAAGTAGATGAACAAGATGTGATAGAGGAGACTTCCCAAAGTAAAAGGAAAAAAGGGTCAGCATATTTTTATTAGATCAAGTTAATGTTTAGCAATGATATAGCTATATACATAATGTTTTCTTTATTAATACTACAGCAACAATGATACAAGTCATACTGGAACTAAACAAGTTGTACCAGTTTGGTATTTGGTGAGTTATCTAAAGAAGAGAGATAACTATCACTAAATATTATTCTATTTAGTTTCGTTTTGCAAAACCTTTTGATATTTTCATGATCACAGTTGGTAGTTTGATGGCTATAGCAGCTGGTACCATTGCATCCTATCAGTTACTGTTGCTAGGTGACGTCATTGACAATTTTAACTCATATGATATTGGACAGCAACTATTAAGATCCAATAATACATCACCTGTACTTGATAATCAAACTTATTTTTGTAATGTCAGTACAGATGACTCTTCTTCAAACATACAAAGATATTTGCTCTCCCAAGACATTGGAAAAGAACTACAACAAACCATAGCTCTGTATTCATATTATTATATTGGACTTGGAACTGGTCTATTTCTAAGTATTTTTATTGCTAACATGTTTTGGAATTTCAGTGCTTACCGCCAAACTCGTCGAATGAGGCTTGCTTTCTTTCATTCTATAATGTATCAAAATATTGGGTGGTTTGATGTTAATTCATCATCAGAATTAAACACATGTCTAGCTGAGTAAGTTATTAATTTAGTTATAAATTACTGATTAGTTTTATTGACATTAAAATGTATTAAATTTTATCAGTGTCTAAGTCTATGTCAATATGGTGGTTCTTGGTGTAGCTTGACTATGATGACATCATAATGAAATGACACATAATGTGATGTCATCATATTGATGACATCACCTAAACCCTAAACCAAACCTAACATTATTAACTCTATGACACTTAGTAATGTCTATAGGACATGTTGTTACATCATCAGTCTAGTTACACCAAGAAGCACTCTACAGTATAGATGTGTAATTTTTATTAGTGTCTAAATCTATGTCAATATTGAGGTTAATTGTATAGAATTTGCAGATGTTAACATGACCAATGCAGTTGGATTATTTAGAACATTCTTAAATGTATTGCTATTTTTAAGTAATTTATTAATAAAGTTTTTGTTCTTTAGTGATATAGAGAAGATCCAAGCTGGTATAGGAGACAAATTAGCTATCTTTATAATGCAATTCGCCACTTTTTTAACTGGCTTTGTTATTGCTTTTATTCGTAATTGGAAACTAGCACTTGTTGTTGGTACTATGTTACCACTGTTGTCATTTTTGGCAGCTATAACTGCTAAGGTATAACAGCTATATGTACAAACTTAGGATATATTAAACATTACCATAATTATAATTTGGAGTATTGAGTAATTTATGGGATATAGTATATATCAGAGCTATTATTTTGATGTTACTTATATTTAGATTATAGCCACATTTACAGTGAGGGAACAGAACACATATGCATTAGCTGGTGCTGTAGCAGAAGAAGTTCTGTCTTCCATTAGAACTGTTGTAGCTTTTGGAGGAGAACATAAAGAGACAGACAGGTAAAGTATGAATAATAACTTGTAATAAATTTAACCCTTAAATCATTTTAAATAACTGCAGTTAAAATAAAAATGCACTAAAGTGCTTAACCTCGCTGCGGTGCCCAGTGTAAATCTATACTGCAGAGTGCATCTAACATGTACATTTAAGATTGGACAAGGTGTGGTCAAATTATTGATGGGTCACGTGATGCACATTACAAACTGTGGTTTGATGACTCAGCATTTCTCTTCAATCAAAGGGAAAAAAGCTTTGTCGTTTACTGGGTACTTGCACTCTGATTGACATGTCTGTGAAGCTGTAACTGAGTAAGTAATAGTATCATTCAATTGCCAAGCAAGATTAAGTGCTAGATTCGTGATGAATGTTTCTCTGAGCTTTTACATGACTCTTTTAAATGTTTCAATATTTCATATACAAATTTATTGTAACTTCAAAATGAAGCGTTCTTAGGAAACGTCCCGTAGTACATATATAAATCGATATATTATCTATTAGTAGCAGTCTTTTCAGTGCTTTGAGACTTTTCCTGAATGTGTTACTTCGCTCCAAGTCCACAAAACACTTTTCAGTACTTTTCTAACGATTGCTTCGACCAACGGCCTTCTGTCTTGCTGATCCGTATTCCTCTAAGATTCTCTACAGCATACTAAAAAATTTCCACGTTACGTTTTTTTATTTTTCGAGAACGGTACTTGACCTCTGGAGCCTGAAAATTCTTTTGTGAGTTTTAAGCTTTCGTTTTCTTTGACGATGTTCTTGGTACTACTGTTGTAAAGTCCACATGTTTTTCTATTCGTTGCTAAACGTTGGTAGCTGCTAACGCTTCGCTTGCCAAGTTATAGCAGTTCAAAAAAACAGGCGGCGCAGACACACACACACACACATACACACTGACAGACTACAGTACCCTCGCTTTGCGCCCACGCACAGCGAGGTTATAAGGATCTTCCATTCTTATATTATACAGTAATTCACTATAGTGTTATATTGTTCTAATGTCTCTTTATATTTTGTGTTATATTTATTATTATTGTTATTGAAGTTATCTTTCATAGATATGTGTGCATATATTTCTAATATTAAAGTTGTACGTTTGTTTGTTAATTTATTTGTTTGTTTTTTCTTTTGTCTGTCTGTTTGTTTATTTATTCTTTCTCTCTTTATTAGGTACATTACAAAACTCAAAAAAGCTAAGAGAGAAGGTCTTAAAAAGGCATTTTTCATCTCATGTATCACTGGAATACTCAATTTTGTCTATATTTCTTTTTATGCTCTTGGATTTTGGTAAATATACCAATGTTATACATAATACATATTAATCTTCCTCTTTACTTATAGGTATGGTGCAGTACTCATAGGAAACTGTGAAGTGAAACCTGGTGAAGTAGTGACTGTAAGTAATATTGAAAATGTTGCCATAATTAGGAGATAATATACGCAGGTGTTGTTTGCTGTACTTACTGGTAGTATTGCTTTAGGAAATGCTCTACCTGAGTTACAGACATTTGCCTTAGCTCTTGGGTCAGCTACAACTGTTTTTACTGTTATTGATAAAGTAACTATATTATGATATATTATTAATAATTATATTATTGTATATAGCAATCTGAAATTGATGCTTCTTCAAATGATGGAGAAAAACTGGAAACACTTGAAGGAAATATTGAATTTAAAGATGTCATTTTTAGTTATCCTTCTCGACCAAATGTACAAGTTTTAAATGGATTAAATCTGAGAATTAGAACAGGACAGACAGTAGCTCTAGTTGGTCCTAGTGGTTGTGGTAAAAGTACTGTTGTCCAGTTGTTACAGAGATTCTATAATCCATTAGCAGGACTGGTAAGTTCAATATCATCACTCTACCCTTTGATATATTTTATAGATTACTGTAGATGGACACAATATAAATACTCTTAATCTGAAGTGGCTTCGTTCCAATATTGGAGTTGTATCTCAAGAACCTGTTCTATTTGATACCACTATTGCTGAAAATATACATTATGGAAGAGAAGATGCCACTATGGCAGACATTGAAGCTGCTACCATAGCTGCTAATGCTCATAACTTTATCTCTGAATTACCTGATGGTTACAATACTTTAGTTGGTGAGAAAGGAACACAGCTAAGTGGAGGTCAAAAACAACGTATTGCTATAGCTCGAGCTTTAGTACAAGACCCCAAGATCTTGTTACTTGATGAAGCTACCTCAGCTCTTGACACAGAGAGTGAGAAAATAGTTCAAGAAGCTTTAGATAAAGCTAGAAAAGGGAGGACCACCATTGTTATTGCTCATCGATTGTCTACTATACAAACAGCTGATTTCATAGCTAGTATAGAAAATGGTCTTGTTGTTGAGATGGGTACCCATGAAAAACTGATAAAGAACCAAGGACTTTACTATGAACTGGTAATGGCACAAACTATTGAAGAAGAAGAAGAGAAAAGAACAGGTTAGTAGATATTTTTAAATATTTAACTTAATTTGGTTTTTGTTAAGATTCTTTATCTGAATTTAAAGTGACTGTTCGACGTGGAAGTAAGCGGTCCCTTAAACGTCAACAAACCCGTCACAGTATATATTCACAACAAAGAGACTCTCAGTATCTACGTAGATTATCCACTCAATCAATTAAATTGGATAGAAAAATATCTATGCAATCAATTAATAGCGATGTCTTTTCTGGTTTTACTCGAAAA
The DNA here is from genome assembly GCA_963693285.1 of Xestospongia muta. NCBI lineage: Eukaryota > Metazoa > Porifera > Demospongiae > Haplosclerida > Petrosiidae > Xestospongia > Xestospongia muta. The sequence continues at coordinate 557,874 of OY848919.1, read as the reverse complement.
TTCTCTCATTTCAATCTGGGTGACATTCCATCAATTGAAGATTCTTATTTACCAAGTCCAAATTTAGACAAGACTGTTCAGTTTGATTATGAGAATTTGGGAAAAGAAACCAAGATGAATGAGATAGCAACAGATGAAGACCCTTTTATAGAAGTTACGTTTATGGACATTTTGAAATTAAACAAACCAGATTGGTATCTTGTTGTACCAGGTGTAATCTTCACTGGTATTCAAGGAGTAATGTCTGTTGTTCTGTCTGTTTTGTTTAGTGAAATAATAAATGTGAGTTTATTCTTTACTGTAATGACATTATATTATAGTACTTAATATTGATGTTGTATAGATTTATGGTTCCACTGACAAAAATGACCTTTTGAATAATTCTTCAAAATATGCACTATATCTAGTAATACTAGCTATTTCTGCTTGTATAGCGCAATTTATAGGCGTAAGTGACCACTCCTTTTTCTGTTGTTCAATATTTTTCCATTGCAGGCTATCACTCTTGGATTTGCTGCAGAGCGACTTATTGAACGATTACGTACACAGATGTTTAAAGCTATGTTGAGGCAAGATATGTCCTGGTTTGATCAACGTTCTAATTCCACTGGTGCTCTCACAACTCGTTTAGCTAATGATGCATCTGAAATACAAGGAGTAAGTGATCTTAAAAAATGTTTATTATTTTTTACTACTGTGTAGGCAACTGGGATCAAGTTGGGTTATGTCCTTCAGTTAGCATTTGGATTGATTGTTTCTATTATCATTGCTTTTGAAGCTACCTGGCTATTGTCTATAGTTTTTTTAATGTCTTTTCCATTGGCATCTTTAGGTACATTCATTCAGTATCGTTCCATTCGTGGTCGTTCTATTAAAAATAAAGAACTCCTAGCTGAGAGTGGGAAGATATCTACTGAAGCTATTGATAATATACGCACAGTTGCTTCTCTGGGAGTTGAGGACAAATTTTATAACAATTATAGTGAACTATTGAAGCCTCCATTTATGTAAGTTCTTAACAAGTGATTATTTAAAACCAATGGTTTGGGTTTCAGTCTTATTTTATAGTCCATGTCGTTATTATTGTACTCGGTCTTATGCACATAAGAATGGGTTTCAGTCTTATTTTATACTCTTCTATTAACAGATCTAACATGAAGGGTGTGTTTTCTAATGCACTCATTTATGCCATATCTCAAGGATTAGTCTACTATGTCTATGCTGCTGGATTTAGTCTTGGTGCTTACCTAGTTATATCAGATCCTTCAACCATATATCATGCTAGCTATCAAGAAGTCTTTAGGTACGACTTATAAACATTGAGTTTATATATAGGTAATGTCTAATAGTGTTCAATATTGCCAAGTCTGTGATATTGGTCGAATGATAGCATTATATAAAAACATTTTAGACATATTGTTTATAATATTTAAATTTACTTTATTTAATAGAAGCTATTATGCTATTGTATTAACTGCCTTTCTTGTTGGACGTGCTACGTCATTTGCTCCTGATGCACAAAAGGCCAAATTATCAGCTAGTCGTATCTTCACATTAGTTAATCGTTGCCCTAAGATTGATAATTACAGTCAAGATGGAGAGACACTTGTTAGTATATTAAAATACTTAAAATACAATATGTGGTTGTCAACTTGACTCTTATACACTTACAGGATAAGACAAATGGATTTGTGGAAGTAAAGAATGTCCATTTCAATTATCCAGCTCGACCTGATGTACCAGTTTTACAAGGTCTCAGTATCAATGTTAAACCTGGTGAGACGTTGGCTCTTGTTGGACCCAGTGGGTGTGGGAAGAGTACTGTAGTTTCTCTTATTGAAAGATTCTATGATCCAATGAGTGGTAACCTCTCCTTAGAAAGCCATGATCTTCGAGATCTCAATATTCGTTGGTTACGAAGTCAGATTGGTATTGTATCACAAGAACCTGTGTTATTTGATACTTCTATTGCTGATAATATACGGTATGGTGCTAATTTTATAGAAGTGTCTGATGAAGAGGTTATTGAAGCAGCCAAAGCTGCTAATATTCACAATTTTATTGAAACTTTACCTCAGGTAAAGAGTACTTTGTGTGTTAAACTCACTTTTTTCATTCTTGATTGTTAGGGTTATGCTACCAATGTTGGATCTAAAGGTACACAGCTAAGTGGAGGTCAAAAACAACGTATTGCTATAGCTCGAGCTTTAGTACGAGACCCCAAGATCTTGTTACTAGATGAAGCTACTTCAGCTCTTGATACAGAGAGTGAGAAAATAGTTCAAGAAGCTTTAGACAAAGCTAGAGAGGGAAGGACAAGTATTGTCATTGCTCATCGACTGTCTACTATTTATAATTCCAACACCATTGCTGTTATTCATAATGGTAGTGTTATAGAACAAGGCACTCATTCAGAATTAATGAAATTACAAGGTGCTTATTATCATCTTAATACAGTCCAGAAAAAAGAAGACTAAAATAGTTATTACTAGTTATTACTAGTTATTACTAGTTATTATTTTCTTATCAACTGTAACAATTGTTCTCATATACTGTAACAAATGAGTTATCTAATTTCATTTAAAAAGATGTTCAGTATTTTTGATAATTTTGAAAACAAAATGGTACACAATATATTAATAATTGGTACTTGATGTGTCAAGTAGGAAATCAAAGTATCTAATGTAATTAACAAATATGTGATGAGGAAATTTACTCAAAACTTACATCTAGAAACATGGCATTGGAAGTTGTACTGGAAGAGATAGACCAACAACCATCCATTGATGAGGTGAAAGAGAAACCAGTTGCTGTACCAGTTGGTATTTTAAAGACAAGATCTTCCAATGAGACAGCTTCAAATGAAGTAGATGAGCAAGATGTGATAGAGGAGACTTCCCAAAGTAAAAGGAAAAAAGGGTCAGCATATTTTTATTAGATCAAGTTAATGTTTAGGAATGATATAGCTATATACATAATGTTCTCTTTATTAATACTACAGCAACAATGATACAAGTCATACTGGAACTAAACAAGTTGTACCAGTTTGGTATTTGGTGAGTTATCTAAAGAAGAGAGATAACTATCACTAAATATTATTCTATTTAGTTTCGTTTTGCAAAACCTTTTGATATTTTCATGATCACAGTTGGTAGTTTGATGGCTATAGCAGCTGGTACCATTGCATCCTATCAGTTACTGTTGCTAGGTGACGTCATTGACAATTTTAACTCATATGATATTGGACAGCAACTATTAAGATCCAATAATACATCACCTGTACTTGATAATCAAACTTATTTTTGTAATGTCAGTACAGATGACTCTTCTTCAAACATACAAAGATATTTGCTCTCCCAAGACATTGGAAAAGAACTACAACAAACCATAGCTCTGTATTCATATTATTATATTGGACTTGGAACTGGTCTATTTCTAAGTATTTTTATTGCTAACATGTTTTGGAATTTCAGTGCTTACCGCCAAACTCGTCGAATGAGGCTTGCTTTCTTTCATTCTATAATGTATCAAAATATTGGGTGGTTTGATGTTAATTCATCATCAGAATTAAACACATGTCTAGCTGAGTAAGTTATTAATTTAGTTATAAATTACTGATTAGTTTTATTGACATTAAAATGTATTAAATTTTATCAGTGTCTAAGTCTATGTCAATATGGTGGTTCTTGGTGTAGCTTGACTATGATGACATCATAATGAAATGACACATAATGTGATGTCATCATATTGATGACATCACCTAAACCCTAAACCAAACCTAACATTATTAACTCTATGACACTTAGTAATGTCTATAGGACATGTTGTTACATCATCAGTCTAGTTACACCAAGAAGCACTCTACAGTATAGATGTGTAATTTTTATTAGTGTCTAAATCTATGTCAATATTGAGGTTAATTGTATAGAATTTGCAGATGTTAACATGGCCAATGCAGTTGGATTATTTAGAACATTCTTAAATGTATTGCTATTTTTAAGTAATTTATTAATAAAGTCTTTGTTCTTTAGTGATATAGAAAAGATCCAAGCTGGGATAGGAGACAAATTAGCTATCTTTATAATGCAATTCGCCACTTTTTTAAGTGGCTTTGTTATTGCTTTCATTCGTAATTGGAAACTAGCACTTGTTGTTGGTATTATGTTACCACTGTTGTCATTTTTGGCAGCTATAACTGCTAAGGTATAACAGTTACATGTACAAACTTAGGATATATTAACCATTACCATAATTATAATTGGAGTATTGAGTAATTTATTGCTATATAGTATATATCAGAGCTATTATTTGATGTTACTCATATTTTCATATTTAGATTATAGCCACATTTACAGTGAGGGAACAGAACACATATGCATCAGCTGGTGCTGTAGCAGAAGAAGTTCTGTCTTCCATTAGAACTGTTGTAGCTTTTGGAGGAGAACATAAAGAGACAGACAGGTAAAGTATGAATAATAACTTGTAATAAATTTAACCCTTAAATCATTTTAAATAACTGCAGTTAAAATAAAAATGCACTAAAGTGCTTAACCTCGCTGCGGTGCCCAGTGTAAATCTATACTGCAGAGTGCATCTAACATGTACATTTAAGATTGGACAAGGTGTGGTCAAATTATTGATGGATCACGTGATGCACATTACAAACTGTTGTTTGATGACTCAGCATTTCTCTTCAATCAAAGGGAAAAAAGCTTTGTCGTTTACTGGGTACTTGCACTCTGATTGACATGTCTGTGAAGCTGTAACTGAGTAAGTAATAGTATCATTCAATTGCCAAGCAAGATTAAGTGCTAGATTCGTGATGAATGTTTCTCTGAGCTTTTACATGACTCTTTTAAATGTTTCAATATTTCATATACAAATTTATTGTAACTTCAAAATGAAGCGTTCTTAGGAAACGTCCCGTAGTACATATATAAATCGATATATTATCTATTAGTAGCAGTCTTTTCAGTGCTTTGAGACTTTTCCTGAATGTGTTACTTCGCTCCAAGTCCACAAAACACTTTTCAGTACTTTTCTAACGATTGCTTCGACCAACGGCCTTCTGTCTTGCTGATCCGTATTCCTCTAAGATTCTCTACAGCATACTAAAAAATTTCCACGTTACGTTTTTTTATTTTTCGAGAACGGTACTTGACCTCTGCAGCCTGAAAATTCTTTTGCGAGTTTTAAGCTTTCGTTTTCTTTGACGATGTTCTTGGTACTACTGTTGTAAAGTCCACATGTTTTTCTATTCGTTGCTAAACGTTGGTAGCTGCTAACGCTTCGCTTGCCAAGTTATAGCAGTTCAAAAAAACAGGCGGCGCAGACACACACACACACACATACACACTGACAGACTACAGTACCCTCGCTTTGCGCCCACGCACAGCGAGGTTATAAGGATCTTCCATTCTTATATTATACAGTAATTCACTATAGTGTTATATTGTTCTAATGTCTCTTTATATTTTGTGTTATATTTATTATTATTGTTATTGAAGTTATCTTTCATAGATATGTGTGCATATATTTCTAATATTAAAGTTGTACGTTTGTTTGTTAATTTATTTGTTTGTTTTTTCTTTTGTCTGTCTGTTTGTTTATTTATTCTTTCTCTCTTTATTAGGTACATTACAAAACTCAAAAAAGCTAAGAGAGAAGGTCTTAAAAAGGCATTTTTCATCTCATGTATCACTGGAATACTCAATTTTGTCTATATTTCTTTTTATGCTCTTGGATTTTGGTAAATATACCAATGTTATACATAATACATATTAATCTTCCTCTTTACTTATAGGTATGGTGCAGTGCTCATAGGAAACTGTGAAGTGAGACCAGGTGAAGTAGTGACTGTAAGTAATATTGAAGATGTTGCCATAATTAGGAGATAATATACGCAGGTGTTGTTTGCTGTACTTACTGGTAGTATTGCTTTAGGAAATGCTCTACCTGAGTTACAGACATTTGCTTTAGCTCTTGGGTCAGCTACAACTGTTTTTACTGTTATTGATAAAGTAACTATATTATGATATATTATTAATAATTATATTATTGTATATAGCAATCTGAAATTGATGCTTCTTCAAATGATGGAGAAAAACTGGAAACACTTGAAGGAAATATTGAATTTAAAGATGTCATTTTTAGTTATCCTTCTCGACCAAATGTACAAGTTTTAAATGGATTAAATCTGACAATTAGAACAGGACAGACAGTAGCTCTAGTTGGTCCTAGTGGGTGTGGTAAAAGTACTGTTGTCCAGTTGTTACAGAGATTCTATAATCCATTAGCAGGACTGGTAAGTTCAATATCATCACTCTACCATTTGATATATTTTATAGATTACTGTAGATGGACACAATATAAATACTCTTAATCTGAAGTGGCTTCGTTCCAATATTGGAGTTGTATCTCAAGAGCCTGTTCTATTTGATACCACTATTGCTGAAAATATACATTATGGAAGAGAAGATGCCACTATGGCAGACATTGAAGCTGCTACCATAGCTGCTAATGCTCATAACTTTATCTCTGAATTACCTGATGGTTACAATACTTTAGTTGGTGAGAAAGGAACACAGCTAAGTGGAGGTCAAAAACAACGTATTGCTATAGCTCGAGCTTTAGTACAAGACCCCAAGATCTTGTTACTTGATGAAGCTACCTCAGCTCTTGACACAGAGAGTGAGAAAATAGTTCAAGAAGCTTTAGATAAAGCTAGAAAAGGGAGGACCACCATTGTTATTGCTCATCGATTGTCTACTATACAAACAGCTGATTTCATAGCTAGTATAGAAAATGGTCTTGTTGTTGAGATGGGTACCCATGAAAAACTGATAAAGAACCAAGGACTTTACTATGAACTGGTAATGGCACAAACTATTGAAGAAGAAGAAGAGAAACGAACAGGTTAGTAGATATTTTTAAATATTTAACTTAATTTGGTTTTTGTTAAGATTCTTTATCTGAATTTAAAGTGACTGTTCGACGTGGAAGTAAGCGGTCCCTTAAACGTCAACAAACCCGTCACAGTATATATTCACAACAAAGAGACTCTCAGTATCTACGTAGATTATCCACTCAATCAATTAAATTGGATAGAAAAATATCTATGCAATCAATTAATAGCGATGTCTTTTCTGGTTTTACTCAACAATTCTCTCATTTCAATCTGGGTGACATTCCATCAATTGAAGATTCTTATTTACCAAGTCCAAATTTAGACAAGACTGTTCAGTTTGATTATGAGAATTTGGGAAAAGAAACCAAGATGAATGAGATAGCAACAGATGAAGACCCTTTTATAGAAGTTACGTTTATGGACATTTTGAAATTAAACAAACCAGATTGGTATCTTGTTGTACCAGGTGTAATCTTCACTGGTATTCAAGGAGTAATGTCTGTTGTTCTGTCTGTTTTGTTTAGTGAAATAATAAATGTGAGTTTATTCTTTACTGTAATGACATTATATTATAGTACTTAATATTGATGTTGTATAGATTTATGGTTCCACTGACAAAAATGACCTTTTGAATAATTCTTCAAAATATGCACTATATCTAGTAATACTAGCTATTTCTGCTTGTATAGCGCAATTTATAGGCGTAAGTGACCACTCCTTTTTCTGTTGTTCAATATTTTTCCATTGCAGGCTATCACTCTTGGATTTGCTGCAGAGCAACTTACTGAACGATTACGTACACAGATGTTTAAAGCTATGTTGAGGCAAGATATGTCCTGGTTTGATCGACGTTCTAATTCCACTGGTGCTCTCACAACTCGTTTAGCTAATGATGCATCTGAAATACAAGGAGTAAGTGATCTTAAAAAATGTTTATTATTTTTTACTACTGTGTAGGCAACTGGGATCAAGTTGGGTTATGTCCTTCAGTTAGCATTTGGATTGATTGTTTCTATTATCATTGCTTTTGAAGCTACCTGGCTATTGTCTATAGTTTTTTTAATGTCTTTTCCATTGGCATCTTTAGGTACATTCATTCAGTATCGTTCCATTCGTGGTCGTTCTATTAAAAATAAAGAACTCCTAGCTGAGAGTGGGAAGATATCTACTGAAGCTATTGATAATATACGCACAGTTGCTTCTCTGGGAGTTGAGGACAAATTTTATAACAATTATAGTGAACTATTGAAGCCTCCATTTATGTAAGTTCTTAACAAGTGATATTTAAAACCAATGGTTTGGGTTTCAGTCTTATTTTATACTCTTCTATTAACAGATCTAACATGAAGGGTGTGTTTTCTAATGCACTCATTTATGCCATATCTCAAGGATTAGTCTACTATGTCTATGCTGCTGGATTTAGTCTTGGTGCTTACCTAGTTATATCAGATCCTTCAACCATATATCATGCTAGCTATCAAGAAGTCTTTAGGTACGACTTATAAACATTGAGTTTATATATAGGTAATGTCTAATAGTGTTCAATATTGCCAAGTCTGTGATATTGGTCGAATGATAGCATTATATAAAAACATTTTAGACATATTGTTTATAATATTTAAATTTACTTTATTTAATAGAAGCTATTATGCTATTGTATTAACTGCCTTTCTTGTTGGACGTGCTACGTCATTTGCTCCTGATGCACAAAAGGCCAAATTATCAGCTAGTCGTATCTTCACATTAGTTAATCGTTGCCCTAAGATTGATAATTACAGTCAAGATGGAGAGACACTTGTTAGTATATTAAAATACTTAAAATACAATATGTGGTTGTCAACTTGACTCTTATACACTTACAGGATAAGACAAATGGATTTGTGGAAGTAAAGAATGTCCATTTCAATTATCCAGCTCGACCTGATGTACCAGTTTTACAAGGTCTCAGTATCAATGTTAAACCTGGTGAAACGTTGGCTCTTGTTGGACCCAGTGGGTGTGGGAAGAGTACTGTAGTTTCTCTTATTGAAAGATTCTATGATCCAATGAGTGGTAACCTCTCCCTAGAAAGCCATGATCTTCGAGATCTCAATATTCGTTGGTTACGAAGTCAGATTGGTATTGTATCACAAGAACCTGTGTTATTTGATACTTCTATTGCTGATAATATACGTTATGGTGCTAATTTTAGAGAAGTGTCTGATGAAGAGGTTATTGAAGCAGCCAAAGCTGCTAATATTCACAATTTCATTGAAACTTTACCTCAGGTAAGGAGTACTTTGTGTGTTAAACTCACTAGTTTCATTCTTTCATTGTTAGGGTTATGCTACCATTGTTGGATCTAAAGGAACACAGCTAAGTGGAGGTCAAAAACAACGTATTGCTATAGCTCGAGCTTTAGTACGAGACCCCAAGATCTTGTTACTTGATGAAGCTACTTCAGCTCTTGACACAGAGAGTGAGAAAATAGTTCAAGAAGCTTTAGACAAAGCTAGAGAGGGAAGGACAAGTATTGTCATTGCTCATCGACTGTCTACTATTTATAATTCCAACACCATTGCTGTTATTCATAATGGTAGTGTTATAGAACAAGGCACTCATTCAGAATTAATGAAATTACAAGGTGCTTATTATCATCTTAATACAGTCCAGAAAAAGGAAGACTAAAATAGTTATTACTAGTTATTATTTTCTTATCAACTGTAACAATTGTTCTTATATATTGTAACAATGAGTTATCTGATTTTGTTCTAAAACATGTTCAGTATTTTTGATAATTTTGAAAACAAAATGGTATACAATATATTAATAATTGGTACTTGATGTGTCAAGTAGGAAATCAAAGTATCTAATGTAATTAACAAATATGTGAAGAGGAAATTTTACTTGAAACTTACATCTAGAAACATGGCATTGGAAGTTGTACTGGAGGAGATAGACCAACAACCATACACTGATGAGGTGAAAGAGAAACCAGTTGCTGTACCAGTTGGTATTTTAAAGACAAGATCTTCCAATGAGACAGCTTCAAATGCAGTAGATGAACAAGATGTGATGGAGGAGACTTCCCAAAGTAAAAGGAAAAAAGGGTCAGCATATTTTTATTAGATCAAGTTAATGTTTAGCAATGATATAGCTATATACATAATGTTTTCTTTATTAATACTACAGCAACAATGATACAAGTCATACTGGAACTAAACAAGTTGTACCAGTTTGGTATTTGGTGAGTTATCTAAAGAAGAGAGATAACTATCACTAAATATTATTCTATTTAGTTTCGTTTTGCAAAACCTTTTGATATTTTCATGATCACAGTTGGTAGTTTGATGGCTATAACAGCCGGTATCATTATCCCCTGTAGTCTGCTGTTGCTAGGTGACATCACTGACAATTTTATCTCATATGATATTGGACAGCAACTATTAACATCCAATAATACATCACCTGTACTTGATAATCAAACATTTTTTTGTAATGTCAGTACAGATGATTCTTCTTCAAACATACAAAGATATTTGCTCTCCCAAGACATCGGAAAAGAGCTACAACAAACAATAGCTCTGTATTCATATTATTATATTGGACTTGGAACTGGTCTATTTCTAAGTATTTTTATTGCTAACATGTTTTGGAATTTCAGTGCTTACCGCCAAACTCGTCGAATGAGGCTTGCTTTCTTTCGTTCTATAATGTATCAAAATATTGGGTGGTTTGATGTTAATTCATCATCAGAATTAAACACATGTCTAGCTGAGTAAGTTATTAATTTAGTTATAAATTACTGATTAGTTTTGTTATTACATTAAAAGTAATTATTGATTTAAAAATTAGTTTATTTATCACAAAATATTCTTACAAACTATTAAACTGTATTAATTATTATAATACTTACAGTCTATATCAATATGAAGTTTATTGTATAGAATTTGAAGATGTTAACATGATCAACGCAGTTGGATTATTTAGAATATTGTTAAATGTATTAGTATTATTTTAAAGTAATTTATTAATTATTTATTTCTTCTTTAGTGATATAGAAAAGATCCAAGCTGGTATAGGAGACAATTTAGCTATATTTATAAAGCATTTCTCCACTTATTTAAGTGGCTTTGTTGTTATTGTTATTGCTTTTATTCGTAATTGGAAACTAGTACTTGTTGTTGGTACTATGTTATCACTGTTGTCACTGTTGTCACGTTTAGTATCTATAACTGCTAAGGTATAACAGCTACATGTACACACTTAGGATATATTAACCATTACCATAATTATAATTGGAGTATTGAGTAATTTATGGGATATAGTATATATCAGAGCTATTATTTGATGTTACTCATATATAGATTATAGTCACATTTACAGTGAGGGAACAGAACACATATGCATCAGCTGGTGCTGTAGCAGAAGAAGTTCTGTCTTCCATTAGAACTGTTGTAGCTTTTGGAGGAGAACATAAAGAGACAGACAGGTAAAGTATGAATAATAACTTGTAATAAATTTAACCCTTAAATCATTTTCAATAACAGGAGTTAAAATAAAGATCTTCAAATTGTTATAATATTCAATTAGTTTACCATACTGTTATATTGTTCTGTTGTCTCTTTGTATTTTGTATTATTATTTTATTGAAGTTATCTTTCATAGATATGTGCGCATATATTTCTAATATTATAGTTGTCATTTGTTTGTTAATTTATTTGTTTGTTTTTTATTTTGTCTGTCTGTTTGTTTATTTATTCTTTCTCTCTTTATTAGGTACATTACAAAACTCAAAAAAGCTAAGAGAGAAGGTCTTAAAAAGGCATTTTTCATCTCATGTATCACTGGAATACTCAATTTTGTCTATATTTCTGCTTATGCTCTTGGGTTTTGGTAAATATACCAATGTTATACATAATACATATTAATCTTCCTCTTTACTTATAGGTATGGTGCAGTACTCATAGGAAACTGTGAAGTGAGACCTGGTGAAGTAGTGACTGTAAGTAATATTGAAAATGTTGCCATAATTAGGAAATAATACACACAGGTTTTGTTTGCTGTACTTACTGGTCGTATTGCCTTGGGAAATATTCTACCCGAGGAACAGACATTTGCCTTAGCTCTTGGGTCAGCTACAGCTGTTTTTACTGTTATTGATAAAGTAACTATATTATGATATATTATTAATAATTATATTATTGTATATAGCAATCTGAAATTGATGCTTCTTCAAATGATGGAGAAAAACTGGAAACACTTGAAGGAAATATTGAATTTAAAGATGTCATGTTTAGTTATCCTTCTCGACCAGATGTACAAGTTTTAAATGGATTAAATCTGACAATTAGAACAGGACAGACAGTAGCTCTAGTTGGTCCTAGTGGGTGTGGTAAAAGTACTGTTGTCCAGTTGTTACAGAGATTCTATAATCCATTAGCAGGACTGGTAAGTTCAATATCATCACTCTACCCTTTGATATATTTTATAGATTACTGTAGATGGACACAATATAAATACTCTTAATCTGAAATGGCTTCGTTCCAATATTGGAGTTGTATCTCAAGAACCTGTTCTATTTGATACCACTATTGCTGAAAATATTCGTTATGGAAGAGAAGATGCCACAATGGCAGACATTGAAGCTGCTGCCATAGCTGCTAATGCTCATAACTTTATCTCTGAATTACCTGATGGTTACAATACTTTAGTTGGTGAGAAAGGAACACAGCTAAGTGGAGGTCAAAAACAACGTATTGCTATAGCTCGAGCTTTAGTACGAGACCCCAAGATCTTGTTACTTGATGAAGCTACCTCAGCTCTTGACACAGAGAGTGAGAAAATAGTTCAAGAAGCTTTAGATAAAGCTAGAGAGGGAAGGACCACCATTGTTATTGCTCATCGACTGTCTACTATTCAAACAGCTGATGTAATAGCTAGTATAGAAAATGGTCTTGTTGTTGAGATGGATACCCACGAAGAACTGATAAAGAACCAAGGACTTTACTATGAACTGGTAATGGCACAAACTATTGAAGAAGAAGAAGAGAAAAGAACAAGTTAGTAGATATTTTAAAATATTTAACTTAATTTGGTTTTTGTTAAGATTCTTTGTCTGAATTTAAAGTGGCTGTACGACATGGAAGTAAGCGGTCCCTTAGACGTCAACAAACCCGTCACAGTATATATTCACAACAAAGAGACTCTCAGTATCAACGTAGATCATCCACTCAATCAATTAAATTGGATAGAAAAATATCTATACAATCAAATAATAGCGATGCCTTTTCTGGTTTTACTCGACAATCCTCTCATTTCAATCTGGGTGACATTCCATCAATTGAAGGGTCTTATTTAACAAGTCCAAATTTAGACAAGACTGTTCAGTTTGATTATGAGAATTTGAGAAAAGAAATCAAGGTGAATGAGATAGCAACAGATGAAGACCCTTTTATAGAAGTTAAGTTTAAGGAGTTGTTGAAATTAAACAAACCAGATTGGTATCTTGTTGTACCAGGTGTTATCTTCACTGGTATCCTAGGAGCAATGTATGTTGTTCTGGCTGTTTTGTTTAGTGAAATAATAAATGTGAGTTTATTCTTTACTGTAATAACATTATATATAGTACTTAATATTGATATTGTATAGATTTATGGTTCCACTGACAAAAATGACCTTTTGAGTAATTCTTCAAAATATGCACATTATCTAGTAATACTAGCTATTTCTGGTTGTATAGTGCAATTTATAGGCGTGAGTGACCAGCCCGTTTTCTTAGTTCCATATTTTTCTACTACAGGCCATCACTCTTAGATTTGCTGCAGAGGAACTTACTGAACGATTACGTACACAGATGTTTAAAGCTATGTTGAGGCAAGATATGTCCTGGTTTGATCGACATTCTAATTCCACTGGTGCTCTCACAACTCGTTTAGCTAATGATGCATCTGAAATACAAGGAGTAAGTGATATTAGAAAATGTTTATTATTTTTTACTACTGTGTAGGCAACTGGGATCAAGTTAGGTTATGTCCTGCAGTTAGCATTTGGATTGATTGTTTCTATTATTGTTGCTTTTGCAGCTTCCTGGCTATTGTCTATAGTTTTTTTTTCATCTTTTCCATTGATATCTTTAGGTACATTCATTCAGTTTCGTTCCATTCGTGGTCGTTCTATTAAAAATAAAGAACTCCTAGCTGAGAGTGGGAAGATATCTACTGAAGCTATTGATAATATACGCATAGTTGCTTCTCTGGGAGTTGAGGACAAATTTTATAACAATTATAGTGAACTATTGAAGCCTCCATTTATGTAAGTTCCTAACAAGTGATATTTAAAACCAATGGTATGGGTTTCAGTCTTATTTTATAGTCCATGTCATTATCATTGTTCTCAGTCTTATGCACATAAGAATGGGTTTCAGTCTTATTTTATACTCTTCTATTAACAGATCTAACATGAAGGGTGTGTTTCTTAATGCACTCATTTATGCCATATCTCAAGGATTAGTCTACTATATCTATGCTGCTGGATTTAGTCTTGGTGCTTACCTAGTTATATCAGATTCTTCAACCATATATCATGCTAGCTATCAAGAAGTCTTCAGGTAAGACTTACAAACATTGAGTTTATAGGCAATGTGCAATAGTGTTCAATATTGCCAAGTCTGTGATATTGGTCGAATGATAGCATTATATAAAAACATTTTAGACATAATTGTTAATATTTAAATTTTATTTTATTTAATAGAACTTTTTATGCTGTCATGTTAACTTCCTTGTTCCTTGGACGTGCTACGTCATTTGTTCCTGATGCACAAAAGGCCAAATTATCAGCTAGTCGTATCTTCACATTAGTTAATCGTTGTCCTAAGATTGATAATTACAGTCAAGATGGAGAGACACTTGTTAGTATATTAAACTACAATATTTGGTTGTCAACTTGACTCTTTTACACTTACAGGATAAGACAAATGGATTTGTGGAAGTAAAGAATGTCTACTTCAATTATCCAGCTCGACCTGATGTACCAGTTTTACAAGGTCTCAGTGTCAATGTTAAACCTGGTGAAACGTTAGCTCTTGTTGGACCTAGTGGGTGTGGCAAGAGTACAGTAGTTTCTCTTATTGAAAGATTCTATGATCCAATGAGTGGTAACCTCTCCCTTGAAAGCCATGATCTTCGAGATCTTAATATTCGTTGGTTACGAAGTCAGATTGGTATTGTATCACAAGAACCTGTGTTATTTGATACTTCTATTGCTGATAATATACGGTATGGTGCTAATTTTATAGAAGTGTCTGATGAAGAGGTTATTGAAGCAGCCAAAGCTGCTAATATTCACAATTTTATTGAAACTTTACCTCAGGTAAGGAGTACTTTGTGTGTTAAACTCACTAGTTTCATTCTTGATTGTTAGGGTTATGCTACCATTGTTAGATCTAAAGGAACACAGCTAAGTGGAGGTCAAAAACAACGTATTGCTATAGCTCGAGCTTTAGTACGAGACCCCAAGATCTTGTTACTTGATGAAGCTACTTCAGCTCTTGACACAGAGAGTGAGAAAATAGTTCAAGAAGCTTTAGACAAAGCTAGAGAGGGAAGGACAAGTATTGTCATTGCTCATCGACTGTCTACTATTTATAATTCCAACACCATTGCTGTTATTCATAATGGTAGTGTTATAGAACAAGGCACTCATTCAGAATTAATGAAATTACAAGGTGCTTATTATCATCTTAATACAGTCCAGAAAAAAGAAGACTAAAATAGTTATTACTAGTTATTACTAGTTATTACTAGTTATTATTACTTGTTACTTGTTATCATTTTTCTTATAAATTGTAAAAATTGAGTAAACTAGAAACATGTTTTGGTCCAAAAACACGTTTAGGGTTTTGTTAGGTTTCAAGACAAAAATAGTGCTACATTTTGATAATGAATACTTTGATGTGTTTGACAGGAAACCAATGTCTGGAATGTAATGATGTAATCAACAAATTAATGCAACTATTTAATAAAAGAGCCCCTGACACCTAGAAAATCCTATAGAACATTGTTTTATAATAACAGTTAAAGAAAACATGGCGTTAGTAGCGTCTAATGATGTTGAGGTTGGAATGGAGAAAACAGATCAACAACCATCCATTGATGAAGTGATAGAGAAACCAGTTGCTGTACCAGTTGGTATTTTAAAGACAAGTTCTTCTTATGAAACAGCTTCAAATGAAGTAGATGAGCAAGATCTGATAGAGGAGACTTCCCAAAGTAAAAGGAAAAAAGGGTCAGCATATTTTTATTAGATCAAGTTAATGTTTAGCAATGATATAGCTATATACATAATGTTCTCTTTATTAATGCTACAGCAACAATGATACTAGTCATACTGGAGCTAAACAAGTTGTACCAGTTTGGTATTTAGTGAGTTATCTAAAGAAGACAGATAACTATCACTAAATATTATTCTATTTAGTTTCGTTTTGCAAAACCTTTTGATATTTTCATGATCACAGTTGGTAGTTTAATGGCTATAGCAGCTGGTACCATTGTCCCCTATGGTCTGCTGTTGCTAGGTGACATCACTGACAATTTTATCTCATATGATATTGGACAGCAACTATTAAGATCCAATAATACATCACCTGTACTTGATAATCAAACTTATTTTTGTAATGTCAGTACAGATGAGTCTTCTTCAAACATACAAAGATATTTGCTCTCCCAAGACAGTGGAAAAGAACTACAACAAACAATAGCTCTGTATTCATATTATTATATTGGACTTGGAACTGGTCTATTTCTAAGTATTTTTATTGCTAACATGTTTTGGAATTTCAGTGCTTACCGCCAAACTCGTCGAATGAGGCTTGCTTTCTTTCGTTCTATAATGTATCAAAATATTGGGTGGTTTGATGTTAATTCATCATCAGAATTAAACACATGTCTAGCTGAGTAAGTTATTAATTTAGTTATAAATTACTGATTAGTTTTATTGTTACATTAAAAGTAATAATTGATTTAAAATTAGTTTATTTATCAAAAAATATTCTTACAAACTATTAAACTGTATTAATTATTATAATACTTACAGCCTATATCAATATGAAGTTGATTGTATAGAATTTGAAGATGTTAACATGACCAATGCAGTTGGATTATTTAGAACATTCTTAAATGTATTACTATTTTCAAGTAATTTATTAATAAAGTCTTTGTTCTTTAGTGATATAGAGAAGATCCAAGCTGGTATAGGAGACAAATTAGCTATATTTATAAAGCATTTCTCCACTTTTTTAAGTGGCTTTGTTATTGCTTTTATTCGTAATTGGAAACTAGCACTTGTTGTTGGTACTATGTTACCACTGTTGTCACTTTTGGCAGCTGTAACTGCTAAGGTATAACAGTTACATCTACAAACTTAGGATATATTAACCATTACCATATTTATAATTGGAGTATTGAGTAATTTATTGCTATATAGTATATATCAGAGCTATTATTTTGATGTTACTTATATTTAGATTATAGCCACATTTACAGTGAGGGAACAGAACACATATGCATCAGCGGGTGCTGTAGCAGAAGAAGTTTTGTCTTCCATTAGAACTGTTGTAGCTTTTGGAGGAGAACATAAAGAGACAGACAGGTAAAGTATGAATAATAACTTGTAATAAATTTAACCCTTAAATCATTTTCAATAACTGCAGTTAAAATAAAGATCTTCAAATTGTTATAATATTAAATTAGTTTACCATACTGTTATATTGTTCTGTTGTCTCTTTGTATTATATTTATTATTATTGTTATTGAAGTTATCTTTCATAGATATGTGCGCATATATTTCTAATATTATAGTTGTCATTTGTTTGTTAATTTATTTGTTTGTTTTTTATTTTGTCTGTCTGTTTGTTTATTTATTCTTTCTCTCTTTATTAGGTACATTACAAAACTCAAAAAAGCTAAGAGAGAAGGTCTTAAAAAGGCATTTTTCATTTCATGTATCACTGGAATACTCAATTTTGTCTATATTTCTGCTTATGCTCTTGGGTTTTGGTAAATATACCAATGTTATACATAATACATATTAATCTTCCTCTTTACTTATAGGTATGGTGCAGTACTCATAGGAAACTGTGAAGTGAGACCTGGTGAAGTAGTGACTGTAAGTAATATTGAAGATGTTGCCATAATTAAGAAATAATATACGCAGGTGTTGGTTGCTGTGGTTACTGGTAGTCTTGCCTTGGGAAATGCTCTACCTGAGTTACAGACATTTGCCTTAGCTCTTGGGTCAGCTACAACTGTTTTTACTGTTATTGATAAAGTAACTATATTATGATATGTTATTAATAATTATATTATTGTATATAGCAATCTGAAATTGATGCTTCTTCAAATGATGGAGAAAAACTGGAAACACTTGAAGGAAATATTGAATTTAAGGATGTCATTTTTAATTATCCTGCTCGACCAGATGTACAAGTTTTAAATAGATTAAATCTGAGAATTAGAACAGGACAGACAGTAGCTCTAGTTGGTCCTAGTGGGTGTGGTAAAAGTACTGTTGTCCAGTTGTTACAGAGATTCTATAATCCATTAGCAGGACTGGTAAGTTCAATATCATCACTCTACCCTTTGATATATTTTATAGATTACTGTAGATGGACACAATATAAATACTCTTAATCTGAAGTGGCTTCGTTCTAATATTGGAGTTGTATCTCAAGAACCTGTTCTATTTGATACCACTATTGCTGAAAATATTCGTTATGGAAGAGAAAATGCCACAATGGCAGACATTGAAGCTGCTGCCATAGCTGCTAATGCTCATAACTTTATCTCTGAATTACCTGATGGTTACAATACTTTAGTTGGTGAGAAAGGAACACAGCTAAGTGGAGGTCAAAAACAACGTATTGCTATAGCTCGAGCTTTAGTACAAGACCCCAAGATCTTGTTACTTGATGAAGCTACCTCAGCTCTTGACACAGAGAGTGAGAAAATAGTTCAAGAAGCTTTAGATAAAGCTAGAGAGGGAAGGACCACCATTGTTATTGCTCATCGACTGTCTACTATACAAACAGCTGATTTCATAGCTAGTATAGAAAATGGTCTTGTTGTTGAGATAGGTACACATGAAGAACTGATAAAGAACCAAGGACTTTACTATGAACTGGTAATGGCACAAACTATTGAAGAAGAAGAAGAGAAAAGAACAGGTTAGTAGATATTTTTAAATATTTAACTTAATTTGGTTTTTGTTAAGATTCTTTATCTGAATTTAAAGTGGCTGTTCGACGTGGAAGTAAGCGGTCCCTTAGACGTCAACAAACCCGTCACAGTATATATTCACAACAAAGAGACTCTCAGTATCTACATAGATTATCCATTCAATCAATAAAATTGGATAGAAAAATATCTAAACAATCAATAAATAGTGATGCCTTTTCTACTTTTACTCGACAATCCTCTCATTTCAATCTGGGTGACTTTCCATCAGTTGAAGATTCTCCTTTACCAAGTCCAAATTTAGACAAGACTGTCCAGTTTGATTATGAGAATTTGAGAAAAGAAACCAAGATGAATGAGATAGCAACAGATGAAGACCCTTTTATAGAAGTCAAGTTTAAGGAGTTGTTGAAATTAAACAAACCAGATTGGTATCTTGTTGTACCAGGTGTTATCTTCACTGGTATCTTAGGAGTAATGTATGTTGTTCTGGCTGTTTTGTTTAGTGAAATAATAAATGTGAGTTTATTCTTTACTGTAATAACATTATATTATAGTACTTAATATTGATGTTGTATAGATTTATGGTTCCACTGACAAAAATGACCTTTTGAGTAATTCTTCAAAATATGCACTATATCTAGTAATACTAGCTATTTCTGGTTGTATAGTGCAATTTATAGCCGTGAGTGACCAACCCGTTTTCTTAGTTCCATATTTTTCCACTACAGGCCATCACTCTTGGATTCGCTGCAGAGCGACTTACTGAACGATTACGTACACAGATGTTTAAAGCTATGTTGAGGCAAGATATATCCTGGTTTGATCGACGTTCTAATTCCACTGGTGCTCTCACAACTCGTTTAGCTAATGATGCATCTGAAATACAAGGAGTAAGTGATCTTAGAAAGTTTTTATTATTTTTTACTACTGTGTAGGCAACTGGGATCAAGTTGGGTTATGTCCTGCAGTTAGCATTTGGATTGATTGTTTCTATTATCATTGCTTTTGAAGCTTCCTGGCTATTGTCTATAGTTTTTTTTACATCTTTTCCATTGATATCTTTAGGTACATTCATTCAGTTTCATTCCATTCGTGGTCGTTCTATTAAAAATAAAGAACTCCTAGCTGAGAGTGGGAAGATATCTACTGAAGCTATTGATAATATACGCACAGTTGCTTCTCTGGGAGTTGAGGACAAATTTTATAACAATTATAGTGAACTATTGAAGCCTCCATTTATGTAAGTTATTAACATGTGATATTTAAAACCAATGGTATGGGTTTCAGTCTTATTTTATATTACATGTCATTATTATTGTACTCAGTCTTATGCACATAAGAATGGGTTTCAGTCTTATTTTATACTCTTCTATTAACAGATCTAACATGAAGGGTGTGTTTCTTAATGCACTCATTTATGCCATATCTCAAGGATTAGTCTACTATGTCTATGCTGCTGGATTTAGTCTTGGTGCTTACCTAGTTATATCAGATCCTTCAACCATATATCATGCTAGCTATCAAGAAGTCTTCAGGTACGACTTAAAAACATTTACTTTATAAGTAATGTGCAATAGTGTTCAATAATGCCAAGTCTATGATAATAGTAAGAGTATAATGATAGCTTTGAATAACAAAGATTTTAGACATAATTGTGTATAATATTTAAATTTAATAGAACTTTTTATGCTGTTCTGTTAACTTCCTTGTTCCTTGGACGTGCTACCTCATTTGCTCCTGATGCACAAAAGGCCAAATTATCAGCTAGTCGTATCTTCACATTAGTTAATCGTTGTCCTGAGATTGATAATTATAGTTAAGATGGAGAGACACTTGTTAGTATATTAAAATACAATATTTGGTTGTCAACTTGACTCTTGTACACTTACAGGATAAGGCAAATGGATTTGTGGAAGTAAAGAATGTCCATTTCAATTATCCAGCTCGACCTGATGTACCAGTTTTACAAGGTCTCAGTATCAATGTTAAACCTGGTGAGACATTGGCTCTTGTTGGACCCAGTGGGTGTGGGAAGAGTACTGTAGTTTCTCTTATTGAAAGATTCTATGATCCAATGAGTGGTAACCTCTCCTTAGAAAGCCATGATCTTCGAGATCTCAATATTCGTTGGTTACGAAGTCAGATTGGTATTGTATCACAAGAACCTGTGTTATTTGATACTTCTATTGCTGATAATATACGGTATGGTGCTAATTTTAGAGAAGTGTCTGATGAAGAGGTTATTGAAGCAGCCAAAGCTGCTAATATTCACAATTTCATTGAAACTTTACCTCAGGTAAAGAGTACTTTGTGTGTTAAACTCACTTTTTTCATTCTTGATTGTTAGGGTTATGCTACAAATGTTGGATCTAAAGGTACACAGCTAAGTGGAGGTCAAAAACAACGTATTGCTATAGCTCGAGCTTTAGTACGAGACCCCAAGATCTTGTTACTAGATGAAGCTACTTCAGCTCTTGATACAGAGAGTGAGAAAATAGTTCAAGAAGCTTTAGACAAAGCTAGAGAGGGAAGGACAAGTATTGTCATTGCTCATCGACTGTCTACTATTTATAATTCCAACTGCATTGCTGTTATTCATAATGGTAGTGTTATAGAACAAGGCACTCATTCAGAATTAATGAAATTACAAGGTGCTTATTATCATCTTAATACAGTCCAGAAAAAAGAAGACTAAAATAGTTATTACTAGTTATTACTAGTTATTACTAGTTATTATTTTCTTATCAACTGTAACAATTGTTCTCATATACTGTAACAAATGAGTTATCTAATTTCATTTAAAAAGATGTTCAGTATTTTTGATAATTTTGAAAACAAAATGGTACACAATATATTAATAATTGGTACTTGATGTGTCAAGTAGGAAATCAAAGTATCTAATGTAATTAACAAATATGTGATGAGGAAATTTACTCAAAACTTACATCTAGAAACATGGCATTGGAAGTTGTACTGGAAGAGATAGACCAACAACCATCCATTGATGAGGTGAAAGAGAAACCAGTTGCTGTACCAGTTGGTATTTTAAAGACAAGTTCTTCTTATGAAACAGCTTCAAATGAAGTAGATGAACAAAATGTGATAGAGGAGACTTCCCAAAGTAAAAGGAAAAAAGGGTCAGCATATTTTTATTAGATCAAGTTAATGTTTAGCAATGATATAGCTATATACATAATGTTCTCTTTATTAATACTACAGCAACAATGATACAAGTCATACTGGAACTAAACAAGTTGTACCAGTTTGGTATTTGGTGAGTTATCTAAAGAAGAGAGATAACTATCACTAAATATTATTCTATTTAGTTTCGTTTTGCAAAACCTTTTGATATTTTCATGATCACAGTTGGTAGTTTGATGGCTATAGCAGCTGGTACCATTGCATCCTATCAGTTACTGTTGCTAGGTGACGTCATTGACAATTTTAACTCATATGATATTGGACAGCAACTATTAAGATCCAATAATACATCACCTGTACTTGATAATCAAACTTATTTTTGTAATGTCAGTACAGATGACTCTTCTTCAAACATACAAAGATATTTGCTCTCCCAAGACATTGGAAAAGAACTACAACAAACCATAGCTCTGTATTCATATTATTATATTGGACTTGGAACTGGTCTATTTCTAAGTATTTTTATTGCTAACATGTTTTGGAATTTCAGTGCTTACCGCCAAACTCGTCGAATGAGGCTTGCTTTCTTTCATTCTATAATGTATCAAAATATTGGGTGGTTTGATGTTAATTCATCATCAGAATTAAACACATGTCTAGCTGAGTAAGTTATTAATTTAGTTATAAATTACTGATTAGTTTTATTGACATTAAAATGTATTAAATTTTATCAGTGTCTAAGTCTATGTCAATATGGTGGTTCTTGGTGTAGCTTGACTATGATGACATCATAATGAAATGACACATAATGTGATGTCATCATATTGATGACATCACCTAAGCCCTAAACCAAACCTAACATTATTAACTCTATGACACTTAGTAATGTCTATAGGACATGTTGTTACATCATCAGTCTAGTTACACCAAGAAGCACTCTACAGTATAGATGTGTAATTTTTATTAGTGTCTAAATCTATGTCAATATTGAGGTTAATTGTATAGAATTTGCAGATGTTAAGATGACCAATGCAGTTGGATTATTTAGAACATTCTTAAATGTATTGCTATTTTTAAGTAATTTATTAATAAAGTCTTTGTTCTTTAGTGATATAGAAAAGATCCAAGCTGGGATAGGAGACAAATTAGCTATCTTTATAATGCAATTCGCCACTTTTTTAAGTGGCTTTGTTATTGCTTTTATTCGTAATTGGAAACTAGCACTTGTTGTTGGTATTATGTTACCACTGTTGTCATTTTTGGCAGCTATAACTGCTAAGGTATAACAGCTACATGTACAAACTTAGGATATATTAACCATTACCATAATTATAATTGGAGTATTGAGTAATTTATTGCTATATAGTATATATCAGAGCTATTATTTGATGTTACTCATATTTTCATATTTAGATTATAGCCACATTTACAGTGAGGGAACAGAACACATATGCATCAGCTGGTGCTGTAGCAGAAGAAGTTCTGTCTTCCATTAGAACTGTTGTAGCTTTTGGAGGAGAACATAAAGAGACAGACAGGTAAAGTATGAATAATAACTTGTAATAAATTTAACCCTTAAATCATTTTAAATAACTGCAGTTAAAATAAAAATGCACTAAAGTGCTTAACCTCGCTGCGGTGCCCAGTGTAAATCTATACTGCAGAGTGCATCTAACATGTACATTTAAGATTGGACAAGGTGTGGTCAAATTATTGATGGATCACGTGATGCACATTACAAACTGTTGTTTGATGACTCAGCATTTCTCTTCAATCAAAGGGAAAAAAGCTTTGTCGTTTACTGGGTACTTGCACTCTGATTGACATGTCTGTGAGGCTGTAACTGAGTAAGTAATAGTATCATTCAATTGCCAAGCAAGATTAAGTGCTAGATTCGTGATGAATGTTTCTCTGAGCTTTTACATGACTCTTTTAAATGTTTCAATATTTCATATACAAATTTATTGTAACTTCAAAATGAAGCGTTCTTAGGAAACGTCCCGTAGTACATATATAAATCGATATATTATCTATTAGTAGCAGTCTTTTCAGTGCTTTGAGACTTTTCCTGAATGTGTTACTTCGCTCCAAGTCCACAAAACACTTTTCAGTACTTTTCTAACGATTGCTTCGACCAACGGCCTTCTGTCTTGCTGATCCGTATTCCTCTAAGATTCTCTACAGCATACTAAAAAATTTCCACGTTACGTTTTTTTATTTTTCGAGAACGGTACTTGACCTCTGCAGCCTGAAAATTCTTTTGCGAGTTTTAAGCTTTCGTTTTCTTTGACGATGTTCTTGGTACTACTGTTGTAAAGTCCACATGTTTTTCTATTCGTTGCTAAACGTTGGTAGCTGCTAACGCTTCGCTTGCCAAGTTATAGCAGTTCAAAAAAACAGGCGGCGCAGACACACACACACACACATACACACTGACAGACTACAGTACCCTCGCTTTGCGCCCACGCACAGCGAGGTTATAAGGATCTTCCATTCTTATATTATACAGTAATTCACTATAGTGTTATATTGTTCTAATGTCTCTTTATATTTTGTGTTATATTTATTATTATTGTTATTGAAGTTATCTTTCATAGATATGTGTGCATATATTTCTAATATTAAAGTTGTACGTTTGTTTGTTAATTTATTTGTTTGTTTTTTCTTTTGTCTGTCTGTTTGTTTATTTATTCTTTCTCTCTTTATTAGGTACATTACAAAACTCAAAAAAGCTAAGAGAGAAGGTCTTAAAAAGGCATTTTTCATCTCATGTATCACTGGAATACTCAATTTTGTCTATATTTCTTTTTATGCTCTTGGATTTTGGTAAATATACCAATGTTATACATAATACATATTAATCTTCCTCTTTACTTATAGGTATGGTGCAGTACTCATAGGAAACTGTGAAGTGAGACCTGGTGAAGTAGTGACTGTAAGTAATATTGAAAATGTTGCCATAATTAGGAGATAATATACGCAGGTGTTGTTTGCTGTACTTACTGGTAGTATTGCTTTAGGAAATGCTCTACCTGAGTTACAGACATTTGCTTTAGCTCTTGGGTCAGCTACAACTGTTTTTACTGTTATTGATAAAGTAACTATATTATGATATATTATTAATAATTATATTATTGTATATAGCAATCTGAAATTGATGCTTCTTCAAATGATGGAGAAAAACTGGAAACACTTGAAGGAAATATTGAATTTAAAGATGTCATTTTTAGTTATCCTTCTCGACCAAATGTACAAGTTTTAAATGGATTAAATCTGACAATTAGAACAGGACAGACAGTAGCTCTAGTTGGTCCTAGTGGGTGTGGTAAAAGTACTGTTGTCCAGTTGTTACAGAGATTCTATAATCCATTAGCAGGACTAGTAAGTTCAATATCATCACTCTACCCTTTGATATATTTTATAGATTACTGTAGATGGACACAATATAAATACTCTTAATCTGAAGTGGCTTCGTTCAAATATTGGAGTTGTATCTCAAGAGCCTGTTCTATTTGATACCACTATTGCTGAAAATATACATTATGGAAGAGAAGATGCCACTATGGCAGACATTGAAGCTGCTACCATAGCTGCTAATGCTCATAACTTTATCTCTGAATTACCTGATGGTTACAATACTTTAGTTGGTGAGAAAGGAACACAGCTAAGTGGAGGTCAAAAACAACGTATTGCTATAGCTCGAGCTTTAGTACAAGACCCCAAGATCTTGTTACTTGATGAAGCTACCTCAGCTCTTGACACAGAGAGTGAGAAAATAGTTCAAGAAGCTTTAGATAAAGCTAGAAAAGGGAGGACCACCATTGTTATTGCTCATCGATTGTCTACTATACAAACAGCTGATTTCATAGCTAGTATAGAAAATGGTCTTGTTGTTGAGATGGGTACCCATGAAAAACTGATAAAGAACCAAGGACTTTACTATGAACTGGTAATGGCACAAACTATTGAAGAAGAAGAAGAGAAACGAACAGGTTAGTAGATATTTTTAAATATTTAACTTAATTTGGTTTTTGTTAAGATTCTTTATCTGAATTTAAAGTGACTGTTCGACGTGGAAGTAAGCGGTCCCTTAAACGTCAACAAACCCGTCACAGTATATATTCACAACAAAGAGACTCTCAGTATCTACGTAGATTATCCACTCAATCAATTAAATTGGATAGAAAAATATCTATGCAATCAATTAATAGCGATGTCTTTTCTGGTTTTACTCAACAATTCTCTCATTTCAATCTGGGTGACATTCCATCAATTGAAGATTCTTATTTACCAAGTCCAAATTTAGACAAGACTGTTCAGTTTGATTATGAGAATTTGGGAAAAGAAACCAAGATGAATGAGATAGCAACAGATGAAGACCCTTTTATAGAAGTTACGTTTATGGACATTTTGAAATTAAACAAACCAGATTGGTATCTTGTTGTACCAGGTGTAATCTTCACTGGTATTCAAGGAGTAATGTCTGTTGTTCTGTCTGTTTTGTTTAGTGAAATAATAAATGTGAGTTTATTCTTTACTGTAATGACATTATATTATAGTACTTAATATTGATGTTGTATAGATTTATGGTTCCACTGACAAAAATGACCTTTTGAATAATTCTTCAAAATATGCACTATATCTAGTAATACTAGCTATTTCTGCTTGTATAGCGCAATTTATAGGCGTAAGTGACCACTCCTTTTTCTGTTGTTCAATATTTTTCCACTACAGGCTATCACTCTTGGATTTGCTGCAGAGCAACTTATTGAACGATTACGTACACAGATGTTTAAAGCTATGTTGAGGCAAGATATATCCTGGTTTGATCGACGTTCTAATTCCACTGGTGCTCTCACAACTCGTTTAGCTAATGATGCATCTGAAATACAAGGAGTAAGTGATCTTAAAAAATGTTTATTATTTTTTACTACTGTGTAGGCAACTGGGATCAAGTTGGGTTATGTCCTTCAGTTAGCATTTGGATTGATTGTTTCTATTATCATTGCTTTTGAAGCTACCTGGCTATTGTCTATAGTTTTTTTAATGTCTTTTCCATTGGCATCTTTAGGTACATTCATTCAGTATCGTTCCATTCGTGGTCGTTCTATTAAAAATAAAGAACTCCTAGCTGAGAGTGGGAAGATATCTACTGAAGCTATTGATAATATACGCACAGTTGCTTCTCTGGGAGTTGAGGACAAATTTTATAACAATTATAGTGAACTATTGAAGCCTCCATTTATGTAAGTTCTTAACAAGTGATATTTAAAACCAATGGTTTGGGTTTCAGTCTTATTTTATACTCTTCTATTAACAGATCTAACATGAAGGGTGTGTTTTCTAATGCACTCATTTATGCCATATCTCAAGGATTAGTCTACTATGTCTATGCTGCTGGATTTAGTCTTGGTGCTTACCTAGTTATATCAGATCCTTCAACCATATATCATGCTAGCTATCAAGAAGTCTTTAGGTACGACTTATAAACATTGAGTTTATATATAGGTAATGTCTAATAGTGTTCAATATTGCCAAGTCTGTGATATTGGTCGAATGATAGCATTATATAAAAACATTTTAGACATATTGTTTATAATATTTAAATTTACTTTATTTAATAGAAGCTATTATGCTATTGTATTAACTGCCTTTCTTGTTGGACGTGCTACGTCATTTGCTCCTGATGCACAAAAGGCCAAATTATCAGCTAGTCGTATCTTCACATTAGTTAATCGTTGCCCTAAGATTGATAATTACAGTCAAGATGGAGAGACACTTGTTAGTATATTAAAATACTTAAAATACATTATGTGGTTGTCAACTTGACTCTTATACACTTACAGGATAAGACAAATGGATTTGTGGAAGTAAAGAATGTCCATTTCAATTATCCAGCTCGACCTGATGTACCAGTTTTACAAGGTCTCAGTATCAATGTTAAACCTGGTGAAACATTGGCTCTTGTTGGACCCAGTGGGTGTGGAAAGAGTACAGTAGTTTCTCTTATTGAAAGATTCTATGATCCAATGAGTGGTAACCTCTCCCTAGAAAGCCATGATCTTCGAGATCTCAATATTCGTTGGTTACGAAGTCAGATTGGTATTGTATCACAAGAACCTGTGTTATTTGATACTTCTATTGCTGATAATATACGTTATGGTGCTAATTTTAGAGAAGTGTCTGATGAAGAGGTTATTGAAGCAGCCAAAGCTGCTAATATTCACAATTTCATTGAAACTTTACCTCAGGTAAGGAGTACTTTGTGTGTTAAACTCACTAGTTTCATTCTTTCATTGTTAGGGTTATGCTACCATTGTTGGATCTAAAGGAACACAGCTAAGTGGAGGTCAAAAACAACGTATTGCTATAGCTCGAGCTTTAGTACGAGACCCCAAGATCTTGTTACTTGATGAAGCTACTTCAGCTCTTGACACAGAGAGTGAGAAAATAGTTCAAGAAGCTTTAGACAAAGCTAGAGAGGGAAGGACAAGTATTGTCATTGCTCATCGACTGTCTACTATTTATAATTCCAACTGCATTGCTGTTATTCATAATGGTAGTGTTATAGAACAAGGCACTCATTCAGAATTAATGAAATTACAAGGTGCTTATTATCATCTTAATACAGTCCAGAAAAAGGAAGACTAAAATAGTTATTACTAGTTATTATTTTCTTATCAACTGTAACAATTGTTCTTATATATTGTAACAATGAGTTATCTGATTTTGTTCTAAAACATGTTCAGTATTTTTGATAATTTTGAAAACAAAATGGTACACAATATATTAATAATTGGTACTTGATGTGTCAAGTAGGAAATCAAAGTATCTAATGTAATTAACAAATATGTGAAGAGGAAATTTTACTTGAAACGAACATCTAGAAACATGGCATTGGAAGTTGTACTGGAGGAGATAGACCAACAACCATACACTGATGAGGTGAAAGAGAAACCAGTTGCTGTACCAGTTGGTATTTTAAAGACAAGATCTTCCAATGAGACAGCTTCAAATGCAGTAGATGAACAAGATGTGATGGAGGAGACTTCCCAAAGTAAAAGGAAAAAAGGGTCAGCATATTTTTATTAGATCAAGTTAATGTTTAGCAATGATATAGCTATATACATAATGTTTTCTTTATTAATACTACAGCAACAATGATACAAGTCATACTGGAACTAAACAAGTTGTACCAGTTTGGTATTTGGTGAGTTATCTAAAGAAGAGAGATAACTATCACTAAATATTATTCTATTTAGTTTCGTTTTGCAGAACCTTTTGATATTTTCATGATCACAGTTGGTAGTTTGATGGCTATAACAGCTGGTATTATTGTCCCCTATGGTCTGCTGTTGCTAGGTGACATCACTGACAATTTTATCTCATATGATATTGGACAGCAACTATTAAGATCCAATAATACATCACCTGTACTTGATAATCAAACTTTTTTTTGTAATGTCAGTACAGATGACTCTTCTTCAAACATACAAAGATATTTGCTCTCCCAAGACATCGGAAAAGAGCTACAACAAACAATAGCTCTGTATTCATATTATTATATTGGACTTGGAACTGGTCTATTTCTAAGTATTTTTATTGCTAACATGTTTTGGAATTTCAGTGCTTACCGCCAAACTCGTCGAATGAGGCTTGCTTTCTTTCGTTCTATAATGTATCAAAATATTGGCTGGTTTGATGTTAATTCATCATCAGAATTAAACACATGTCTAGCTGAGTAAGTTATTAATTTAGTTATAAATTACTGATTAGTTTTGTTATTACATTAAAAGTAATTATTGATTTAAAATTAGTTTATTTATCAAAAAATATTCTTACAAACTATTAAAATGTATTAATTATTATAATACTTACAGTCTATATCAATATGAAGTTGATTGTATAGAATTTGAAGATGTTAACATGATCAATGCAGTTGGATTATTTAGAATATTCTTAAATGTATTAGTATTATTTTAAAGTAATTTATTAATTATTTATTTCTTCTTTAGTGATATAGAAAAGATCCAAGCTGGTATAGGAGACAAATTAGCTATATTTATAATGCAATTCTCCACTTTTTTAAGTGGCTTTGTTATTGCTTTTATTCGTAATTGGAAACTAGCACTTGTTGTTGGTACTATGTTACCACTGTTGTCACTTTTAGGAGCTGCAACTGCTAAGGTATAACAGCTATATGTACAAACTTAGGATATATTAACCATTACCATAATTATAATTGGAGTATTGAGTAATTTATGAGATATAGTATATATCAGAGCTATTATTTTGATGTTACTTATATTTAGATTATAGCCACATTTACAGTGAGGGAACAGAACACATATGCATCAGCTGGTGCTGTAGCAGAAGAAGTTCTGTCTTCCATTAGAACTGTTGTAGCTTTTGGAGGAGAACATAAAGAGACAGACAGGTAAAGTATGAATAATAACTTGTAATAAATTTAACTCTTAAATTATTTTCAATAACTGGAGTTAAAATTAAGGATCTTCATTCTTATATTACTACAGTAGTTCACTATAGTGTTATATTGTTCTGTTGTCTCTTTATATTTTGTGTTATATTTATTCTTATTGTTATTGAAGTTATCTTTCATCAATATGTGTGCATATATTTCTAATAATATAGTTGTTTATTTGTTTGTTAATTTATTTGTTTGTTTTTTCTTTTGTTTGTCTGTTTGTTTATTTATTCTTTTTCTCTTTATTAGGTACATTACAAAACTCAAAAAAGCTAAGAGAGAAGGTCTTAAAAAGGCATTTTTCATCTCATGTATCACTGGAATACTCAATTTTGTCTATATTTCTTTTTATGCTCTTGGATTTTGGTAAATATACCAATGTTATACATAATACATATTAATCTTCCTCTTTACTTATAGGTATGGTGCAGTACTCATAGGAAACTGTGAAGTGAGATCTGGTGAAGTAGTGACTGTAAGTAATATTAAAAATGTTGCCATAATTAGGAGATAATATACGCAGGTGTTGTTGGCTGTAGTTACTGGTGCTGTTGCTTTAGGAAATGCTCTACCTGAGTTACAGACATTTGCCTTAGCTCTTGGGTCAGCTACAACTGTTTTTACTGTTATTGATAAAGTAACTATATTATGATATATTATTAATAATTATATTATTGTATATAGCAATCTGAAATTGATGCTTCTTCAAATGATGGAGAAAAACTGGAAATGCTTGAAGGAAATATTGAATTTAAAGATGTCATTTTTAGTTATCCTGCTCGACCAGATGTACAAGTTTTAAATGGATTAAATCTGACAATTAGAACAGGACAGACAGTAGCTCTAGTTGGTCCTAGTGGTTGTGGTAAAAGTACTGTTGTCCAGTTGTTACAGAGATTCTATAATCCATTAGCAGGACTGGTAAGTTCAATATCATCACTCTACCCTTTGATATATTTTATAGATTACTGTAGATGGACACAATATAAATACTCTTAATCTGAAGTGGCTTCGTTCCAATATTGGAGTTGTATCTCAAGAACCTGTTCTATTTGATACCACTATTGCTGAAAATATTCGTTATGGAAGAGAAGATGCCACAATGGCAGACATTGAAGCTGCTGCCATAGCTGCTAATGCTCATAACTTTATCTCTGAATTACCTGATGGTTACAATACTTTAGTTGGTGAGAAAGGAACACAGCTAAGTGGAGGTCAAAAACAACGTATTGCTATAGCTCGAGCTTTAGTACAAGACCCCAAGATCTTGTTACTTGATGAAGCTACCTCAGCTCTTGACACAGAGAGTGAGAAAATAGTTCAAGACGCTTTAGATAAAGCTAGAGAGGGAAGGACCACCATTGTTATTGCTCATCGACTGTCTACTATACAAACAGCTGATTTCATAGCTAGTATAGAAAATGGTCTTGTTGTTGAGATGGGTACCCACGAAAAACTGATAAAGAACCAAGGACTTTACTATGAACTGGTAATGGCACAAACTATTGAAGAAGAAGAAGAGAAACGAACAAGTTAGTAGATATTTTTAAATATTTAACTTAATTTGGTTTTTGTTAAGATTCTTTATCTGAATTTAAAGTGGCTGTTCGACGTGGAAGTAAGCGGTCCCTTAAACGTCAACAAACCCGTCACAGTATATATTCACAACAAAGAGACTCTCAGTATCTACGTAGATCATCCATTCAATCAATTAAATTGGATAGAAAAATATCTATGCAATCAATTAACAGCGATGTCTTTTCTGGTTTTACTCGACAATTCTCTCATTTCAATCTGGGTGACATTCCATCAATTGAAGATTCTTATTTACCAAGTCCAAATTTAGACAAGACTGTCCAGTTTGATTATGAGAATTTGAGAAAAGAAACCAAGATGAATGAGATAGCAACAGATGAAGACCCTTTTATGGAAGTCAAGTTTAAGGAGTTGTTGAAATTAAACAAACCAGATTGGTATCTTGTTATACCAGGTGTTATCTTCACTGGTATGCAAGGAGTAATGTATGTTGTTCTGGCTGTTTTGTTTAGTGAAATAATAAATGTGAGTTTATTCTTTACTGTATTAACATTATATATAGTACTTAATATTGATGTTGTATAGATTTATGGTTCCACTGACAAAAATGACCTTTTGAATAATTCTTCAAAATATGCACTATATCTAGTAATACTAGCTATTTTTTCTTGTATAGTGCAATTTATAGGCGTGAGTGATCAACCTGTTTTCTTAGTTCCATATTTTTCCACTACAGGCCATTACTCTTGGATTTGCTGCAGAGCGACTTACTGAACGATTACGTACACAGATGTTTAAAGCTATGTTGAGACAAGATATATCCTGGTTTGATCGACGTTCTAATTCCACTGGTGCTCTCACAACTCGTTTAGCTAATGATGCATCTGAAATACAAGGAGTAAGTGATCTTAAAAAATGTTTATTATTTTTTACTACTGTGTAGGCAACTGGGATCAAGTTGGGTTATGTCCTTCAGTTAGCATTTGGATTGATTGTTTCTATTATTGTTGCTTTTGAAGCTTCCTGGCTACTGTCTATAGTTTTTTTTACATCTTTTCCATTGATATCTTTAGGTACATTCATTCAGTATCGTTCCATTCGTGGTCGTTCTATTAAAAATAAAGAACTCCTAGCTGAGAGTGGGAAGATATCTACTGAAGCTATTGATAATATACGCACAGTTGCTTCTCTGGGAGTTGAAGCAAAAGTTTATAACAATTATAGTGAACTATTGAAGCCTCCATTTATGTAAGTTCTTAACAAGTGATTATTGAAAACCAATGGTATGGGTTTCAGTCTTATTTTATAGTCCATGTCGTTATTATTGTACTCAAGTCTTATGCACATAAGAATGGGTTTCAGTCTTATTTTATACTCTTCTATTAACAGATCTAATATGAAGGGTGTGTTTTCTAATGCAATCATTTATGCCATATCACAATCATCAGTCTACTATATCTATGCTGCTGGATTTAGTCTTGGTGCTTACCTAGTTATATCAGATCCTTCAACCATATATCATGCTAGCTATCAAGAAGTCTTCAGGTATGACTTATAAACATTGAGTTTTTAGGTAATGTGCAATAGTGTTCACTAATGCCAAGTCTGTGATATTGGTTGAATGATTGCATTATATAAAAAACATTTTATAAATTTTATTTATTTAATAGAAGCTATTATGCTATTGTGTTTACTTCCTTGTTCCTTGGACGTGCTACCTCATTTGCTCCTGATGCACAAAAGGCCAAATTATCAGCTAGTCGTATCTTCACATTAGTTAATCGTTGTCCTAAGATTGATAATTACAGTCAAGATGGAGAGACACTTGTTAGTATATTAAAATACAATATGTGGTTGTCAACTTGACTCTTGTACACTTACAGGATAAGACAAATGGATTTGTGGAAGTAAAGAATGTCCATTTTAATTATCCAGCTCGACCTGATGTACCAGTTTTACAAGGTCTCAGTGTCAATGTTAAACCTGGTGAAACATTGGCTCTTGTTGGACCCAGTGGGTGTGGGAAGAGTACAGTAGTTTCTCTTATTGAAAGATTCTATGATCCAATGAGTGGTAACCTCTCCCTAGAAAGCCATGATCTTCGAGATCTCAATATTCGTTGGTTACGAAGTCAGATTGGTATTGTATCACAAGAACCTGTGTTATTTGATACTTCTATTGCTGATAATATACGGTATGGTGCTAATTTTAGAGAAGTGTCTGATGAAGAGGTTATTGAAGCAGCCAAAGCTGCTAATATTCACAATTTTATTGAAACTTTACCTCAGGTAAGGAGTACTTTGTGTGTTAAACTCACTAGTTTCATTCTTTCATTGTTAGGGTTATGCTACCATTGTTGGATCTAAAGGAACACAGCTAAGTGGAGGTCAAAAACAACGTATTGCTATAGCTCGAGCTTTAGTACGAGACCCCAAGATCTTGTTACTTGATGAAGCTACTTCAGCTCTTGATACAGAGAGTGAGAAAATAGTTCAAGAAGCTTTAGACAAAGCTAGAGAGGGAAGGACCACCATTGTTATTGCTCATCGACTGTCTACTATTTATAATTCCAACACCATTGCTGTTATTCATAATGGTAGTGTTATAGAACAAGGCACTCATTCAGAATTAATGAAATTACAAGGTGCTTATTATCATCTTAATACAGTCCAGAAAAAGGAAGACTAAAATAGTTATTACTATACAGTTACTAAATTTAACAAAACCTTTTTTCTGATTATTATACCAATTTATTCAGTTGAAAGAATGTTCAGTAGTTCTAAACAGAGTCTATGTAATGGTAATCCAACTACATTATAATAATCACCAACTATAGATTGAATCAAAGTTCCTCCAAGACCCTGGATCCCATATCTAGTATAGAGTTACAGGAATAAACATAGTAATAATTACGAATTGTATGTATATACTAATATTGATGGATACGCTCCAGCTTTGTCTCTAGAAATGAATATATTGTAAAGTCACATACACACAGAGTTTAATTTCACTCACAATGGCTCTCTAGATTGAATATATGCTTCAATGATGTCTTCAGATAATTCAGCAAATGTCACTTCAGTGCAAACTTCAAAGGTGCATTCACTAAGAGTTTCAGCATCACGAAAGACCAATGCCATTCCTGTATATACTTTGTGTGTTGTTCCTTGTAATCTATTTTTATGTGTTTATTGATAAACTCTTTAATTAACAACATATTAATAACCTGTGTAACATTTCTCGTGCTTTTTCTGGTGTTTTGGGCTTTTCAAAAATATCACCATCTTTTACCTGAATATTGGTAGTAACACATCTTTAGATGACACTTATAATTATGGTATGGTATTTGACTTTTTATTGATTTGTTTTATTCAATCTCATTCCAACACCATATAAAACCTCTATATTGTGAACACAAAAGGCACCACCTCCTAGATGTGTCCCAATACAACAATTAACAAGGTCCCAAAGTGTCCACTATAAAGAGATTTCACATTCAATATGACATACCACTATAGTATCAGCTCCTATTACCACATACCAGCTCATATCATTCTGTAAAAATACACACGTCAACATTTCTGTGACAATACAACAGACCTTTATTCTATTAGCAACCTCCCAAGCTTTTCCTCTAGCATTCTCAACAGCATATTGCCAAGGTTCTGTAAATTTAGATTTGTCAAGTGTCTCTTCAAATTGTGATGGGATAACCTCAAATGGAAATCCCTAGAAGAGAGAGAGAGTGAAGAGGAAAAATTCTTCACTTCCTTTATCTCACTATGTGATGTAATATCTCTTTCCTTCTAGGTGACTCACTAGCTAAAATCACCTTTCTTCCTGCTAGCCTTTCAACAATAGGTCCTAACATGATGATCTTCCTTTGTCACTTCCTTGTCCCGCCCACTTAATAATTAATAGCAGTGAGAGTAGATAAGTAATCACAAATCATAGTGCTCATTATTTTGCTGTACATACTGTAATTGTATAATTGCGTTTGTGTCTTCTTTTATTGAAATTTTTGATAGTTTGGTTGCTGTCTCTTTGAAGCAGAGCGCATTATGTCTTCCTCCTCCTCGCCCTTTTTGTACATCGAACGAGGCAGATCGAATACTCAACCAAATACTAGTGTTCCTGGTATTCACAGACCATTAAGCGCTGAAGGGAAAAGCAGCAAAGATCGAAACCGATCTTATAGTAACCAGATAGGCCACAAAGGAGGCCTTCACAAATTCACCAAAATGTTTCGCAAGCAGCAACACAGAGCATCAGGAGACATGAGTAGTATGAACAAAATGCGCGTTCCTCCTGGCTTTGACGACGATTTTCTTATCGAACAAAAAAGATTGCCGAGGCCAGGTAGTCCAGAGTCTCCTAAAGCTTTCAGGAGAAACAGATCTAATTCTGTTGGAAGTCGAGTGGGTTTGAAAGTGCGAAAAGGCAAGGACAGAGAAGATATTTTCTTTATGTGGAAACCAGTTAGAGTAAGTACAAAAATGTACATGACAACGTGTTTCTTGTTAAAACTAACAAAGACTGTAGTTGTTTTAACAGCTTAGCCCATCTTAGCCCATCTGTCATTTTAAAAGTGTTTATTATGAGTTCCATTTGTCTCTTTCATATCATTAGAGAAAGAAGTGTGAATGGGAGAGTATGTCTGGACGACAATTAACCATCAAAGATGCTCACATTACTGAACTAAGTAAAGTGGAGATAGAAGCATTACAACAAATTGCCGTCTCTCGTTTACAAGAATTAGACATTGCTGTATCTAAAAGTATGTTAACTAACAAAAGATAGATGCATTGTGAGAATGAAGCAAGACTTGGATGGTACATTTATTAGTGGAATAGTTGAAGAAATAGTTGTTTATTGTTTTGTTTTTCAATAGACTCTATACGTTCTGGTAAACTGAAAATTGCAAAAAGAAGAACATCAAATGGTTTGTTACTTTTTAAATCTAACATCTCATTCCCTTCTCTTACCAGGAAGTAACTTGGTATTTGGTCAGCCACTAACAACAGTACTTGATCAAGATAAAAGTCGCACTGTCAACTCACCGACACACATGACTCCTCCTGCTTCTTTTTCCATTGCTACCTCAGCACTCTCTGCCATTGCCACATCAGTAGTGCCCCTGTCTCCGTCCACAACAGCACACTTACATCCAGTAAGCTAATATTCATTTAGCAAGTGATGTTTTAAGATCAAATCTAATGGTTTTAAGTTATTATTGTTTACACTCACTGATGTATTTTGACTCAAGAGCCTATGTCAACAGTGTAACATTAAAGGGAGATTGCCTTGCAGACAAGACATAATACTTCCACAGCCAAGTTTATTATATGATAATTAATCTATTTTGATAATAATGTAATCAAGACTTTCCCTATATTAACTGTAAACAGGACATCAATAGCTTCTCTGAGCCAAAGGAAACAGGTCAATTAGCCTAATTAGTCACCAGCTCTTATTACTCAACAAATAAAGTATTATTTACCTTGTAAGGAAGGTGGCTGCACAGCCCACCATATTATAACATGGTGTTTGGTGAGCTCCTGTTACTAGCATCATCTGTTTATTGTAATATTTACTGGTTATTGTTATTGTACAAGCCTTATGGAGCTGTTGGTAATATGATACCTGGCCATCTTGTTTTCAGGTGTGTCCATCCCACTAACCTGTTTGTGATTACTTATAGACAACCTCACCTACATATACAAATACATAACAAGTGTGCATGTACACACTCTACTGTGTACTTGTCTAGACATACTAACTCAATTTAATCTTGTACTATTAGGAACAACCGATAGCTTCTCCCGGAAGTGAACCAGACACACCAGACACCATTAATCCTACAGCTGCACTATTAGAACAACTAGATATTTCAAGTAAATCAGTACCTCCACGTCCTCTTCGCCGTGACTCTCTCTTTCCTGCTAAACCTCAAGTACCTTTATTGGTTCAAAAAACTATAGATCATTTGGACAATAATGGTAAGTAATATCATTTACCTATGCCATGTTAGAAATAAAGTTTGATTGTTAAGATGTTATTAGAGATTAGAGAGTTGTTTGTTTGTATTTTCTCATATTTTTATCGTATATATATATATACCAGTTTCATTGTTATTCTATCTTCTCTCTATAGGTATTAAAACAGAAGGTCTATTTCGAATACCGGGAGCAAAGGCACGCATTGATATGGTCAGTATTGAGTGCACAATTAATAAATCATTAAAGTGTAGTTGATCAAACATTGTTATGTTTCATAAACACTTTTTGTAATGCTAGTTACTTTGTTATTGGAAAGCGTCAATAGTTTGTTAGTTGTTATTACCTGTTAACCAATATCTAATATATGTGTCATCGTACATGACATATGATGCAATCATCGTCAAATATGCAATCAAGCAACCTTGATACTATCAAGTGACATTTATACTCATTGCACTGTTGAAATATTGTAATCCTTTTGATAGTTTCCTTTTTTTCTACAAATAATTTGCTCAAGGCTTATTTGTGGTTTATCATAACATTATTCATGGATAACAGCTGTTAGACTATAATGATATTTACACCACTGGAATGTAGGTGGCAACAAATTACTTTTGGTTGCTATGGGCGGTTTCTATACCTTGCATATCTTTCCCATGTGTAATACTTTGATTTATCAGTCATAAAATGGCTGCTCCAGGAGAGCCCAGATTACTTTGTACGTCAGATCACTCCCCCTTTACTATATACTTGCTGGCACGTTACTTATGGTGATTCTGTTTTTAACTCCAAGCCCAACTTAACTTCCTAATTGTAGTAGTAACACTCATAAGATGTAACAGGATAGCATTCTTACAACGTGGAGGTTAGACTGACTTTGTAGCCATAGCAATATCTGCATTATAGTAATTATGATCTTGTTTACGAACCACAGCTAGAGTGTCTGTCATGTTTATTCAATTACCCTTGCAAATATAATGCATCTTAATAACTATACAGTTGTACATTATGCTATTACAAATATTGTTTGGACAGAATGAAACACCATATTGAGTTTTGTTTTAAAAAGAACACTTCCTCGGATAATTCACATTTTATAAATACCGATTGAACACACGCTATTAAGCACAAACCTTTTATGGTATCTAACAAGATGTTGACATTTCTTGAGATGTTGTTCTGTGTTGTTTAAGATACAAGTATATGTCTCATGTTATGTAATATTTGTTTACATGTTATGTTATACATCCTGTAATATAACTTGTTATATCATTTTTATATTGTTGTTTCTCTGGAATCTAATATTGTAGCTTCTGGACTTAAAAAAATTATGGAGTGAGTGGAGTAAGATAGAATATAATAAAATGGATGGAATTCAGTAAGACAAAAGATTTATTGGTGGATTTGAGTCCCAGTGGAATAGGAACAGCTGTGATTTTTCAAATCAAGTCAATATATTCATGGACTTATAGATATTCACATTACTTTTAACAGTATTCACAGACTCAGAAGAGTGGGGGTCTGTCAAGACTGGTATAGCTTTCATACCAACTGTGTTTTACAAATGGTGTTTATATGTTTAAATTAAAAGGTTATTGTAGTTATAATAACTACTACGCTATCAAACAGTTGCTGGTTTTCCTCCTCTACACTTT
This sequence comes from Xestospongia muta, assembly GCA_963693285.1. Taxonomy (NCBI): domain Eukaryota; kingdom Metazoa; phylum Porifera; class Demospongiae; order Haplosclerida; family Petrosiidae; genus Xestospongia; species Xestospongia muta. The sequence continues at coordinate 517,939 of OY848919.1, read as the reverse complement.
AATTTAGTTTGTAAGCCTAGCTATTGTATACATGTACATCGTGTATTAAGTGTATACATGTGTGTGTTTGTGTACATTATTAAGTGTACAAGTGTGTATGTGTGTGTATTTGTAAAACTGTTATCCTGTGTGTGTGTGTGTATAAATGGAATGATATAGGCCATTGAATATAAATTATGTTTGTTGACGTATCCTTGTTGTATTGCTATTCATAAATATGGCTTCAATATTACCAATAAAATCTCCGTATTAACCATAGTTTACCCTATGATGTCATAATAATTGTGGCATTTACTCTAACTTGGTACAACATTTCCTAATTATATTGTTGTAGCAATACTTATAACCGTTGTCGTGTCAACCAACATGTCTTGTATATGTAAACAACATAATGTAACTATGTTGAGTTAGGATAGCAGACAATCAACATGGCTCATCTCACTACAGCTGTTAAACATTTACAATGTCTGTTGATTATGCAAAAATGCATATAACTTTAATAACATTGACTTAATTACAATAGTTTCAAAGATACAAGTATAATTTCAATGTACTGCTTTATTTGAAAGTTTATAGAATTGTAGACTCAACTAGTAAATGTTAGAAGTTAGAGAAACAAGTTTCTTTGATACATTATCAGTCGTATCCGATGTCATAGTGGTTACTGTAGATATTATAATTAAATTACTAGTACATTTGTAATCAGGTGTGTGGGTGGATGACGGTATTCACATGCGTGGGTGGATCACTGTACAGCTTAATTTTATTTGCCACTTTCAAATTATCACATATAACAACAATATTATGATATTATGAGCAGACAGTTCCATATGTTTGTTTAAGTTAGCACATGATCCAAACAACTTAACACTTTTAATGTGCCAGATACTGAGGACATGAGTTTACTTGACCAGCTGTTGATGTTAAAAGTGTATTAAAGAACAGCTTATTGTTGAGCTTTAAGTTTATAAATGTTTTGACTGAATGTGAAAGGAACTGTGGAGTATCAACTGAACCACAAATTACAAATAACTTTGTTGTCACAAAGATTTGTTAATATATTGTTACACATTAGAACACAGATGTATACATTATCATTTATAACAATGTAACTATTTTTTAACTAATATATTTTATATTACTTTACTGACCTTTTTCTTCTTCAGATGAAACAAAAGTTTGACAAAGGAGAGGACTTTGAATTATCAGATGAAACCAGCCCTCATGATGTAGCTTGTGTCCTCAAAGAATTCTTTCGGTCTCTTCCTGAACCTCTTATGACTCGAGAACTTTACTATCCTCTATTGAAGACTAGAAGTAAGTCACACAGAAAGAGAAAGAGAGAGAGAGAGAGAGACTGTAGCCCTGACAATTATCTCCCTCCAATCTTATCAATTAATTACACAACATCATGAATATTAATGAGATATTGTGTACTATCAAACAATGAAATATGTCCTGTATACAATGAACTGGACAACATGACTCTCAACCCTCTTTACAAGTCACATGCTAATACTTTAATAATCTATACCAACTTAGTTACCATGACTCCCAAAGTGCCCATTGGCTAAAGAGGTTTGTTATCCTTATAAAATTAACAACAGATGTAGGTGTAGTAAAAGTATTCTTTAGTGTTAGTTCTAGTATCAATAGTATACCTGATATGTTAGTCCTGATTGAATGAGCAGCCATTATCTGATCAATAGTAACACTGTCTACATTAACACATAACATCAAAAGTTGTACATATGTATCAACAAGTGATGTCATGTAACAATACCTCCTTTGTAGTCACTTAGTATACCAAATATAATCGTTACATCATTGGCCACATTACCTGATCCCTTATTTTTTTGAAATTCTTTATTTGATAGTTATTATTGTGCATGACTAGTTCTATTATACTTCTTCCTAAATCTGTTTAATTGAATTGCTTCATTTATTAGACCTCATTCCTGCTAACTCCCACATATCATTTATTTAATTTAGGTATATTTATTTATTAAGTTGTTTTGGCTATACATCCTACCTGATTATATATATATATCCTACTTGTACATTCATCTACCCACACATCTGTCCAATGTTCTTTTAATTCATCCATTTACCCACATACACTTGTTCATACTTACTATTTCAAATGATAACATGTTTTTATTTTGCATTAACTTAATACTATTATTCTTGGAACTCATACCACATTATAACAGCTAACAATTATAGTAGACTAATTAAAACAACATGAACCAACATTTTTATAATACCACAATACCACACCTATATCATATTACTGGCACAACTCCTCAAATGTCAAGGACATTTACCACAAACGTCAGGGACATTTACCTCAAATGTCAAGGACATTTACCTCAAATGTCAAAGAAATTTACCTTAAATGTAATCTCAAGGGCATGTCAGTTGTTACAGCCACATACAGTGTTACCATCAAAATATTATAATCAGCATTACTATATTATAATGATCACATATGATCATATGATGTCATAGATAATTGTATCCTTATTTAGTGTCTATCAGATATTTCTGGTTTTGTAATATTACATATTTGTGGTTGATTGTCGTTACAGATAAGTATTGAGCCTCTTCCTGTTTATGTACTGTTAGTTCAGTGTAGTTGATAAAGTATGTCAGAGTTCAACATAGAAGACACATTATGCTATTGTTAAATGTTGTTATTATAACAAGTCCCGGACTTTGATGCGTCACAGTTTGACTCTTGATCAATACTAATTACTCTCTTGTATTTTGCTGAGTCAGCTATTCCACTCTTGACAGTTACCAAATAAAGACTTATTTATTCTCCATTAACTATTGTAATACATTACCAATTGTTACTACCTCTTATTCTGTTACCTTATCTTATCTGCAAAACTAATTGTAATTGTCTCGTTATCTATATCTAATCACAACAATAATTAATTGTAACTGGTTGATATCCTAAGTGTTGTTACGTGTAAATTTTGTCGTCCAAATTTGTTTTTATTATTTTCTTCTTGTTTCTAGAACTGGCTACAAGAGCTCTGCAGAAAAATGCTCTCCGTCTTTTAGTTGTACTTCTGCCTAGACCAAATAGAGACACTCTTCAAGAATTACTTCAATTTCTCTCTCGTGTGGCTCTTCATTCTAATGGCATCATTCTTATTGATGGAACCGAGGTATAGATAACTGTTTGATCCTGTATATGCATCCATTTCACATGTATATACATCCATTTCACATGTATATACATCCATTTCACATGTATATACATCCATTTCACGTGTATATACATCTATTTCACGTGTATATGCATCCATTCACTTGTTGTATCTCTCTTTTTTTCAGGAGAGTGGCAATCGTATGACTGAAGAGAATCTAGCAACTATTCTTGGCCCTAACATATTACACAATGAATCCAGGGTGAGTTTCCTTCCAATATTACCGCCATTTTTATAACAGATAATGTCTAGAAAATGTTAGGAATTTTGCTACACATTGAGTTGTCATTATTACTAATTGTATTATCTGATATGAAAATGTAGTTATAAGTTTGGTATATTTTCTGCTTACATCAGGCCAAAAATGCTCAAGCAAGCTACCAAGTGATGAAACAGGATCCTGAAGAATTGACAGCTGTCTGCCATGTCATGACTGATCTGATTCGAATGCAAGACTCTATCTTTACAGTAAGATGAAATAATGGATGAATGGATTGATGGATGAATGGATTGATGGATGGATGGATGGATGGATGGATGGATGGATTGATGGATGAATGGATTGATAGATGAATGGATTGATGGATGAATGGATTGATAGATGAATGGATTGATGGATGAATGGATTGATGGATTGATGGATGGATGAATAGACAACCAGCAAAATAAACAAATGGATTATCAAATGGCCAACTTAATAACTTAGCTAAACCTCCTTGTCTTGTTGTTAATGATTCACCTTTTTTTACTTAGATTCCAGCTGAATTATATGACGCAACGTTAAAACATCTTTTTTGCATAGACCACGAATCAGTGGATGCTATTATGAGAAGAAAATGTCTTGATATGGAGTAAGTCATATATATATATATATATATATATATAGTGCAGACAAACAGACTGATCCATCTTTAACTGTTTTGCTTTTATGATTGATTTCTCCTTCTCTGGTACAGACATGCTGGTGCTGATGTTGGTGGTATTGATCCAGAAGATGTTTTAGACCATCATCATCTTTCTCCTCCAGATGTTAGACAGTCACGGAGTTCAGACAATTTAAATAAACTCTCTGTTGTACCAAGTGATGTTAGTCCTGGCACAAGTAACTACAATTCTTGGCATCGTAGCCACAGTTTTAACAATGACGCTGAGCGCTCACTTGATGATGTTATGAAAAATCTTGAAGAGTTATTGAGTGAAGGTCTATCAATGAATCACCGTCGCCACTTCAGTAACGATTCTGCCATGGGTGAAAGTGAATGTATTACTTCTCCTCTTCAAAATCCTGAGAGAAAAAGTTCTGAGGATCACCCTTCCATGTACAACAGTGTTGACTCAGCGATTTCTAACCATTCACCTCACCACTCATCTTCCAGTGAAGCAGACAGCACTCACCTTGAATGGCTTGATGAAATGGACTCTGCTTTTATATCAATACCTGCACATACACACACATCTAGTGGAATCAGTACCCACTCTGAAAGCCCCGCCCCTAGTCTAGCTAGTCCTTTACGCGTAAATTCCCCTAAATTATTAACAAAAGGAAAACTTGTTTCTAAAGATTACACTGGCTCTTTACCAGTTTTGTCCCCCCTTGATAGGTCAGGATATGTATCGTTCTCTCGTCGTTCTTCGTCCCCATTTATATTATCTAAAAAGCTTCGAAAAAGCATCAGATCTGTTGGTAGTCATGAGTTACGTGAAAGCAAAAGGGAGAAGAAGTTTGCTGGAAGTCTAGACAACAACATGCCAATATTTGACCTTGAGAGGTCTCCCATTCTAGGTCGTCGTACCCAGCCAAATCCAGACTCTACAAACAATGACACAAACAAACCATCTCCTATCACAGAAGCTCTTACAGATTTAACACCAAGATTTCATTTTGTCGTACAACCAGCAACTGAAGTATTGATATAATAAACTCACCCACAATTAATGAACATACATTATTTTTTTCAACCATAAGAGTTTTTAATATTGTTGTGTTTTATTTCATTGTCATTAATGTATTGTCTTTGATTAATGTTTTCAATTTATAATTCATCTTAAGTGTATATTATATTGTGTGTTAAACCTTTCATGTCATTGTGTATTGATGTCTGTTGTATCATTTTATAATATTTTTAAACTAATCTTCATCGTCACTACTTAGATGACCGCTTCTTATAGTTTTTTCAGGACGATATTTCATGAAACTGCTCCCTTTACTCTTGCCAGCTGAATTTATTGGTGGTTCGAGAAGATTCCCAGCATAATTTAAGGCTTCAACACATCCCAATCTCCATTCTAACATTTCAGTAGAGAAATCATCTGTCCCACCAAGTTCATCAAACCCTTTGATGTAATCTTTTGTTACATTGTCAAGAACAACGGCAATTGTTGGGAGAATGTGTATCTTGAGTCTCTCACATAAAAAGGGGGCTCGTTCAACGTTAAGCTTTACAAATCGTGTCTCAAGGTGACGAGGAGCCAGAATGGTCAAGTGCTTATCGACTATTTTACATCTGATAGTTGAATCACGATAGAAATGGCACACAACTTTGTTACTGGTTTTACACACATCAAAAAATTCTTTTTCACCAGGAACTTCAGTGTAGTTTCCATGACCTTTAGACATCCACTCTTGACGTTGAGTGGCAGCTGCCTTCATCTGATCAAAAAGAGATGGGTGGAATTAGGTGTTACCATGGTTACCAGCAAATTCTTACTTGGTTTATTCTTTTTTGTCTTATTTTTTCCAGTTCATCATCATCAAGACGATCTAAACGTTCTATTTCCTGATCTAACTGCTCTTCAATAACTTTACTTGCCTCTAATAAAGTCCTCTCTACTCCTTGCAGTGCCATTTTAATTAAGAGGTGTGGTTAGTGAGAATAATGGAGTTAGAGTCGATAGTACTTGACACGGAAAGAGTAAGTCATTAAAATATAATAAAATAATTTATCTCAACTTTTTACAGTTAATAAAATGTCAAGATGTTCAATGTGGTCTATTAGTTGGTCTAGTACCATCTAATAAAGATTGTTCCCTTATAATTATAGGGGTTACCTCATGTAATAACGTATCTGAACTTACAGTGACTGGTGAACAAATACCTCTTCCTAATTTGAAGGAGGGGTCTCAATTTATTTGTCAACACTATCCAGCTGGTACCGATGTTGTCGGATTATTTTGTAGAGTAAAATGGGCGGAGCTATCAGAGACTCAATTAAAAGAGTTACATAAGGGTATGCAAGATCATGGTATTAACAAGGTGGGTGTGTCATGTCATGTGACATTCATGTGATGGTATTATTTAGGAGAATGTCCATGTTCTAGTAGTTATTAATGATAATGAACATGTTGTTGTTTATGAGATAAAGAAAGACAGTCTACATCAGTTATCAGTTGATAACAAAATAACTGTTCCTACGTGTCTTGATAAAACAGTAACAATACTATTGGAAGCAAATTTGAAGCTCCACCTACCAATCAAATTAACTGGTAACAAAGAAATGATTTCATGTCATTAAATTCCTTTTAGCTCCTTTAATTAAGGATCATCTTCAGGAAATAATTAAAGAGAGTGTTATGTGGTTGCCACAGCAACAGGTTATTTTGATGGATAAGAAGATAAAAGAAGAGAATATTTTAGGATCACTGGGACAGGTAACTTACAAATATATTATTTTAAAGAGTACAAATGTCCATTGTTTCTATTATAGAGTCTTGTTCATGCTGAGTTACTTCAATCAAGTCAATATCGATCATCATACATTCATCCAATAACTGTCACCCTCTCTCCTCTCACTGACTCCACCCTCTCTCTCCCAATTACGCTTAGTGTAGTGGGTGTATTTAATTCTAACACTTCACTTAAGATGGCCGCTAATTATATGAAAATGAGATTGACCAATCAGATTGATTTAATAGCTGATAATAGTTTTGTAAGATATGAATGGATGTACAATGGATGAATGGATGTACAATGGATGAATGGATGGACAATGGATTGATACCATTACAATCATTAAGTTACATAAATAATTTTTCTCATACAGTGGCCCCTTGGGACTGACCACACCCACACAGTATCCCTGTATCACTTCTTAATACCTACACAACATGTACCAGTTACTATTGCTTATCCCCACATGTCAATAAAAGAGGATGACCCTGTCTCTGATGATGATCTCCTATTAATTAGACAAAAGTTTCATGGTATGCTTTGTTTACCAATGACACAACCATTTCTAAGGAAACTAAATCGACAATGGTCACCATGGAAACAAGATCCTTATCTTATCGATCCTCATTTAGTGCTTAAACTAACAACAAGTAAAAATTATTAGATTCTGTGCATTTAAATTTTACTTTCTATATACTCAAGCACCTGGTAGTGCTGTTGCTATGGTAATAGGAAGTTATGCCTACCATCACTACCTACAAGATGGATATGATGACAATGTAAGTTAACCCTTTATAGACTCCTTCCTATTCTATAGAGTCTCATTTCAGGGATGGGGTTGTGCCTATCGTTCATTACAGACAATATGGTCATGGTTTAGATATCAAGGTTATACAGAGAGGACTGTACCATCACATCGTGAAATACAACAGACATTAGTAGAATGTGGAGATAAACCAGTAAGTATGTCTGGTATTGTTCTATAAATAGTAACAAGGTTAATATTCAATTAATTTTTATGGACTCTATAATAGCATTGTGATTGTGTTCTATTTTTAGCATTTAACAATGACATCATTGTATTATTTACTTAGTAAAACATAATACAATTAATACAATCCAATATCTCATAATTTGTATACCGTAAATGGGAAAATTTTTACGAGGGTTTAATAATTGTGAGATCGTGAGTTCTCTTAGTGTTCGCAAAAATTAAACTATAATAAAATAGCATTGTTACATTAAGCCACACCTACATTTGCCCATACACACATGCTTGTGAAGTGTGAAGCAAATATGAGTATCTTGAAGTCTCTCAAGTAGCTGTATTATCGGGAGAAAAGAAGTCGTTGCCATGAAACCTTATCAGATGAAGATGAAACAAGTTCCATTCATACATGTTGATTAACTTAACCCATTGCCAATATATACCTCCTGTATTGTCTTATATCACAACTGTATATTGTACTTGTAATTCCACAATTTTTGAACCGCAATTAACTTCAAAACCTCCAATATTTGCAAAAACGTAATTATTAAAACCTGTATTTATTTCCCCATTTATGGTATACTCTAATTATAATAATATTAATATTATAATATCTGATGTTTATAGTCATCCTTTGTTGGGTCAAAGAAGTGGATTGGATCTGTTGAAGTTTGTAATGTTCTCAATCATTTACTTGAAGTAAGTACCTAATACTATCAGTTGTCTTTGTAATGTTTAAATAGATCAGTTCTCGTATTCATCATTGTACTAGTGGTAAGGAATTAGCTGGAACAGGGCGTGTCTTATTACATCATTTTGAAACTGAAGGGACGCCAGTGATGATTGGGGGTGGAGTTTTAGCACATACCATATTAGGAGTTGAATATAATGAACAATCAGGAGACATCAGGTTAAAAATACTACTGATAAGTAATGAATGAAATAGATATTATTTGTCATAATGTGTAGTTACTTTAAGTTTTTCCTTGTTAGGTTTCTTATATTAGATCCTCATTATATTGGTCCTGAAGATCTCAAACAAATTCAAACTAAGGTACTATCATTATAGTAATATAGTCATGACTTAGTGTCAATGATATACTTCATACAGGGACAATGTGGTTGGAAGAGAATGAGTTTCTGGGACCAAACAGTGAGGATTTACTTTGTATGAAATATTATTATACAATTATTTTATTTCTTTAGGTCAGTTATAATATGTGTATGCCAATAAAACCACAAGAAATATAAATTATCATTTGTCATTTTTTATATTTTATTATTATCTTCATAAAAGTATTAATAATGTGTTATAGAGTGGAGTCAATTGCGCATGCTCATTAGTGACTATATTATGAATAATAGTAACTGAGCTACTCCCACTAAATTCCTCTGCAAAGGTCATGGCCTCGTCCTCCGTTTCGTCTAGCTACTTCAACCAGTTTTTGAATGGTAAACCAACTATTGCTGAGTTATGTGAACACATCAGAGTTGGTACTAAATGGTATACATTTGGTGTACTCCTCAAATTAGATACTACTGAACTAGATAGTATCAGAGTGATGAATGAAGATACCAGTTTCAAAGCTTTAAAAATGTTTGAATTGTGGCTGAGTTCCAACCCAAAAGCTATGAGAAGAGAGATTATTGAAACTCTACAGAAGCCAACCATTGCTGAGAATTTTATTGCTGAAGAATACAAGAGAGCATTAGTAGAAAGTGAGTTGATGAAATAGGTTCATTTTAGTATGGTAATATATTATTTCTTTTCTTTCACAAAAATAGTGCAAAAGGAGTTCCCACATCAACTATTACAGAAACACTCGGAAAGTCTTTTACAAGTTGTCTTTCCAATGGAGATGGTTTGGATGTTGCATTCAGAGGGAGTCATCTCTAAGGAGACATTAGATGAGGTGACAAGATCAGGTGGATCACTAACTGATGGTCTATTGAGAGCACTATCTAGTACAATATCTGATGATCCTAACAAGTTAAGAGTATTCAGTACTGTCTTATTACAATCAAAGGAGACAGTACAGGTAGCAAAAGACATGCTCAAAGAATACAGTAAGTAGTTTAAAGTCATAATGATGTGATATTTATATTATTTATAGACCAAAATTTTCCTCATGAAGGTTTGTCTCAATATCAATCAGGTAGGAGTATGGTTTATTACATAACAATAACGATATACTTCTTTGATATAGATATTGTCCCTCTTGATGCTCCAACACCAAATATTACATCAACAATTGCTCAAAGTTAGTACATTTAAATTTTATTATACTCTATTAATTGTAATAATGATACCATCAGGTGCTGTAACAGAGCTTCATGTTCAACGTACTTATCAATATAAATTTGATCAAATTAGAGCAAAATTTGGTGTCCTTGTGCATACAGTGGCACCTCTCATTGAATCTGCAGTATCATCTAAATTGAAAGAGTTCAAAAAGTTTCTCGGAAGATGTTTCCAAGAGCTGAAACCTCAGTTATCTGTAGCTAAATGTTTTGATGATGTTATGGAGTTAGTGGAAGAAAAGTGCACAATCATCAATGTTTGTTGCTTGGAGACTATCGTTAAACAGTACAACATTGAAGAGGCTAAAGGTCATATTACAACATACAATTTGGAAGTAGAAGGGTTTTGTAAAGAAATCAAAGTCAGTGTGTGCGAAAATGAGAATTTTATGACAAGCTCATCTTCTCTTCTCAAATGTGAGACTATCAAGTTTGTTCTTGAGTGGGAACCTGATGAATGCTATCTAAATCAGATCAGTGACATATTAGTAAAAGCATTTCAGGATATGGCCAAAAGAGTTCAAGTTAGAGTGATAAGGAAAGACAACTCCATCACTGTGACCTGCTATGCTCCACGAAATATAATGGATATACTACTAATGGAAGCTGAGAAGAATCTTGACATACTAATAAAGATGGGTTTAATCAAATTAAGTATTGGCTATCACATTGTTTATGACAGATGTACAAGAGATAAGGTATAAGAGATAACTAGTACTATTGCTGTTATATTATATGTGTGGATATATAGGAGGTGAGAGGTCTTGTGGATGAAGTGAAACTTTTAGAAGAGAATCTTGTTTTACAAAGAAAGACATCAGTTGAAAAGGATCAGCAAATACTTGAGTTGAAATCATCTCTTGAAGGTAAGTCTACATAATGATTATATTGACATTGTTATTACATATTATATAGTTTATACCAGTATGGGGAGAGAAGGACCACGAGATCAATCATCAACTGACACTTTATCAGGTACATGTACATTAATTGAGATATAACTATGTACCTAATGTAAACAGAGAAGCTGAAACTATTAGACAGAATCAGTAAGCCAAAGACCTTAGATCTTGACAAGTTAAAAAGACATAAAGAAGGTGAGCTATAATACTATTGTTAACATATAAGGTTATATTCTCTAGTTACTGATAAAATTTTGATTGACAACCGAAAAGAAATTGAGCAATTAACCAGAGAAAAAGAAGGTGACTTTAAAAAATGTTAGTATTATGTGCAATAATATGGTAATGTTTTATAGCTACTGGTAAAGTAGTAGTTGAAAAAATTGAAGAAATTGAGCAGTTAACCAGAGAAAAAGGTGACTTTCAATACTGTTAGTATTATGTACAAAAATATGGTAATGTTTTATAGCTACTGGTAAAGTAGTAGTTGAAAAAATTAAAGAAATTGAGCAATTAACCAAAGACAAAGAATGTGAGCTATAATACTGTTAATAGTAGTACATACCATATATGGTACTGTTTTATAGCTACCGATAAAGTATTATTCGAGAAACAAGAAGAAAACAAAATATTGCAAGAAAAAATAACATTATTAACTTCACAATTAAAGGAGAGAGAAGAAGCAATCAGTCAATTAATGGAAAAGATAAAAAGTAAGAAAACTATAAAATATATCATTGAAATTATTATAATTATTATTATCAGGTCTACAATCTCAAATATCAGAAATCAAGCCTGTCAAATCAGAGTCACTTGATGAGATAGTTACTGATAAATCAATACAAGATATGTCATCTAGTCAAGTTACATCACAAAGTGAAGAGAAGGAGACAGAATTAGTTATAACCAATGTGTCATCTGATGTTCAAGACAAGATATCATCTGATAATACAACAGTTACTAAAGTGACATCAAGTAGTCAAGGTATATTAGTATATATATGTTATCATATATTGTATGTGTTTGCTATAATATTTTAATATGAACTTCAATATATTTATTATAGCTATGACCTGGAAAGCTAGCATACTGACAGTGTTTATGTAGCATTCAGTATTCTCTTTTATATAGTCCTTTTCAGGTATTGGAAGGTAGATAACAATGATAGGACAAGTAAAAAGAAATGGCCAAATTTTTGTTAACAATTAATAATTTATGAGGGTGTGGTCAATGATTCTATTCTTATCAAAGCAGTGAAATACATGAGTTTTATAACTTTAAAGACTCAAAACTTGTCAGAGTATTTAATATATTTAACTAGTAACTGAACAATATAGTTCTTACAAATAGTCTTAACAGAGAGGGACTAGCTCCATGAGACTAACTCACTAACACTGTACAGATAATCACTAGTTATGAACAGTAATGAATTATTTATATTGTTGATTTATTAACTTATCATATTACACAGTATCTCAACAATCACATCAACAATCTCCTGGATGGGAAAGTAGGGTTTTACTTAATGGACGTATCTTTTATAATACTCGTACTACTACTTGGGAGAAACCTCCTGTAGAAGCTATTGTCCAGTTCTCTTATACTAAAACAAATAATGATCAACTAAACTTAAATATCAGAGATGTTATCAAAGTTGTTGTTAAGGTATATATGGAGAGACTTTATCCATTCATCTCTACTGAACATATTCATTTTCACAGGTTGATGAAGAATGGTACATGGGAACTCTTAATGGAGTACATGGAATGTTCCCTAAGAACTTTGTTATACTGTCTCCACCTCCTCTTCACAAATTAAGTAAATCCTCTTAATTATAACATCATTAATGATGATAGTATTAGGAGATGTATGTCAGTTACTATGATAATAATATATAACAATGAAGAGAATGATATTAAGAAATTCATAACATTTATTGATAGGGCACCTCCCTTTAAATATTTTAATACAAGCTAATGTATTACGTATAATGACATCATAATGATGTCATTATATGTATTTTGAATGTTAGTTCATTATGTCACATGTTCATTACATTACATTATATAATGTACAATATTAGTATCTACAATGATGATATGAAATATGAACCATTTTATCATATACTTTACATTATAATATAGTTTGAACACCTACTCCAGTGGGTGGACTCAATCAGACTATTAGTTAGCCAGCCCCTCTCCTACCAGTTATATTACTTAGTTATATCTGTGTATATCTTGTGTCTTGTTAATATTAATAGTTTATCTACTTTGGGAATATTCTATTAAAATATGTCAATCATTTATTAGATAGAGCTAAGTGCTAAACCATTTGGTGTTCCTACCAAAATTTCTTGTCATGACATAATAACAGTTACCAGTGGATTTATAATTGTAGTAATATTTCCCGTAATCTCTGAATCATTATATTTAAGGTTTAATTTTTTAGTCTCCATCCAATTCAGTCTTTAAAGGGTTAAAATTTCATTAGTAGTTTACCATACATCAATTTAAAACCATATCTAATGTTCCTGTTATATACTATTTTCCATCATTCATCCTTATGTTACATCAACCATACTACAGCATGGATCAGTAGTTTATAGTTATCATACTCAAGGTAGACCAACTTACTAGCTAGTAGAGACATTTAGAGTGAAGTATATTGAAAGTAACATGACAAGTCTGTTTATTTCAATCCTTCATCTACATCTACTTAGATATATGTTGTCATAGTAACCTAACATATATATATAATAGAATAGGATGCTGATAGTATAGGATGGTCCTACCTATACAGGTCCAACCTGTTGTAAAGTGTAACAAGCAACAAAATTATTATTCACATTGATCCATTTCAGTTAATTAGAGAATAAATACTAACACAACTACATGTAATACACAATATAGTTTTGTTAATACATGAAGTGTGTCTTTAAAATATTACAACAAACATTACATGTAACAATATATTAATATAAAGATCAACTTTATCTTTATAGACTAGACTGGCTTCATTGTGTCTTATATATTCTCTTATCACTAACTATTTCCTCATACATTATTTCTATAGAGTCATCTCCAATATCAGAGTCAACATCAGATCTAATTAAGACAGAACATGTACAAGACACATCATCTGAAACTAAAAGTAAGTTAACAAAAAATTAGGAATTGTTTGTATTGTATATGTTATTAATAATATCTTTACAATATAACATCATTAACTATATTTAATTATAACTATTAATTATAAATGATAAAAAATAACAATAGATATTAATACAAAATCTCCTGATTTACTGTATTAATTATTAAAGAACATGTAGCACTGAACATTGTTTAGTGTATCAGTTAATTTGCTAGATATAACTTCTTAGACTTGTAAGGGCTCCTCTTTTTAAGTATTTCATTGCAGACTAAGAGTCTTAAGAGGACAGTAAGTGTTATCATTATAGTAATGACATCATAATGATCTAATTACATTTATAATAAAATAGTTAGTTCTAATAAAGCATGTCACATGTCCATACAGTTCTATCTGCAGTGTTATGTGTACCATTTTCTCTCTCATATACTATTCACTAGTGATATCAATAAGTACTGTGTATTGTAGACTAAGAAACATGAAAAACTTTAATATGACTCACAAAAAAACACTCTAATTACAATAGAACACCCAAGTTAAGTTGATGATGTGTGTCGTTATTGGAATTCCACTAAACCACAGTCATTCTCAACATGAACAGAACATAGTACATTAAATACTGTGTAGTCTGGAAACCCAATCAAATAGGTGGGCAGTCTTACATAGCTAGCCACTCCCCTCTCTCAATAGCTATATTTATGGAGTCCCCAATGTCTGTGTGTAACAATATTTATGAGCCTTTCTTTAAGTATTAGTACTTTATAGTCCTTGGGAGTATTCTATTAAATACTCAGAACTAAGAACTGGTACTATTGAATTGACACTACACTAAACAATATAATTGTTATTCAATATAGTTTTGTAAAGGTACTGATGTGTATAGTGTATATAAATTTAAGCCTGTTTATAGAATCTGTTCATCTCTGTACATCATTACTATAGTAACCTAACACTAGTAATGGCGTCATCTTCTTTGTTAGGTCTTGACAATCGTAGTTGAGCATGTTAGAGTGTGTGTATAGCTATTGTTGTGTGTGTAAAATATTATATAGTAACTATGTTTTATTATAGGAGACACTGGAAGTGTTGAGTGGGACAGTGATAGAGTTACACTTACTTCATCTACTGTGGCGGAAAGTAAAGAAGTGATATGTCAATTAAAGAGAGAACAAGACACAACATGGAGTATTGTACTTGATTCATTATCTCCTCAAAGTTTACTTACAATATTAACTGATATTAATGAATGTCAAGTGAGGGAACTTTATATATTTGACACACATTTTGATAATAACTGTGTCAATCAACTATTACAAGCCCTAACTGATAATCAAACAATGAGGAGCCTATATCTTATCTCCTCACCTCTCGTACCAGATACTTACCACTTATTAACAACTGCTGTAGCTGATAATAAAATAATCAAGGAATTAGGCTTGTGGTATGATGATTACATTACTAATAATGACATACCTCATCTCTCTCATCTCATAACTAACAATAAAACATTACAAGTACTATATCTCTATGGCTGTCCTAAAATTACTGAATTTGGTATACAACAATTACGAAGTGTTAGTGATAAAAATAATAGTTTGGAGAGTTTGTTTATTAGTGATTATTATCTCCTTAATCAATATTAGTTATTTTTGTACTTTGTCAAAATTTTTTACTAAAAATAAATTCAAATTCAAATAAGTCAATTATTAGTTAAATACTTTAGTTTCCAGTTCTTTGTCTTCTAACAAAGTTAACAATTTTTATAATTCACTTCTCTAGAAAAAATCAACTTCTCTACTTGACAATTGACCACGCCTACATTAATTAATAATAAAAGCTTCAATATTATTGTTATTTCTAATATTTACAAATACAATTAGAACAAACAAACTAGACTAAATTGTACATTAATAGGCCTCTAGTTAGTAGCTATATAAAATTCTAACTTATGGTTTACTCAGCTGGATAAAGGGTACTCTATCTGTGCAATCTTTTTTGATCTAACTAAAGCATTTGACTCGGTTCCACATCAACCCCTCTTGATGTACTTTTTTCACTTGACATTTCTCATCATCTTATGGTTTGGCTTCAAAGCTATCTCACACTTTGATCTCAGCAGGTTGTTGTTGATGGCTGTTCCTTTTCTAAGTCTACCGTCCTATCTGGCGTTCCTCAAGGCTTGATTCTTGGACCACTTCTCTTCATTTTGTATGTGAATGACATATTCCAGTTAACTTTCTCCTCAACTTCATCCATCATCCTATATGCTGACGACATCCTTCTA
Source organism: Xestospongia muta (assembly GCA_963693285.1). Lineage (NCBI taxonomy): Eukaryota > Metazoa > Porifera > Demospongiae > Haplosclerida > Petrosiidae > Xestospongia > Xestospongia muta. The sequence goes on along the minus strand of OY848919.1, from coordinate 501,426 downwards.
TCGTGTCCCTTCAAATCATCCTTTGAATTTTCACTTGCACAATCTAACGTTAATATTCTCTCTTCCTGGGTCAAATCTAAACACCTAACTATTAATCACTCAAAAACCAAATACAAGATCATTTCCAGAAAGTCTCCTACATCCTTTGCTACTCTTCCTTCTCTTTTCCTTGATGGATCACCTCTTGAATTAGTCTCTTCATATAAGTACCTACGTGTTACTCTAACCTCTAACCTCTCCTGGTCTACTCACATCAATGAAACCTGTTCCAAGGTCAAGAAACTGCTTGGCTACATCTATCATCAATTTTACTATAGCTCTTCTTATGTTCTTATTAAATTGTACTTGACATTAGTCCTCTCCATCCTTATGTACAGCTCCTCTGTTTGGGATCCATATTCCATTCCTAACATCAATAAATTGGAAAAAGTTCAACACTTTGCCCTAAAGCTCTGCAGTAGACCTCTGATTATCATCTACTTCAACAACTCTTCAATCTTCCTTCTCTATCCTCCTGTAGAACAACATCCAAGCTTGTCATTTTATACAAGTTCATCTTTAGTAAGCTCTACATTCCTGCTGGCTCTTTTTCATTTTAAAACCAGTCCTCTTATAATTTACATTCTTCCCACCCTTTAAACCTGAATCTGCCCTTCTCCAGATCTTCTGCTACCCTCAACTTCTTCCTTCCCAGTGCTATCTCCCTGTGGAATTCCCTTCCCTCCTCATTGAAAGATCTCAACTCTGCAAGGCAGTTCAATCAAAGTATTTGTTATATACTTTAGAATCATCAGGAATATAGCTTACGTATTGTTCATATTTATTTATTCATTCACCTGTTAATATTATCACTCATCATAAATCCTTCACCTCCTATTTTATTTTATGTTATTGTTTTTGATGCTCTTTATATTAGCTTTGCTATTGAGTGTCTTTTGTGTTTTAATAAAAAATAAAAAAAATTAAATATTATCGCTTCGTCTAATACCACTAATTACTACTGCTAATAAAAAATCCATTAATTAAAGCCAATTAATTTGTCAAATCACCTAAAAACTTATTTCCTACACACACAGTTCACTTAACAAATTAATATTATATTTAATAACACGTTCTATTTAATAATACACTCACTTTTAACAATTCCATGAAAGTACTGATCCATACAACATGAGAAGATTTCTTGATAACATTACAACTATTAACTTACTACTAAACAAACTTAGTTTCTATTAACAGATTAACAGTAGTAGACTGTATCTAGTAGTTAGCAGTTTTGCTAGTTAGTTATCTTCTATCATTAGTAGTTTCTAGTAAAGAAGGCTTAAAGCAGTAAAGGCTTAAGCAGCAAACTTTTTCTCACGGACAGCTGCTCACTTCTACAGCTGCTACTTCATTGGGTATGGTGTGTAACTATGGAAAAATGCAAACCCGCGAGTAAACATGGCGGTATATTAGAGTTTTTTTGTCTTGTCTTTTATTATTAAACAGACTACAGACTGAAGGAAGAGGAGGAGATGTCAAAATTTCATATGATGTCTGTTCTAGTCAGGTAATAATGAAAACTATTAGTTACAGGTAGCTATCATTAACAGTGGAACATTTTCATTCTCCAGTTAGTTGAGAAATACTACTTGATATCCTATGACCTGTGAACTTGATACCTACAGGAACATAACAATAATTGTGTCTTTTCTCCCTTGGAGATCCAATCAGCTTGAGTTCTATTGAGTTGTTCAGATATTATGTTTCTTTCTCTACTGCCAACACAAGATCGTCTTCCTCTTCCAAATTAGTTCATTGCTTTCAGCCAACAAGACTCTCTCAGCACTCCTACTTTTGTCATCTAATTTGTCTATGAAATTCTCTTCCACCAATTGATACCTCTATTTCTCTTCCTACTATCAAACTACATCTAAAGCAGGTGCTCTGGAGCCACTCTTTATCTCATTTTGATTCATCCAACACTTGCACTTTTCATGTCGTCTGTCCCTGTAACAAGTGCAGTCACCTCCCTATCTACCCTAAATTTAACTGTTCAACTCTCTCTTAATTAACCATCTGGGTGCCAGTAGAACGTACTGGCATGCCTCCAATGTACCTCCATTGATTCTGATTCTTAACTGTCAAACTAATTTATATCATTTTGTTGCATTGGGAAACAGCAACAACAACAACAACAATAATAATAATAATAATAATAATAATAACATAATGAAGGTAAGTTTCATTATATTGTCTACAAACATGACCTAGTTACAACATCAATCAAAGTCTATAACATGTTTTCTCTTGACTAAATGTAAGTTTGTACTTCTAATGTCACTTTGACATATATCTACATTATGTAGCTTTTCAAGTGATGTCAAGTAGTTGATGATCTTGAACAAGTGTATAGTCTCTCTCTTGAACATAAAACAGACACACTTCAATATCATATAAAATAAATGAAGGTCTTTATATACCAGCACTGGCTATTGGATTAAATCAAGTACTAGGTCCATATTGTCATTTTTATTATTTTATTCTATTGTTGTATACAACATTTGAGAGTGACAAATAAATTAACAATATAATATAACTAACATGCATTATAGAAATCAATAAAATTAATTATCATTTGATATGAATGTTGTGACAATGAGTGTAACTATTGATCATGTTTTGAAACTACTGACTATCTCTTATTCTGAGGACAACTAGTTACTCCTTGTAAGTCCATAGCTTCAGACAACTTCCCAATATTTAAATATAACTAACAATTATTAGGTAGTTTTAATGATTAAGTTACTACTCATTATTAAGTGGTCACTTTCTATTAAGTATACATGTATACATATAAAATAAACATAATATATATAATATTTATGTAGAAGCTCTTTGGATCTTTTTTATTGTTTTCGTAAAATTTGATCAAAGTGATAAAATCTCTAACCAGTCTGTTAATCCATTGACTATATTTCATTGATCCATTCCATTCATCCATATACTGTATTATATAATCTCTATCTACCTAGTACCACACACATCAGACATTTGATGATCACTGATCTCCAAAAATGACAAATACTTGAGACACTAAATTTTACTAGTTAAATATCTGACAATTATGTTGTTTTGTTCTCTTATTTATATTATCTTTATTGTATTAGTGTTGTGTACAAATATACTCCTAATAAAATAGTATATTATAATACTGACAATTGTAATGTTTGCCAGCTACAGAAGAGAAATACCTCAATCTCCTTCAATATCACATCAAATAGACACTAGAACAAGAGTTATATATATTATAATAATAATAAAGATTATAAAAATATTGATATATTAATGAGTTGTTTTCAACATAGGAGGAGCTGAAGTAGATAACAGTTCATGTACTAATTCTAGTAAAATAAAAGGAAATAAACAACAGCTACTTCTGTAAATATCTGAGTTACTTACTAGCACTTTGTGATTTGAGACCCTCTTGTTCACGAGCAATTACCTCTTCAACTCCCTACAATAATACAGTTATGATCTCTCTCTCTCTATCAGTGTGTAACAAGACAGACCTCTTGTATCATAGGTGTTGTCAGTGTTGGTATAGTACATAGTATGGTCACATTCATATATCTGAAGATGGTTGACTTACACTACATACAATCTCATTTATTCCATTTTTAATTCATTAAAACCTTTAAATTTTTTTAATTTCTATTGACATATGGACATTCAAGATACTGTATGACAACATGACTATTATAAATATGAAATGAACTAATGTTGTTTACTTTAACACTGTATGTTGTTGGTAATCTTCAGTTACTTGAGCCAGATAAGTGGATTATTTTAGTTTAGTGTAGGAGTGGAGGAGTTTACCTCTGTAGGTCAGTTATATATCACATTAGATCACAAGAAATATAAATTATCATTACTTTCTTTCATCGTAACATTTATTCATGTTCCTTCAGCATAATATAACAGTTTTCACAGTACGAAATTAATCATTTCGTTTAAATAGGAATCGAGTAATTAGGTATTGTGCATGCAAAAACGTGGAAGCATTGATTACTTTGAGAGTGTGGACCTGCTAACTCCTACTGTTGCTATACCGTATATTTCATCATTATATTACTATATAAACAAGGTATGATATGATGACAACTTTTTAACATAGTATAGTACACAAATCGTTTATACAATTCTGATGTAATGTCAACCATCTTGTCTTCTTTGTCTTAACATATTATACTAGTACTAAAATGAACAGAGCTCATAGACTATTATGGTCAGTGATATCAACAAGACAGATTATACCACTATATAGAGATACTATCACAAATCATGGAATACTAACAAGTTATCGGTCATTTCAGAGAATTATTAATACAAGTAGTTTACTAGATCACTGGAGATATTTACACACTGGATGTAAGATATAATGTGTAATTATATAAATAGTTTGTTTATCAATATTCTCCTTTTTTGTTTATCATTTTAATAATTGTAATTGCTATTTGTCCATTTTTCTCATATTAATGTATCCATTGTTATAATCATTTATTTCATATCTATTAATTCGTTAAAATGTAGTTGTCCATTTCTATTCATCCATTATTTCAATCTATCAATTTCTACAGCTGGTCAATACAAAGAAGATTATTATAAAATATTAGGTGCTCCAAGATCTGCCAGTGCTGAAGAAATTAAGAAAGCATATTATGAGGTAAATAATAAATGGAGCCAGTTCATTTAAAACAGGTCCTTATAATAAATACAGCTTGCTAAGAAATATCATCCTGATCGTAACAAAGGTGATCCTAATGCTGCAAAGAAATTTACTGAAATAGGAGAAGCATACGAAGTAGAAAGACAATATAATATAATGTGATGTTGAGATGGTTTAGGTACTGAGTGATCTTGATAAAAGAAAGGTCTGTGATTATTCAGGTTTCTCTGAGTTTTCTACTGAGGGACCAGGTGGAGGTACTCCATTTAGTACTATGAATGGATGTACAATGCATGAATAGATGTACAATGGATGAATGGATGTACAATGGATGAATGGATGTACAATGGATGAATGGATGGACAATGGATGAATGGATGTACAATGCATGAATAGATGTACAATGGATAAATGGATGGACAATGGATAAATGGATGTACAATGGATGAATGGATGTACAATGCATGAATAGATGTACAATGGATGAATGGATGTACAATGGATTGATACCATTACAATCATTAAGTTACATAAATAATTTTTCTCATACAGTGGCCCCTTGGGACTGACCACACCCACACAGTATCCCTGTATCATTTCTTAATACCTACACAACATGTACCAGTTACTATTGCTTATCCCCCTCATGTCAATAAAAGAGGATGACCCTGTCTCTGATGATGATGATCTATTAATTAGACAAAAGTTTCACAGTATGTTTTGTTTACCAATGACACAACCATTTCTAAGGAAACTAAATCGACAATGGTCACCATGGAAACAAGATCCTTATCTTATTGATCCTCATTTAGTGCTTAAACTAACAACAAGTAAAAATTATTAGATTCTGTGCATTTAAATTTTACTTTCTATATACTCAAGCACCTGGTAGTGCTGTTGCTATGGTAACAGGAAGTTATGCCTACCATCACTACCTACAAGATGGATATGATGACAATGTAAGTTAACTCTTTATAGACTCATTCCTATTCTATAGAGTCTCATTCCAGGGATGGGGTTGTGCCTATCGTTCATTACAAACAATATGGTCATGGTTTAGATATCAAGGTTATACAGAGAGGAATGTACCATCACATCGTGAAATACAACAGACATTAGTAGAATGTGGAGATAAACCAGTAAGTGTGTCTGGTATTGTTCTATAAATAGTAACAAGGTTAATGTTCGATAATATTCAATTAATTTTTATGGTTTTATAATAACATTGTGATCATGTTCTATTTTTAGCATTTATCAATGACATCATTGTATTATTTACCTACTAAATATAATACAATTAATACAACACAATGTCTCATATTTTTTTATACTCTAATTATAATAATATTAATATTATAATATCTGATGTTTATAGTCATCCTTTGTTGGGTCAAAGAAGTGGATTGGATCTGTTGAAGTTTGTAATGTTCTCAATCATTTACTTGAAGTAAGTACCTAATACTATCAGTTGTCTTTGTAATGTTTAAATAGATCAGTTCTCGTATTCATCATTGTACTAGTGGTAAGGAATTAGCTGGAACAGGGCGTGTCTTATTACATCATTTTGAAACTGAAGGGACTCCAGTGATGATTGGGGGTGGAGTTTTAGCACATACCATATTAGGAGTTGAATATAATGAACAATCAGGAGACATCAGGTTAAAAATACTACTGATAAGTAATGAATGAAATAGATATTATTTGTTATAATATGTAGTTACTTTAAGTTTTTCCTTGTTAGGTTTCTTATATTAGATCCTCATTATATTGGTCCTGAAGATCTCAAACAAATTCAAACTAAGGTACTATCATTATAGTAATATAGTCATGACTTAGTGTCACTGATATACTTCATACAGGGACAATGTGGTTGGAAGACAATGAGTTTCTGGGACCAAACAGTGAGGATTTACTTTGTATGAAATATTATTATACAATTATTTTATTTCTTTAGGTCAGTTATAATATTTGTATGTCAATAAAACCACAAGAAACATAACTTATCATTTGTCATTTTTTTACATCTTATTATTATTATTACAATATCGTCATAAAAATATTAATAATGTTATAGAGTGGAGTCAATTGCGCATGCTCATTAGTGACTATATCATGAATAGTAACTGAGCCACTCCCAACAATTCCTCTGTAAAGGTCATGGCCTCGTCCTCCGTTTCGTCCAGCTACTTCAACCAGTTTTTGAATGGTAAACCAACTATTGCTGAGTTATGTGAACACATCAGAGTTGGTACTAAATGGTACACATTTGGTGTACTCCTCAAATTAGATACTACTGAACTAGATAGTATCAGAGTAATGAATGAAGATACCAGTTTCAAAGCTTTAAAAATGTTTGAATTGTGGCTGAGTTCCAAGCCAAAAGCTATGAGAAGAGAGATTATTGAAACTCTACAGAAGCCAGCCATTGGTGAGAATTTTATTGCTGAGGAATACAAGAGAACATTAGTAGAAAGTGAGTTGAAGGGATAATGTGTAGTGGATAATTTTGGAGGGAGAAAATATAGCAAATGATTTCTACTACACTCCTAATTAAAATATTGGATAATTTGCCATATTCACTGATATTTTCTCCCTACAAAATTTCCCGCATAAATTAGGTTATTTTAATATATTGATATGCTGTTTTTCTTCCTTCACAAAAATAGTGCAAAAGGAGTTCCCACATCAACTATTACAAAAACACTCTGAAAGTCTCTTACAATTTGTCTTTCCAATGGAGACACTTTGGATGTTACACAAAGAGGGAGTCATTTCTAAGGAGACATTGGATGAACTTGAGAGATCAGGAGGATCTCTAACTAATGATTCATTGAGAGCACTGACCAATACAGTATCTGATGACCCAAACCAGCTAAAAGTATTCAGTATTGTCTTATTACAATCAGAAGACACAGTACATTTTGCAAAAGATATACTCAAAGAATACAGTAAGTGGTTTGTGCTAATACTAGTAGTATTAAAATTTTATATTATAGATCAAAATTTTCTTGAAGTACCCTCACTACTAAATCAATCAGGTATGTATGTACAATATATCTGTTCCATTTAATGATGTATTATATGATATAATAATTTTAGTAACAGATACAACTGTTCAGAACTCTCAACAAGTTACATCAACAACCACTCAAAGTTAGATTATTGAGTAACTGTTTATTCCATAATGACTGTTGTACACAGGTAATGTGACACATCATCTTTCACCTACTTATAAATATGATTTTGATCAAATGAAAGCAAAATTAGGAGATCTTGTTCTCACTGTGTTACCTCTTATCAAATTTGTTGTCACATCGAAATTGGAAGAATTGAAAACATATCTTCGAATGTCATTCCAAGAGCTGAAACCTCTATTAGCTACTGCTGAATCATTTGATGATGTCATGGATATTGTGCGAGAGAAATGTACCATTATCAATATTGCTTGCCTAGAGGCTATTATCAATCGTTACAAAATTGAAGAGGCTAAAGGTCATATCACAGCCTACAAAGTGGAAGTTGATCGGTTTTGTGAAGAGGTCAAACTCCGTGTCTGCGAAAATGAGGATTTCATGACAGATCCATCTTCTCTACTCAAATGTCAAACAATTGAATTTCTCCTAGAGTGGAATATTGATGAACACACACTTAGTGAAATACAAGATCTGTTATGGAAAGCATTTGGAAGTATGGCTAAGAGAGTTTTAGTTAGAAAAGCAGAAGAAAGTAAATCTATTACTGTGACCTGCTATGCTCCACGAAATATAATGGATATTCTACTAATGGAAGCTGAGAAGAATCTTGACATACTAATAAAGATGGGTTTAATCAAATTAAGTATTGGCTATCACATTGTTTATGAGAGATGTACAAGAGATAAGGTATAAGAGATAACTAGTACTATTGCTATTATATTATATGTGTGGATATTTAGGAGGTGAGAGGTCTTATGGATGAAGTGAAAGTTTTAGAAGAGAATCTTGTTTTACAAAGAAAGACATCAGTTGAAAAGGATCAGCAAATACTTGAGTTGAAATCATCTCTCGAAGGTAAGTCTACATAATGATTATATTGACATTGTTATTACATATTATATAGTTTATACCAGTATGGAGAGAGAAGGACCACAAGATCAATCATCAACTGACACTTTATCAGGTACATGTACATTAATTGAGATATAACTATATACCTAATGTAAATAGAAAAGCTGAAACTATTAGAGAAAATGAGTAAGGCAAAGATTTTGGAGATAGAGAAGTTAACCAGACATAAAGAAGGTGAGCTATAATACTGTTAGTAGTACATACCATATATGGTTATGGTCTATAGCTACTGATAAAGTATTGGTCAAGAAACAAGAAGAGATTGAGATACTACAAGAGAAAATAACATTGTTAACATTACAATTAAAGGAGAGAGAAGGAGCAATCAGTCAATTGATGGAAAAGATGAAAAGTAAGAAAACTATAAAATATATCAGTGAAATTACTATAATTATTATTATCAGGTCTACAATCTCAAATATCAGAAATCAAGTCTGTCAAATCAGAGTTATTTGATGAGATAGTTACTGATAAATCAATACAAGATATGTCATCTAGTCAAGTTACATCACAAAGTGAAGAGAAGGAGACAGAATTAGTTATAACCAATGTGTCATCTGATGTTCAAGACAAGATATCATCTGATAATACAACAGTTACTAAAGTGACATCAAGTAGTCAAGGTATATTAGTATATATATGTTATCATATATTGTATGTGTTTACTATAATATTTTAATATGAACTTTAATATATATATTATGGCTATGACCTGGAAAGCTAGAATACTGACAGTGTTTATGTAGCATTCAGTATTCTCTTTTATATAGTCCTTTTCAGGTATTGGAAGGTAGATAACAATGATAGGACAAGTAAAAAGAAATGGCCAAATTTTTGTTACCAATTGATTATTTATGAGGGTGTGGTCAATGATTCTATTCTTATCAAAGCAGTGAAGTACATGAGTTTTATAACTTTAAAGACTCAAAACTTGTCAGAGTATTTAATATATTTAACTAGTAACTGAACAATATAGTTTTCACAAATAGTCTTAACAGAGAAGGACTAGCTCCATGAGACCAACTCACTAACACTGTATAGACAATAACTAGTTATTAACAGTAATGAATTATTTATATTGTTGATTTATTAACTTATCATATTACACAGTATCTCAACAATCACATCAACAATCTGAGCTATTACCTCTTGGATGGGAAAGTAGGGTTTTACCTAATGGACATATCTATTATGTTGATCATAACACTCGTACTACTACCTGGGAGAAACCTCCTGTAGAAGCTATTGTCCAGTTCTCTTATAACAAAACAAATAACGATCAACTAAACTTAAATATCGGAGATGTTATCAAAGATGTTGTCAAGGTATATATGGAGAGACTTTATCCATTCATCTCTACTGAACATATTCATTTTCACAGGTTGATGAAGAATGGTACATGGGAACTCTTAATGAAGTCCGTGGAATGTTCCCCAAGAGCAATGTTATACTATCTCAACCTCCTCTTCCCAAATTAAGTAAATCCTCTTAATTATAACATCATTAATGATGATAGTATTAGGAGATGTATGTCAGTTAATATGATAATAATATATAACAATGAAGAGAATGAAAGGCACTAAAGTGCCGAACCTTGCTGCAGTTTCTAAGTTATTTATAAATGCTATGCCAGCTTAGGCCCAGCTATGATGTTACTAGGTAGCATTGCAAGATAATTTATTAACATTCAGAAGGTGTGGTCGCATTTCTCAATATTTCAATACAAAATTTATTGTAACTTGAAGATGAAATGTTCTTTTGAAACGTCCCATAGTACAAATATAAATCAATATATTATCTATTAGTAGCAGTTTTTCAGTGCTTTGAGACGTTTCCTGAATGTGTGACTTCGTTCCTAGTCCACGTACAATCTTGAAAACACTTTTTAGAACTTTTCTGACGATTGATTCGACCAACGGCCTTCTGTCTTGCTGATGCGTATTCCTCTAAGATTCTCTATAACATACTAAAAAATCTCTACATTTAGTTTTTTACTTTTCGAGAAACAGCACCTTGACCTCTGCAGCCTGAAAATTCTTTTGTGAGTTTTAAGCTTTCGTTTTCCTTGACGATGTTCTTGATACTACTGTTGTAAAGTCCACACGTTTTTCTTGCCAAGTTATAGCAGTTCAAAACAATCCCTGTGTGACGCACACACACACACACTGACAGACTATAGTACCCTTGCTATGCACCCATGCACGGCGAGGTTAATAATGATATTAAGAAATTCATAACATTTATTGATAAGTCCCCCAATGTCTATATGTAACAATATTTATGAACCTTTCTTTAAGTATTAGTACTTTATAGTCTTTGGGAGTATTCTATTAAAATACTCAGAACTAAGAACTGGTACTATTGAATTGACACTACACTAAACAATATAATTGTTATTCAATATAGTTTTATAAAGGTACTGATGTGTACATATTATAAATGACACAACATTTTGAGTCATGTCACAACACTACATCATGACATTTGTAAAGTACCAGGACTATACTCACATATTGGACTAGCAATGATACTGACTTTATTAAGTTAGATAAGAGTTAATAAATAAAGTGAAATATTAATTTGCAAAAAGAAAAGTCTACCAAAGTTCATGAAATATGTTATAAACACACAACAGACAAGACAAGAACTCTGTTTATCTGTTACATAATGAGTGTTGTTTATGATATACTAGTCATCCTTATAGCTACCTGCCAGGTACCCTGTGCTGGTCTCAGTAGCTTTGTAAGATATTGACATCCTCATCCTGGCTCAGATCATTGAGTGATAATATATCAACAACAATTTAGCCTTCCAACTAATGCAGTAAATTATTGATATAACAGTTCAGTACCCTGTGTGCCTGTCTCAGTAGATATTGACGTCCCCATCCTGGCTCAGATCATAATACAGTAAATTATTAGTATAACACTCAGTAAATTTAAGTCCGTTTTATAGAATCCGTTCATCTCCGTACATCATTGCTATAGTAACCTAACACTAGTAATGGCGTCGTCTTCTTCGTTAGGCCTTGACAATCGTAGTTGAGCATGTTAGAGTGTGTGTATAGCTATTGTTGTGTGTGTAAAATATTATATAGTAACTATGTTTTATTATAGGAGACACTGGAAGTGTTAAGTGGAAGAGTGATAGAGTTAAACTTACTTCATCTACTGTGGCACAATGTAAAGAAGTGATACATCAATTAAAGAGACTACAACACACAACATGGTGGATTGAACTCAAGTCATTATCTCCTCAAAGTTTACTTACAATATTAACTGATATTAATGAATGTCAAGTGAGGCGACTTGATATATGGGAGACTCCTTTTGATAGTAACTGTGTCATTCAACTATCTCAAGTACTAACTTATAACCAAACAATGGAGGAACTACATCTTATCTCCTCACCTCTCGTACCAGATACTTACCACTTATTAACAACTGCTGTAGTTGGTAATAAAATAATCAAGGAATTATACTTGAGCTATGACAATAATATTACTGATAAAGACATACCACATTTCTCTAATCTCATTATTAACAATAAAACATTACAAGTACTATCTCTCATTGGCTGTCCTAAAATTACTAAATTTGGTAAACAACAATTACAAAATGTTTGTGTTAACAATAATAGTTTGAGTGTGTACTTTGATTTGGAAAGACTCCGTTAATTATTAGTTATTTTTGTACTATTGCTGATATCTTTTTTTACTAAAAATAAATTATTTCAAATTCAAATAAGTCAATTATTAGTTAAATACTTTAGTTTCCAGTTCTTTGTCTTCTAACAAAGTTAACAATTTTTATAATTCACTTCTTCTCTAGAAAAACTCAACTTCTCTACTTGACAATTGACCACGCCTACATTAATTAATAATAAAAGCTTCAATATTGTTATTTCTAATATTTTCAAATACAATTATAACAAACAAACTAGACTAAATTCTACATTAATAGTCCTCTAGTTAGTAGCTATAAAAAATTAAATATTATCGCTACGTCTAATACCACTAATTACTACTGCTAATAAAAAATCCATTAATTAAAGCCAATTAATTTGTCAAATCATCTAAAAACTAATTTCCTACACACACAGTTCACTTAACAAATTAATATTATATTTAATAACACGTTCTATTTAATAATACACTCACTTTTAACAATTCCATGAAAGTACTGATCCATACAACATCAGAAGATTTCTTGATAACATTACAACTATTAACTTACTACTAAACAAACAGTAGTAGACTGTATCTAGTAGTTAGCAGTTTTGCTAGTTAGTTATCTTCTATCATTAGTAGTTTCTAGTAAAGAAGGCTTAAAGCAGTAAAGGCTTAAGCAGCAAACTTGTTCTCACCGACAGCTGCTGACTTCTACAGCTGCTACTTTACTGGGTGTGGTGTGTAACTATGGAAAAGTGCAAACCCGCGAGTAAACATGGCGGTAAAAGACTACAGACTGAACGAGGAGGAGGAGACAAAGGAATATTATGTCAAATGTTCATATGACGTCTGTTCTATCTAGTCAGGTAATAATGAAAACTATTAGTTACAGGTAGCTATCATTAACAGTGGAACATTTTCACTCTCCAGTTAGTTGAGAAATACTACTTGATATCCTATGACCTGTGATTTATGTCTTTTCTCCTTTGGGGATCCAGTCAGCTTGAACTCTAGTGAGTTGTTCAGATATAACACAATAAAGGTAGATTTCATTATATTGTCTACAAACATGACCTAGTTAATTACAACATCAATCAAAGTCTATAACATGTGTCCTCTTGACTAAATATGTAAGTTTGTACTTCTAATATCACTTTGACATATATCTACATTATGTAGCTTTTCATGTGATGTCAAGTAGTTGATGATCTTGAACAAGTGTATAGCCTCTCTCTTGAACATAAAACAGACACACTTCAATATCATATAAAATAAATGTAGGTCTTTATATACCAGCACTGACTATTGGATTAAACCAAGTACTAGGTCCATATTGTCATTTTTATTATTTTATTCTATTGTTGTATACAACATTTGAGAGTGATAAATAAATTAACAATATATAATGTAACTAACATATATTATAGAAATCAATAAAATTAATTATCATTTACTATGAATGTTGTGACAATGAGTGTAACTATTGATCATGTTTTGAAACTACTGACTATGTCTTATTCTGAGGACAACTAGTTACTCCTTGTAAGTCCATAGCTTCAGACAACTTCCCAATATTTAAACATAACTAACAATTATTAATTAGGTAGTTTTAATAATTAAGTTCTGCTCATTATTAAGTGATCACTTCCTGTTAAGTATACATGTATACATATAAAATAAACATAATATATATAATATTTATGGAGAAGCTCTTTAGATCTTTTTTATTGTTTTCATAAAATTTGATCAAAGTGATAAAATCTCTAACCAGTCTGTTAATCCATTGACTATTTCATTGATCCATTCCATTCATCCATATACTGTATTATATAATCTCTATCTACCTAGTACCACACACATCAGACATTTGATGATCACTGATCTCCAAAAATGACAAATACTTGAGACACTAAATTTTACTAGTTAAATATCTGACAATTATGTTGTTTTGTTCTCTTATTTATATTATCTTTATTGTATTAGTGTTGTGTACAAATATACTCCTAATAAAATAGTATATTATAATACTGACAATTGTAATGTTTGTCAGCTACAGAAGAGAAATACCTCAATCTCCTTCAATATCATATCAAATAGACACCAGAACAAGAGTTATATATATTATAACAATAATAAAGATTATAAAAATATTGATATATTAATGACTTGTTTTCAACATAGGAGGAGCTGAAGTAGATAACAGTTCATGTACTAATTCTAGTAAAATAAAAGGAAATAAACAACAGCTACTTCTGTAAATATCTGAGTTACTTACTAGCACTTTGTGATTTGAGACCTTCTTGTTCACGAGCAATTACCTCTTCAACTCCCTACAATAATACAGTTATGATCTCTCTCTCTCTATCAGTGTGTAACAAGACAGACCTCTTGTATCATAGGTGTTGTCAGTGTTGATATAGTACATAGTATGGTCACATTCATGTATCTGAAGATAGTTGACTTACACTACATACAATCTCATTTATTCCATTTTTAATTCATTAAAACCTTTAAATTTTTTTAATTTCTATTGACATATGGACATTCAAGAGACTGTATGACAACATGACTATTATAAATATGAAATGAACTAATGTTGTTTACTTTAACACTGTATGTTGTTGGTAATCTTCAGTTACTTGAGTCAGTGGATTATTTTAGTTTAGTTTAGTTTAGGAGTGGGGTTTACCTAGCTGTGTAGGTCAGTTATATATCACATTAGATCACAAGAAATATAAATTATCATTACTTTCTTTCATCGTAACATTTATTGCTGTTCCTTCAGCATAATATAACAGTTTTCAAAGTACGAAATTAATCATTTCGTTTAAATAGGAATCGAGTAATTAGGTATTGTGCATGCAAAAACGTGGAAGCATTGATTACTTTGAGAGTGTGGACCTGCTAACTCCTACTGTTGCTATACCGTATATTTCATCATTATATTACTATATAAACAAGGTATGATATGATGACAACTTTTTAACATAGTATAGTACACAAATCGTTTATACAATTCTGATGTAATGTCAACCATCTTGTCTTCTTTGTCTTAGCATATTATACTAGTACTAAAATGAACAGAGCTCATAGACTATTATGGTCAGTGATATCAACAAGACAGATTATACCACTATATAGAGATACTATCACAAATCATGGAATACTAACAAGTTATCGGTCATTTCAGAGAATTATTAATACAAGTAGTTTACTAGATCACTGGAGATATTTACACACTGGATGTAAGATATAATGTGTAATTATATAAATAGTTTGTTTATCAATATTCTCCTTTTTTGTTTATCATTTTAATAATTGTAATTGCTATTTGTCCATTTTGTCATATTAATAAATCATGTATCCATTGTTATAGTCATTTATTTCATATCTATTTATCCATTAAAATGTAGTTGTCCATTGTTATTCATCCATTATTCCAATCTATCAATTTCTACAGCTGGTCAATACAAAGAAGATTATTATAAAATATTAGGTGTCCCAAGATCTGCCAGTGCTGAAGAAATTAAGAAAGCATATTATGAGGTAAGTAATAAATGGAGCCAGTTCATTTAAAACAGTTCCTTATAATAAATACAGCTTGCTAAGAAATATCATCCTGATCGTAACAAAGGTGATCCTAATGCTGCAAAGAAATTTACTGAAATAGGAGAAGCATATGAAGTAGAAAGACAATATAATATAATGTGATGTTGAGATGGTTTAGGTTCTGAGTGATCTTGATAAAAGAAAGGTTTATGATTACTCAGGTTTCTCTGAGTTTTCTACTGAGGGACCAGGCGGAGGTACTCCATTTAGTACTATGAGAGCTGAAGAAATATTCAAACAATTTTTTGGTGGTGATTTCAGAGACCTTGGTTCAATGTTTAGTCAAGACTTTGGGAATCCTTCACAACAAGTAAATTATTGTATAATATCTGATATATATATTTGATATCTTTTAGTTGTTACTTAATTTAACATTTATGGAGTCTGTTAAAGGATGTACTAAGGAAGTGTCCATGAGAGTACAAGCTACTTGTGAGAGATGCTCAGGTACTGGTGGAGAACCAGGTACAAAAACCAAAGTTTGTCCATATTGTCGTGGATCTGGAGAGGTTTGTGAATTATATCATTGTAGGATGTCTTATCTGTCATTACAGGAAGTGATAAGTACTGGTTTCTTTCATATGAAATAGTACTATAACTTCAGTGTAGTTTCTATGACCTTTAGACATCCACTCTTGATGTTGAGTGGCAGCTGCTTTCATCTGACCAAAAAGAGATGGGTGGAATAGGTGTTACCATGGTTACCAGCTAATTCTTACTTGGTTTATTCTTTTTGTCTTATTTTTTCCAGTTCATCATCATCAAGACGATCTAAACGTTCTATTTCCTGATCTAACTGCTGTTCAATGACTTTACTTGCCTCTAATAAAGTCTTCTCTACTCCTTGCAGTGCCATTTTAATTAAGAGGTGTGGTTAGTGAGAATAATGGAGTTAGAGTCAATAGTACTAGACACAGAAAGAGTAAGTTATTAAAATATAATAAAATAATTTATCTCAACTTTTTACAGTTAATAAAATGTCAAGATGTTCAATGTGGTCTATTAGTTGGTCTAGT
The DNA here is from genome assembly GCA_963693285.1 of Xestospongia muta. Lineage (NCBI taxonomy): Eukaryota > Metazoa > Porifera > Demospongiae > Haplosclerida > Petrosiidae > Xestospongia > Xestospongia muta. The sequence goes on along the minus strand of OY848919.1, from coordinate 484,314 downwards.
ACCATCTAATAAAGATCGTTCCCTTGTAATTGTAGGGGTTACCTCATGTAATAATGTATATGAACTGACAGTGACTGGTGAACAAATACCTCTTCCTAATTTGAAGGAGGGGTCTCAATTTATTCGTCAACACTATCCAGCTGGTACTGATGTTGTCGGGTTATTTTGTAGAGTAAAATGGACGGTGCTATCAGAGACTCAATTAAAAGAGTTACATAAGGCTATGCAAGATCATGGTATTAACAAGGTAGGTGTGTCATGTCATGTGACATTCATGTGATGGTATTATTTAGGGAATGTCCATGTTCTAGTAGTTATTAATGATAATGAACATGTTGTTGTTTATGAGATAAAGAAAGACAGTCTACATCAGTTATCAGTTGATAACAAAATAACTGTTCCTACTTGTCTTGATAAAACAGTAATAATACTATTGGAAGCAAATTTGAAGCTCCACCTACCAATCAAATTAACTGGTAACAAAGAAATTATTTCATGTCATTGAATTCCTTTTAGCTCCTTTAATTAAAGATCGTCTTCAGGAAATAATTAAAGAGAGTGTTATGTGGTTGCCACAGCAACAGGTTATTTTGATGGATAAGAAGATAAAAGAAGATAATATTTTAGGATCACTGGGACAGGTAACTTACAAATATATTATTTTAAAGAGTACAAATGTCCATTGTTTCTATTATAGAGTCTTGTTCATACTGAGTTACTTCAATCAAGTCAATATCGATCATCATACATTCATCCAATAACTGTCACCCTCTCTCCTCTCACTGACTCCACACTCTCTCTCCCAATTACACTTAGTGTAGTGGGTGTGTTTAATTCTAACACTTCACTTAAGATGGCCACTAATTATATGAAATTGAGATTGACCAATCAGATTGATTTAATAGCTGATAATAGTTTTGTAAGATATGAATGGATGTACAATGGATGAATGGATGTACAATGGATAAATGGATGAATGGATGGACAATGGATGAATGGATGTACAATGGATGAATGGATGTACAATGGATTGATACCATTACAATCATTAAGTTACATAAATAATTTTTCTCATACAGTGGCCCCTTGGGACTGACCACACCCACACAGTATCCCTGTATCATTTCTTAATACCTACACAACATGTACCAGTTACTATTGCTTATCCCCACATGTCAATAAAAGAGGATGACCCTGTCTCTGATGATGATCTCCTATTAATTAGACAAAAGTTTCACAGTATGTTTTGTTTACCAATGACACAACCATTTCTAAGGAAACTAAATCGACAATGGTCACAAGACCCTTATCTTATCGACCCTCATTTAGTGCTTAAACTAACAACAAGTAAAAATTATTAGATTCTGTGTATTTAAATTTTACTTTCTATATACTCAAGCACCTGGTAGTGCTGTTGCTATGGTAACAGGAAGTTATGCCTACCATCACTACCTACAAGATGGATATGATGACAATGTAAGTTAACCCTTTATAGACTCATTCCTATTCTATAGAGTCTCATTCCAGGGATGGGGTTGTGCCTATCGTTCATTACAGACAATATGGTCATGGTTTAGATATCAAGGTTATACAGAGAGGAATGTACCATCACATCGTGAAATACAACAGACATTAGTAGAATGTGGAGATAAACCAGTAAGTGTGTCTGGTATTGTTCTATAAATAGTAACAAGGTTAATATTCAATTAATTTTTATGGACTCTATAATAGCATTGTGATTGTGTTTTATTTTTAGCATTTAACAATGACATCATTGTATTATTTACCTACTAAATCATAATACAATTAATACAACACAATGCCTCATAATTTGTATACCATAAATGGGAAAATTTTTACGAGGGTTTAATAATTGTGAGATCGTGAGTTCTCTCAGCGTTTGCAAAAATTAAACTATAATAAGATAGCATTGTTACATTAAGCCACACCTACATTTGCTCATATACACATGCTTGTGAAGTGTGAAGCAAATATGAGTATCTTGAAGTCCCTCAAGTAGCTGCATTATCGGGAGAAAACAAGTCGTTGCTATGAAACCTTATCAGATGAAGATGAAACAGAAGTTCCATTCATACATGCTGACTCTGATTAACTTAACCCATTGCCAATATATACCTACTGTATATTCTGTATATTGTATATTGTACTTGTAATTCCACAATTTTTAAACTGCAATTAACTTCAAAACCTCCAATATTTGCAAAAATGTAATTATTGAAACCTGTATTTATTTCCCCATTTATGGTATACTCTAATTATAATAATAATAATATTATAATATCTGATGTTTATAGTCATCCTTTGTTGGGTCAAAGAAGTGGATTGGATCTGTTGAAGTTTGTAATGTTCTCAATCATTTACTTGAAGTAAGTACCTAATACTATCAGTTGTCTTTGTAATGTTTAAATAGATCAGTTCTCGTATTCATCATTGTACTAGTGGTAAGGAATTAGCTGGAACAGGGCGTGTCTTATTACATCATTTTGAAACTGAAGGGACTCCAGTGATGATTGGGGGTGGAGTTTTAGCACATACCATATTAGGAGTTGAATATAATGAACAATCAGGAGACATCAGGTTAAAAATACTACTGATAAGTAATGAATGAAATAGATATTATTTGTCATAATATGTAGTTACTTTAAGTTTTTCCTTGTTAGGTTTCTTATATTAGATCCTCATTATATTGGTCCTGAAGATCTCAAACAAATTCAAACTAAGGTACTATCATTAAAGTAATATAGTCATGACTTAGTGTCACTGATATACTTCATACAGGGACAATGTGGTTGGAAGACAATGAGTTTCTGGGACCAAACAGTGAGGATTTACTTTGTATGTAATATTATTATACAATTATTTTATTTCTTTAGGTCAGTTATAATATGTGTATGTCAATAAAACCACAAGAAATATAAATTATTATTTATTATTCTTTACATCTTATTATTATTACAATATCTTCATAAAAATATTAATAATGTGTTATAGGGTGGAGTCAATTGCGCATGCTCATTAATGACAATATTATGAATAAAAGCAACTGAGCTACTCCCAACAATTCCTCTGCAAAGATCATGGTCTCGTCCTCCGTTTCGTCCAGCTACTTCAACCAGTTTTTGAATGGTAAACCAACTATTGCTGAGTTATGTGAACACATCAGAGTTGGTACTAAATGGTACACATTTGGTGTACTCCTCAAATTAGATACTACTGAACTAGATAGTATCAGAGTGATGAATGAAGATACCAGTTTCAAAACTTTAAAAATGTTTGAATTGTGGCTGAGTTTCAACCCAAAAGCTATGAGAAGAGACATTATTGAAACTCTACAGAAGCCAACCATTGCTGAGAATGTTATTGCTGAGGAATACAAGAGAACATTGGTAGAAAGTGAGTTGAAGGGATAATGTGTAGTGGATAGTTTTTGAGGGAGAAATACTGGCAAATTGATCTAAAATAGATTTTAGAGAGTGAGTTCTGCCTACTACTATACCTCTAATTAAAATATTGGATAATTTGCAAATTCACTGATATTTTCTCCTTACATAATTTACCGCATAAATTCTTTGAATATATTGATATGCTGTTTATCTTCCCTCACAAAAATAGTGCAAAAAGAGTTCCCACTCCAACTTTTACAGAAATACTCTGAAAGTCTCTTACAATTTGTCTTTCCAATGGAGACACTTTGGATGTTACACAAAGAGGGAGTTATTTCTAAGGAGACATTAGATGAACTTGAGAGATCAGGAGGATCTCTAACGAATGATTCATTGAGAGCACTGTCCAATACAGTATCTGAAGACCCAAACCAGCTGAAAGTATTCAGTATTGTCTTATTACAATCAGAATATACAGTACATTTTGCAAAAGATATACTCCAAGAATACAGTAAGTGGTTTGTACTGATACTAATAGTATTAAAATTTTATATTATAGATCAAAATTTTCTTGAAGTACCCTCACTACTAAGTCAATCAGGTATGTATCTACACTGTAAAAACTACTATGGCATTTTAACAACTAATTTGTACAATTACATAGATGGATTACTATGGAATCTAGAATATCTTTGAATTACTCACTGTACAATTTGTTGATATGTAAACAACAACATATCAATAATTCTAATAATAATAATGAGTAATTCACAAGAAATCTATATTCCATAGTAATCCATCTATGTAATGTACAAATTAGTTGTTAAATGACATACTAGTTTTTATAATGTATAATATATCTTTTCCATTTAATGAAGTATTATATGATAATTTTAATAATTTTAGTAACAGATACAACTGTTCAGAGCTCTCAACAAGTTACATCAACAACCACTCAAAGTTAGATTATTGAGTGACTGTTTATTCCATAATGACTGTTGTACACAGGTAATGTGACACATCATCTTTCACCTACTTATAAATATGATTTTGATCAAATGAGAGTAAAATTAGGAGATCTTATTCTCACTGTGTTACCTCTTATCAAATCTGTTGTCACATCGAAATTAGAAGAATTGAAAACATATCTTCGAATGTCTTTCCAAGAGCTGAAACCTCTATTAGCTACTGCAGAATCATTTGATGATGTCATGGATATTGTGCGTGAGAAATGTACCATTATCAATATTGCTTGTCTAGAAGCTATTATTAATCGTTACAAAATTGAAGAGGCTAAAAGTTGTATCACAGCCTACAAAGTGGAAGTTGATCGGTTTTGTGAAGAGGTCAAACTCCGTGTCTTCGAAAATGAGGATTTCATGACAGATCCATCTTCTCTTCTCAAATGTCAAACAATTGAATTTCTACTAGAGTGGAATATTGATGAACACACACTTAGTGAAATACAAGATCTGTTATGGAAAGCATTTGGAAGTATGGCTAAGAGAGTTTTAGTTAGAAAAGCAGAAGAAAGTAAATCTATCACTGTGACCTGCTATGTTCCACGCAATATAATGGATATTCTACTAATGGAAGCTGAGAAGAATCTTGACATACTAATAAAGATGGGTTTAATCAAATTAAGTATCGGTTATCACATTGTTTATGAGAGATGTACAAAAGATAAGGTATGAGAGATAACTAGTACTATTGCTATTATATTATATGTGTGGATATATAGGAGGTGAGATGTCTTATGGATAAAGTGAAAGTTTTAGAAGAGAATCTTGTTTTACAAAGAAAGACATCAGTTGAAAAGGATCAGCAAATACTTGAGTTGAAATCATCTCTTGAAGGTAAGTTTACATAATGATTATATTGACATTGTTATTACATATTATATAGTTTATACTAGTATGGAGAGAGAAGGACCACAAGATCAATCATCAACTGACACTTTATCAGGTACATGTACATTAATTGAGACATAACTATGTACCTAATGTAAACAGAGAAGCTGAAACTATTAGACAGAATCAGTAAGGCAAAGACATTAGATCTTGACAAGTTAAAAAGACATAAAGAAGGTGAGCTATAATACTATTATTACTAGAGCTGTGACCAATTACCAAAAAACCAATTAATTGACTGGGTTTTTTACCTACTCCAATTGATGAGTGTTTGAAAACAAAAATCGATTATTAGGGGCAGAGCATATGTTGCAGCCATGTGGCCACACTCACGTGCACAAGAATTAAATGGTGTTACCAAGCTCTAGCTCAGACACGAACTCCTCGTATTCATCCTCGTCCATGCCCGACTCTTATGAGTTGACTGATAATCATAATGATCTAACTATAGTCAGTACCCTCTGAACATTTATTTAGTGTTGCTGGACTGGTTGTGAATACCAAATGTGCATCATTAGATCCTGCAAATGTTGAAAAACTGTTTTTTACATCATCTCATATCGATTAAAAACGTGCTAGTGTTTGAAAATTCATTTTTTTAAATTGTCACCTAATCAGTTGTGTATGTGGTTGGGATTAATTGAAAACAATTGGCTTCAGTTATTCAGTTAATTGGCAATATGATGCACACCAATTATCAGTGTTGCTTTTGCCACCAGTATCATAGCTCTAATTATTACCATATATGGTTACATTCTGTAGTTACTGATAAAATTTTGATTGACAACCGCAAAGAAATTGAACAGTTAACCAGAGAAAAAGAAGGTGACTTTCAATACTGTTAGTATTATGTGCAATAATATGGAAATGTTTTATAGCTACTGGTAAAGTAGTAGTTGAAAAAATTGAAGAAATTGAGCAATTAACCAGAGACAAAGAATGTGAGCTATAATACTGTTAGTAGTACATACCATATATGGTTATGTTCTATAGCTACTGATAAAGTATTAGTAGAGAAACAAGAAGAGAATGAGATACTACAAGAGAAAATAACATCATTAACTTTACAATTAAAGGAGAGAGAAGAAGCAATCTGTCAATTGATGGAAAAGATGAAAAGTAAGAAAACTATAAAATATATCATTGAAATTATTATAATTATTATTATCAGTTCTACAATCTCAAATATCAGAAATCAAGTCTGTCAAATCAGAGTCACTTGATGAGATAGTTACTGATAAATCAATACAAAATATGTCATCTAGTCAAGTTACATCACAAAGTGAAGAGAAGGAGACAGAATTAGTTATAACCAATGTGTCATCTGATGTTCAAGACAAGATATCATCTGATAATACAACAGTTACTAAAGTGACATCAAGTAGTCAAGGTATATTAGTATATATATGTTATCATATATTGTATGTGTTTACTATAATATTTAACCTCGCTGTGCGTGGACGCATAGCGAGGGTACTGTAGTCTGTTTGTGTGTGTGTGTGTGTGTGTGTGTGTGTGTATGTGTGTGTGTGTGTGTGTGTCTGCACTGCCTGTTTTTTTTGAACTGCTATAACTTGGCAACCGAAGCATTAGCAGCTACCAACGTTTAGCAACGAATAGAAAAACATGTGGACTTTACAACAGTAGTATCAAGAACATCGTCAAGGAAAACAGAAGCTTAAAACTCGCAAAAGAATTTTCAGGCTGCAGAAGTCAAGTGCCGTTTCTCGAAAAGTAAAAAACTTAACGTGGAGATTTTTTAGTATGTTGTAAACAATCTCAGAGGAATACGGATCAGCAAGACAGAAGGCCGTTGGTCGAAGTAATCGTTAGAAAAGTTCTGAAAAATGTTTTGTGGACTTGGAGCAAAGTAACGCATTCAGGAAACGTCTCCAAGCACTGAAAACACTGCTACTAATAGATAATATATTGATTTATATTTGTACTACGGGACGTTTCCAAAGAACATTTCATCTTCAAGTTACAATAAATTTTATACATGAAATATTGATACATTTTAAAGGGTCATGTAAAGACTCAGAGAAACTTTTCATCAGGAAATTAGCACTTAATCTTTCTTGGCAATTGAATGATACTATCACTTACTCAGTTACTGCTTCACAAACATGGCAAAGCTAGAAATCAAGCAACAATTAATGAGCATATACAGAATGACAAAATTACCATTTTATAACCACACCTTCTGGAATGTTAATAAATTTTCTTGCAATAACAACATCATAGCTGGGCCTAAGCTGGCATAGAATTTATAAATAACTTAGAAACTACAGCGAGGTTCGGCACTTTAGTGCCTTTCATTTAATATGAACTTCAATATATATATTATAACTATGACCTGGAAAGCTAGCATCCTGACAGTGTTTATGTAGCATTCAGTATTCTCTTTTATATAGTCCTTTTCAGGTATTGGAAGGTAGATAACAATGATAGGACAAGTAAAAAGACATGGCCAAATTTTTGTTATCAATTAGTTATTTATGAGGATGTGGTCAATGATTCTATTCTTATGCAAAGCAGTGAAGTACATAAATTTCATAACTTTAAAGACTCAAAACTTGTCAGAGTATTTAATATATTTAACTAGTAACTGAACAATATAGTTCTCACAAATAGTCTTAACAGAGAGGGACTAGCTCCATGAGACTAACTCACTAACACTGTACAGATAATCACTAGTTATTAACAGTAATGAATTATTTATATTGTTGATTTATTAACTTATCATGTTACACAGTATCTCAACAATCATATCAACAATCTGAGCTATTACCTCCTGGATGGGAAAGTAGGGTTTTACCTAATGGACGTATCTTTTATGTTGATCATAACACTCGTACTACTACCTGGGAGAAACCTTCTGTAGAAGCTATTGTCCAGTTCTCTTATCTTAAAACAGATGATGATCAACTAAATATAAATATCGGAGATGTTATCAAAGATGTTGTTAAGGTATATATGGAGAGACTTTATCCATTCATCTCTACTGAACATATTCAATTTCACAGGTTGATGAAGAATGGTATATGGGAACTCTTAATGGAGTCCGTGGGATGTTCCCCAAGAGCAAAGTTAAGCTGTCTCGACCTCCTCTTCCCAAATTAAGTAAATCCTCTTAATTATAACATCATTAATGATGATAGTATTAGGAGATGTATGCCAGTTACTATGATAATAATATATAACAATGAAGAGAATGAAAGGCACTAAAGTGCCGAACCTTGCTGCAGTTTCTAAGTTATTTATAAATGCCATGCCAGCTTAGGTCCAGCTATGATGTTACTAGGTAGCATTGCAAGATAATTTATTAACATTCTAGAAGGTGTGGTCACATTTATCAATATTTCAATACAAAATTTATTGTAACTTGAAGATGAAATGTTCTTTTGAAACGTCCCATAGTACAAATATAAATCAACATATTATCTATTAGTAGCAGTTTTTTCAGTGCTTTGAGACGTTTCTTGAATATGTCACTTTGTTCCTAGTCCATGTACAATCTTGAAAACACTTTTTAGAACTTTTCTGAGATTTCTAAGATTCTTTATAACATACTAAAAAATCTCTACATTTATTTTTTTACTTTTTGAGAAACAGCACCTTGACCTCTGCAGCCTGAAAATTCTTTTGCAGTTCAAAAAAATCCCTGTGTGACACACACACACACTGACAGACTACAGTACGCTTGCTATGCACTCATGCACAGCGAGGTTAATGATATTAAGAAATTCATAACATTTATTGATAAGTCTCCCAATGTCTGTGTGTAACAATATTTATGAACCTTTCTTTAAGTATTAGTACTTTATAGTCTTTGGGAGTATTTTATTAAAATACTCAGAACTAAGTACTGGTGCTATTGAATTGACACTACACTAAACAATATAATTGTTATTCAATATAGTTTTGTAAAGGTACTGATGTGTATGTATTATAAATGACACAACATTTTGAGTCGTGTCACAAGACTACATCATGACATTTGTAAAGTACCAGGACTATACTCACATATTGGACTAGCAATGATACTGACTTTATTAAGTTAGATAAGAGTTAACAAATAAAGTGAAATATTAATTTGCAAAAAGAAAAGTCTACCAAAGTTCATGAAATATATTATAAACACACAACAAACAAGACATGAACTCTGTTTATCTGTTACATGAGTGTTGTTTGTGATGTACTAGTCATCCTTATAGCTACCTGCCAGGTATCCTGTACTGGTCTCAATAGCTTTGTAAGATATTGACATCCTCATCCTGGCTCAGATCATTGAGTGATAATATATCAACAATTTAGCCTTCAAACTAATACAGTAAATTATTGGTATAACAGTTCAGTACCCTGTGTGCCTGTCTCAGTAGATATTGACGTCCCCATTACTGGCTTAGATCATAATACAGTAAATTATTGACACTACACTAAACAACACTCAGTACATTTAACACTCAGTACATTTAAGTCCGTTTTGTAGAATCCGTTCATCTCCGTACATCATTGCTATAGTAACCTAACACGAATAATGGCGTCGTCTTCTTCGTTAGGCCTTAACAATCGTAGTTGAGCATGTTAGAGTGTGTGTATAGCTATTGTTGTGTGTGTAAAATATTATATAGTAACTATGTTTTATTATAGGAGACACTGGAAGTGTTAAGTGGGAACGTAATAGAGTTACACTTACTTCATCGACTGTGGTGGAATGTAAAGAAGTGATACGTCAATTAAAGAGACAACAACACACAACATGGAGGATTGTACTCAGGTCATTATCTCCTCAAAGTTTACTTACAATATTAACTGATATTAATGAATGTCAAGTGGATATACTTGATATATGGAACACTCCTTTTGAATGTCAAGTGAGGGAACTTGTTATATATGACACTCCTTTTGATAGTAACTGTGTCAGTCAACTATCTCAAGTACTAACTTATAACCAAACAATGGAGGAACTATATCTTAACTCCTCACCTCTCGTACAAGATACTTACCACTTATTAACAACTGCTGTAGTTGGTAATAAAATAATCAAGAGATTAGGCTTGTGGCAAGACAATAACATTACTGATAAAGACATACCTCATTTCTCTAATCTCATTATCAACAATAAAACATTAAAAGTACTATATCTCAATGGCTGTCCTAATATTACTAAATTTGGTAAACAACAATTACAAAATGTTTGTGTTAACAATAATAGTTTGAGAGTGTGGTTTAATTTGGAAATACTCCATTAATTATTAGTTATTTTTGTACTATTGCTGATATCTTTTTTCTAAAAATAAATTATTTCAAATTCAAATAAGTCAATTATTAGTTAAATACTTTAGTTTCCAGTTCTTTGTCTTCTAACAAAGTTAACAATTTTTATAATTCACTTCTTCTCTAGAAAAACTCAACTTCTCTACTTGACAATTGACCACGCCTACATTAATTAATAATAAAAGCTTCTATGTTGTTATTTCTAATATTTACAAATACAATTATAACAAACAAACTAGACTAAATTGTACATTAATAGTCCTCTAGTTAGTAGCTATATAAAATTAAATATTATCGCTACGTCTAATACCACTAACTACTACTGCTAATAAAAAATCCATTAATTAAAGCCAATTAATTTGTCAATCACCTTAAAAAAATTATTTCCTACACACACAGTTCACTTAACAAATTAATATTATATTTAATAACACGTTCTATTTAATAATACACTCACTTTTAACAATTCCATGAAAGTACTGATCCATACAACATGAGAAGATTTCTTGATAACATTACAACTATTAACTTACTACTAAACAAACTTAGTTTCTATTAACAGTAGTAGACTGTATCTAGTAGTTAGCAGTTTTGCTAGTTAGTTATCTTCTATCATTAGTAGTTTCTAGTAAAGAAGGCTTAAAGCAGTAAAGGCTTAAGCAGCAAACTTTTTCTCACTGACAGCTGCTGACTTCTACAGCTGCTACTTTACTGGGTGTGGTATGTAACTATGGAAAAATGCAAACCCGCGAGTAAACATGGCGGTAAAAAGACTACAGACTGAACGAGGACGAGGAGACAAAGGAATATTATGTCAAATGTTCATATGACGTCTGTTCTATCTAGTCAGGTAATAATGAAAACTATTAGTTACAGGTAGCTATCATTAACAGTGGAACATTTTCATTCTCCAGTTAGTTGAGAAATACTACTTGATATCCTAAGACCTGTGATTTGTGTCTTTTCTCCCTTGGAGATCAAGTCAGCTTGAACTCTAGTGAGTTGTTCAGATATAACACAATAAAGGTAGATTTCATTATATTGTCTACAAACATGACCTAGTTAATTACAACATCAATCAAAGTCTATAACATGTTTTCTCTTGACTAAATATGTAAGTTTGTACTTCTAATATCACTTTGACATATATCTACATTGTGTAGCTTTTCATGTGATGTCAAGTAGTTGATGATCTTGAACAAGTGTATAGCCTCTCTCTTGAACATAAAACAGACACACTTCAATATCATATAAAATAAATGTAGGTCTTTATATACCAGCACTGACTATTGGATTAAACCAAGTACTAGGTCCATATTGTCATTTTTATTATTTTATTCTATTGTTGTATACAACATTTGAGAGTGACAAATAAATTAACAATATATAATATAACTAACATATATTATAGAAATCAATAAAATTAATTATCATTTGCTATGAATGTTGTGACAATGAGTGTAACTATTGATCATGTAAAACTACTGACTATGTCTTATTCTGAGGACAACTAGTTACTTGTAAGTCCATAGCTTCAGACAACTTCCCAATATTTAAACATAACTAACAATTATTAATTAGGTAGTTTTAATAATTAAGTTACTGCTCATTATTAAGTGATCACTTCCTGTTAAGTATACATGTATACATATAAAATAAACATAATATATATAATATTTATGGAGAAGCTCTTTAGATCTTTTTTATTGTTTTCATAAAATTTGATCAAAGTGATAAAATCTCTAACCAGTCTGTTAATCCATTGACTATTTCATTGATCCATTCCATTCCATTCATCCATATACTGTATTATATAATCTCTATCTACCTAGTACCACACACATCAGACATTTGATGATCACTGATCTCCAAAAATGACAAATACTTGAGACACTAAATTTTACTAGTTAAATATCTGACAATTATGTTGTTTTGTTCTCTTATTTATATTATCTTTATTGTATTAGTGTTGTGTACAAATATACTCCTAATAAAATAGTATATTATAATACTGAGAATTGTAATGTTTGCCAGCTACAGAAGAGAAATACCTCAATCTCCTTCAATATCATATCAAATAGACACTAGAACAAGAGTTATATATATTATAATAATAATAAAGATTATAAAAATATTGATATATTAATGAGTTGTCTTCAACATAGGAGGAGCTGAAGTAAATAACAGTTCATGTACTAATTCTAGTAAAATAAAAGGAAATAAACAACAGTTACTTCTGTAAATATCTGAGTTATTTACTAGCACTTTGTGATTTGAGACCCTCTTGTTCACGAGCAATTACCTCTTCAACTCCCTACAATAATACAGTTATGATCTCTCTCTCTCTATCAGTGTGTAACAAGACAGACCTCTTGTATCATAGGTGTTGTCAGTGTTGGTATAGTACATAGTATGGTCACATTCATGTATCTGAAGATGGTTGACTTACACTACAATCTCATTTATTCCATTTTTAATTCATTAAACCTTTAAATTTTTTTAATTTCTATTGACATATGGACATTCAAGAGACTGTATGACAACATGACCATTATAAATATGAAATGAACTAATGTTGTTTACTTTAACACTGTATGTTGTTGGTAATCTTCAGTTACTTGAGTCAGTGGATTATTTTAGTATAGTTTAGTTTAGGAGTGGGGTTTACCTAGCTGTGTAGGTCAGTTATATATCACATTAGATCACAAGAAATATAAATTATCATTACTTTTTTTCATCGTAACATTTATTGATGTTCCTTCAGCATAATATAACAGTTTTCAAAGTACGAAATTAATCATTTCGTTTAAATAGGAATCGAGTAATTAGGTATTGTGCATGCAAAAACGTGGAAGCATTGATTACTTTGAGACTGTGGACCTGCTAACTCCTACTGTTGCTATACCGTATATTTCATCATTATATTACTATATAAACAAGGTATGATATGATGACAACTGTTTAACATAGTATAGTACACAAATCGTTTATACAATTCTGATGTAATGTCAACCATCTTGTCTTCTTTGTCTTAGCATATTATACTAGTACTAAAATGAACAGAGCTCATAGACTATTATGGTCAGTGATATCAACAAGACAGATTATACCACTATATAGAGATACTATCACAAATCATGGAATACAAACAAGTTATCGGTCATTTCAGAGAATTATTAATACATGTAGTTTACTAGATCACTGGAGATATTTACACACTGGATGTAAGATATAATGTGTAATTATATAAATAGTTTGTTTATCAATATTTTCCATTTTTGTTTATTCTTTTAATAATTGTAATTACTATTTGTCCATTTTTCGTATATTAATAAATCATGTATCCATTGTTATAGTCGTTTATTTCATATCTATTTATCCATTAAAATGTAGTTGTCCATTGTTATTCATCCATTATTTCAATCTATCAATTTCTACAGCCGGTCAATACAAAGAAGATTATTATAAAATATTAGGTGTCCCAAGATCTGCCAGTGCTGAAGAAATTAAGAAAGCATATTATGAGGTAAGTAATAAATGGAGCCAGTTCATTTAAAACAGTTCCTTATAATAAATACAGCTTGCTAAGAAATATCATCCTGATCGTAACAAAGGTGATCCTAATGCTGCAAAGAAATTTACTGAAATAGGAGAAGCATACGAAGTAGAAAGATAATATAATATAATGTGATGTTGAGATGGTTTAGGTACTGAGTGATCTTGATAAAAGAAAGGTCTATGATTACTCAGGTTTCTCTGAGTTTTCTACTGAGGGACCAGATGGAGGTACTCCATTTAGTACTATGAGAGCTGAAGAAATATTCAAACAATTTTTTGGCGGTGATTTCAGAGACCTTGGTTCAATGTTTAGTCAAGACTTTGGGAATCCTTCACAACAAGTAAATTATTGTATAATATCTGATACATATATTTGATGTCTTTTAGTTGTTACTTAATTTAACATTTATGGAGTCTGTTAAAGGATGTACTAAGGAAGTGTCCATGAGAGTACAAGCTACTTGTGAGAGATGCTCAGGTACTGGTGGAGAACCAGGTACAAAAACCAAAGTTTGTCCTTATTGCCGTGGATCTGGAGAGGTTTGTTAACGATATCATTATAGGATGTCTTATCTGTCATTACAGGAAGTGATAAGTACTGGTTTCTTTCATATGAAGTCCACTTGTCGACGATGTCATGGACAGAGACGTATTATCTCAACCTCATGTCGGGAGTGTCAGGGAAAAGGAACCACTATACGTAACCAAACAGTCAATGTACAAGTCCCAGCTGGTATGATAAGATTGTGACGATCAAAGCTATTGAGACCTCATGTTATGTAGGTGTGTCTGATGGACAGACTTTAAAGATACCAGTTGGTCATTCAGAGACTTATGTTATTATTCGAGTAGCAGATAGTGATACATTTCAACGTGATGTATTTGATGTCCACTCTGATGCTACTATTAGCTTCTCTCAAGCTGTTCTCGGAGGGACTGTACGAATACCTGGTCTTAGTGGGACATTAGATGTTAAAGTGAGTTGCTGTGTATGGTATGAGAATGAGTCCATGAGTGATTGAGAATGGGACCTTATATGAATTAATAGCAAATGTAGATAGTATGTTATGCTAATGTATGTGAGTATGGAACAGTATACTTGATGACAGTTTGGGTATGGATCTGATGAAGATGGTTTGAGATTGAGTCTGTTATGTCTCTTTGCTTTAGATTCCAGCCGGTATCCAATCTCATCACAGAATCAGATTGTCTGGGCGTGGCATCCCACGTCTTAATAATTATGGGTCTGGTGATCATTATGTCCATATAAGGATAAAAATACCTAAGTAAGCTCCTCCCACTAGTAAAACTTTAACCCTTTTGATGCATACTCTATAGAAACCTGACTTCTGAACAGAAAGAGTTAATTTTAAAATTTGCTGAAACTGAGACAGATACAAACGGTACTATAACTGGGATAGACAAAGGTCAGAGGTAATTAATTAAGGGGTGGAGTTTCATGTATTTGATTACTTGTTAGGTAGAGGGGAGAAAAAGCAGACAGACAAGAACAATAAACCAGTCAAACAAGAAAAAGGAATTCTGCAAAAATTAAAGGATGTATTTTGGACTAATGATGAACACAAACATGACATAGAAAGATAGCTCCACCCACTTTTCAAATGATATGTCACATGTTTTCTTAGTATGATAGTTTTTGATATTTAATAAATTATTGAGAATGATACTATAAAACAGTTGGTCTCATACTCAAACCTATAGCATAGGAATGAGAATATTAAGTTCTGCCTACTCGGTCACGAGGAATAAGACGGAGCTCAGAACCATGTTTCAAAAATACACTACCTACCATCAATTGTAACCATGACAACCTAAGAATATTTTAACCTCTTTCTTACCAGCTGTTTGTGAAGGATTGATTCCTATGCCATCTAAAGTAAAATTGAAACATTGAACTCTTAATTTAAAGCACTTACCATTTGTAATAATTGCACTAGTAGCAGGTGGCACTCTGAACTGAACAAAAATTTAACTGATTATCAGACAAAATTTTGCCTTACTTCTTCAGCTGCAAATTTTAATACAGCAGTAAATGGTGTGTTTTCAGGTACACTTAACCTAATAAATAGATAATGGATTCATTACTATTATCCTGAGCCCTGTTCTTACACTTTAAACGGTAGCTTTGGATCTGAGGTCAATGTGATTTTAAAGGTTATTTTACTGGAGGCCCTAAATTGTCAAGAGAAGTTGTGATCACGTGATCACCTCAAAAAAGGACATTTAGCAGGAGACACAGTCACACTTACATGTTCACAAGACTGGAAAGACTTCCTGAGAAGTTTCCTCTATTTTACTTTAAATTTTCTTTATATAAATACAACCTTCGGTTAATTAGAATACCAGTTGCATTTATGGCCGGATGTTTGTGTAATCCTATAATAGAGACCATGGCAAATTATTTCTATCTTCTATTTGTTTTACTAGCTATCGTGGTATCTACCTTACCACAAGGTAAGCAATGTAGATAATTGATAAACCTCACTCGTATGTTCTCCAACTTCTACTTACCTCTCTCTCTCTCTCTCTAGTTCAAGGCCAAACTATAGTTGACAATTCAGTGTGTGAGAGACATCATTTATCTTGTCCAGGTCGTGGTGCCTCTTACAAGAAATACTGTTGTGTTAACTATAATAACCACAATGAGACAATGTTCTGTTGTTCCCCATACTTTGAGTAAGACTGTCAAACAC
Organism: Xestospongia muta; assembly: GCA_963693285.1. Classification (NCBI taxonomy): domain Eukaryota; kingdom Metazoa; phylum Porifera; class Demospongiae; order Haplosclerida; family Petrosiidae; genus Xestospongia; species Xestospongia muta. Next base: position 467,448 of record OY848919.1, on the reverse strand, counting down.
ACTATAATCACTATAGCACCCATTACACTAACTTCCAATATAGAAACTAATACATCCAAGATCTATGACTTACTGTAGTAATTTATAACTACCTGTCATACTACAATACTCCATACATATTACTAATATATGTACTAATATTGTACAAGGATAAAACACAACAATTTACTGTCCAACATGTCATGTTGTAATGACTTCATTTATACATGTAATTCTAGTAGTATGATGTCATGTTTATAATTTCAACTGTAATGAATTCTTGGCAACAGTCAATACTTTACTCATTCAAAGCTCAGGCAATTGTTTTAGGCTTTGTACCTTCTTATAAACTAGTTATAAATACTGGTATTTCCTGTTAGGTTATATGCGAGTATTGTCATTACTTTGCCGTTGATAACCTGTTCGTTTGTGATATTAATAACTATCTATTGTTGTTGGTGGAAGAAACGAAGGAGAAGACGCCAACAATTAATGAATCTTTATCTTACTTCGAGAATTACTAGCACACAAGATGAAGTTGTAAGCAATGCTCCACCTCCTTACACACCTATTGATGAGAATAACAAGGACTGTCAGTTACCACAATATTCAGAAGAGGACCCCTATTCAAATATGGCCCCTGTTATTATTAGAGATAACGAAGATGGGACTCAGGAAAACACTCGTGACAATCGACCATTATTACAAGAGGAAGATAATAATTAAGTTACTTTCAACTTCCTTGTTTGTGTTATATCATCATGTGACTGTCATGTGATATTGTATTGTATATTATCCGCTAATCATAATCACATTGTTTTATTATCAAATTTGCCAATCACTGCAATGTCTATAATATTGTTTATATTTTTAATAAAATAAAAAATTCAATGTATTAAAATTACTCTACTTTTTCTAATAACACACACCAATTATCATGGTCATACCAGGAGGACAATAACTTTAAACAATGGACACGCCCACATAGTAACGAGAGTTCTCCCTTGCAGAATACATGATAATAACGTTGGTATGTTACATAACCCAACTGATGTAACTCATCAATATGGGTGTGGTCAGTACACCCAGTAACAATAGGTTCAACTATAGTTTCAGTTAATGAGGTTTGATTGGACTCAGTTGATAAGGGGGTGTGGTCAACAACAGGTTCAGTTGATGAGAGGGTGTGGCCAACCTTAGGTTCATTTAATAAAGTTTGATCAGTACACTCAGAGACAAGAGAAGGGGTGTGGTCAGCACACTTTGTAATCAGTTCACTTACTGAGTGGACTGGTTCAGTAATTTCAATTAGTGAGGGGGTGTGGTCAATAAGTGAATCATTTATATCACAGACCTCATTTAATGAATGGGTGTGGTCAAAGGAGGAGACTGTCTCATGGGAGACACAAGTAATAGTAGCATCACTACTATCACTCGTATTATCTACACGTTCACATACCAATTGTTTCTTCTTCTTAACTTTCTTTTTCTTACGAGACTGAGGATTACAGGTTGGAGTAGCTCCTGAATATTGAGGTTGAAGGTGCCAGGGAACGATGACATCTTGTTCCGTAAACTAGAAAGATAACACAGTGACTTCATTGGAACAGTATAAGTCTACACTTTCAGTCTCATACTCATGTTCTCATTATGGGAATAGAATTAAATTAGTATGGGAATGGGGTGTTATGAGAATAGAAGTAACTTATTATGAGAAAGGTATGATGGTATAGGAATGGGATGGTATGATTGAATTGACTTAGTATGGGAATGGGATGGTACAGGAATGAGGTAGAATTAAACAGACTTTGAATGAGCATAAAATATGTGATAATTCTGAAATGACTAATTTAGACTCAATCTTATACCAACTTAGTTCCATTCTCATACCACTTTAGTCTCATTCTTAAACCACATTTCTTACTTTCTTTCTTGTTTGTTCCATAGCCCACACATAAATTAACATGAGACCACCAGGTCTTAATATAAGAGCCATTTCTTCAATAGCTTGCACTCGTCTCTCTTCAGTTGACAAATGATGTATGACAGCAATACAAATAACAGCATCAAACACTCCATTACGATATGGTAAATTCAAACAGTCACCCACAATGACATTATGGCCATGCCCCTTCGCTATGGTAACCAACTCGGGACATATGTCACTACCCATCATATAGAGGTCTGAGTTGACTCCTAGATATTTGCCATTACCACAACCTGTAGTTAAAGGATAGAAAACATAAGATACCACTGTATATTATAAGTACCTACATCAGCTACTAGGCTACCAGCAGGGAGTTTGGATATAAAGTCAGCTACTTTAGGCCACGGGTTGTATCTGGTATCACTGAAATGAGCAGCTATCTTAGAGTACACGACATGAACGTATTCTTTCTCTTTCTTCTCTGCTACCTCTTCTTCAGTCATGGCGCCATGTGACTAATTTCCTAATAAAACGCACATTAAAATAAAATTAGAAAATCGGTCACGCCCCATGGGCAAATAACATAAAGAATTTTGACAAATATTGCCCCTGTATTGAAAACATGAGCTTGAACATGAGTCAAACAAGCGAAGAAGCTGATGAGAAACAAACCAGTGAGCCTATATATACTTTGTTGCTAACCTTGTAACGCGTTATTCTGCAGATGGCAGTATACACTCACAGAACGAACTGGTCCTAGCTGGAGAACTTGGCACAAAAGACAAATATCTCTTTGTAGCTAAAGACCATCCCACTGAAGCTTTTACAGCCATGCAGGAACTAAGAGATGAAGAAAAGCTCTGTGATATAACACTGATAGCCCAAGGCCAAGAAATACAAGCTCATAAAATAGTTTTGGCAGCTTCCAGTCGATACTTTCGATCCATGTTTGCAGGAGACATGTTAGAAAGTCGTAGCTCTGTTGTCGAGCTAAAAGATGTAGAACCTGAAGCTATAGAGTTGTTAGTTGAATACTCCTATTCATCACAGCTTGAAATTACTTCTAATAATGTTCAGTCAGTTATGGCAGCTGCCTCTATATTTGACTTTCCCGCTGTGTTAAATGCTACAGCAAATTTTTTAGCGACTCATCTTCATCCTTCAAACTGTTTAGGTATGCGAGCATTTGGCAAAACTTATGGCAGCGAATCTTTAGTAATTGCTGCTTCTTGGTACTTTAGAAATCATTTCACAGATGCTGTGAAGAGTGAAGAATTTCTCACACTTCCATCTGATGTATTTGCAGATCTCCTTGACAGTGATGACGTTAATGTGAGATCTGAGGAAGATATATTTCGGGCATTAGAACTGTGGTTAAAACATGACCCAGAGAACAGAAAAGACCAGTTGCCATTACTTCTGAGGCATATTCGTTTGCCTCTATTGTCCTTGAGTTTTTTAAAGCAATTTGTAGAACCTAACCAATATATTAGACGGAATTTAGAATGTAGAGACATACTTGATGAGGCAAAAAACTATCATTTGTTTCCCGATGATTATACCCAATTAAAGGGGACACAGTTTCATCCTCGTAAATCTACTGTTGGTGTTCTGTTTGCTATTGGTGGGCGTGGTGCTGTTGGAGAACCATTCTGTAGTGTAGAGTGTTATAACTTTCGAACTAACCAGTGGTACGAAGGACCAGAACTAAGGTATGTCATTTTGTTGTATTCTCTTGTAGTTAGCTTGCTCCTGTGGTTAGTGTGTGTCTATGTATAATTAGTGTGAGGAGGTGTCTTAATATAATTAGGACTTATTTGGTAATGTAGGCAGACCTCGGTTGCTATGGTAACCACTCCTTACTAGCTTTAGGCCATAAACGCTTACCACAGTGGTGCAGATGGTTGTGTGGACAGAATACAAGTTAGTACTTTAATAGGATATACTTTTTAAACACTGCCTGTTAGCTTTCCTTGTTTTGGTCAAACAAAGCATTCTGTTATAGCCACGAGTGACATATATTGTATTGTACATAACATAATATATGTTCTCAATATTGTACAATATGTATAATACATTATATATGTACATTGGGTTATTTGCTATAATAATATTACTACTATAGGATTTGTGGTATTTAAGATAATTAAATGATGGCTTGTGTCATAGCAGGTGGCTTTTTTGGTTGATTGAGTACATGATTAGATATTATGATAATTATGTATTTTTTAGATCACGACGAAGACATGTGGGCGTGGCTTGTCTCCATGGTAAATTATATGCAGTGGGTGGTCACGATGGAAATCAACATCTCAATACAGTAGAATGTTATGACCCCAAGGTCAGTGTTTATCACTTCTATTGTTCATGAATCTATTATCTATTTATTTGTTTATTCTTATCGATTCTTTAAATTGTTTAGGTCGGTCGTTGGGAATATGTACAACCAATGAAAACCTTAAGACGTGGTATAGCTGTTGGAGTACTAGAAGGACCGATGTATGCCGTAGGTAAGTGATGATGTCATTATAATGTATTACATCAACTGATGTTGTTGATATTATTAATATGAATGATATTTTAGTGAAAGTACAAGTTATTTTAAATTTTAAGTTTATAACAATATATTATGTTTGTTCTATATAATGCTACATAATATTAATGTCATATCAACATTATACTATATTATACATTATTATAGTTATTATATATTATTTATATAATATGACAATTGTTTACTTGAGAACAATAAGGAAATAGCTTAATTGTTTACAAATTCCATTTATTCTTGTTTAGGTGGTCTTGATGATGTTAATTGTTATCGCACTGTTGAGAGATATGACCCTCAATCTGATGAATGGACTGAAGTAGCAAGTCTAAAAAGTCCCCGTGGTGGAGTGGGTGTGGCTACACTTGGGAAGTATTTGTATGCAGCTGGTGGTAATGATGGGAGTGCTTCGCTACAGACTGTAGAGAGGTATGAATTGATGTCATGTGATAGTCATGTGATGGTCATGTGATAGGTATGATCCTCATACAAATAAGTGGACTGAGGTAGCTCCTATGGCTAAGAGAAGAGCTGGTGTTGGACTAGCTGCTTTGAATGGATATTTATTTGCAGTGGGTGGATTTGATGATGCTTCACCTCTGGACACAGTGGAAAGGTAATCTCTCTCTCTCTCTCTCTCTCTCTCTCTCTCTCTCTCTCTCTCTCTCTCTCTCTCTCTCTCTCTCTCTCTCTCTCTCTCTCTCTCTCTCTCTCTCTCTCACTACTTTTTCCTTTATAGATTTGACCCACATACAAATACTTGGCAATTTGTAGAGCCAATGAATGTCTGTCGTGGAGGCGTGGGGCTTACAACACTTGGACAATACTTGTGTGCAGTTGGTGGCCATGATGGCAAAGTCTATCTTAATTCTGCAGAAATGTATAACCCAAAAACTAACTCCTGGGAAATGGTGTCGTCCATGAACACTAGTCGAGCTGGAGCAGGTGTGGTTACCTTGGCAACATCATCTTTTAATTTCGCTGGTTGTACACCTATTCCTGAGTCTTTGTATTCCTTATAAGGAAATTGAGACTATTTTTATCTCAATAATCACTGCCCTACTCTTTATTGTACCACGACCTCTTTCTTTTGAGATCAGTCTTCTCTCTGTCATCCATTGAGTAGTTCTGTCTACAACATCTTGTAAATAATGTGCTGTTTGTTTTGACAGGTGGAGTAATTGTTTGTTGAAAGCTGTTTTTAAAAAATCTTTATGTAACACACAAAACAAAACATATTTTTATGTTTGTAAATTTATTGTATAAAAATGTTCTATAGATAAAATATTTTTTCTTCTGTTAAAATTAAAAAACTCTTTTATTTCAGAGACATAGCCCCAACTTGACTACTAATATCAGATACTTCATTCTCAGTAATAGTCCATTCTCCATTTAATGGATTATAGACTAACAATAGCGATAGTTTATTATCTAAACAAAAATTAACCTGATATATTAATGTACAGGATAATTACCTTTATCTTTGACTAAGTGGAAATCTCTTGTAATAGGAGGTTCACCGTAGTGAGCATGAAAGTTTAGAGTAACCTGTACAATTATTTCAGGCTTCTCGGTTGGTTTCCATGGAAACTGGACACTAAATGGTTCAGAGAGGTAATGTGTTTGTCCATAAGTGGTCACCAAAACCTGAAGATATGAAAGTTAAATGAAGTATACTGAACATTGACATAACATATTCAAGTAACAATACTTGTTTACTAATCAAATATCCTTAGCCAGAAAAAAATTATAAATAATTTTATTAACTCCATTTATCTATCTGTTCATCCATTCATCCATCCATCTACTAGCATACACTCTTAAGTAGAGAGAAAGGGTATCCATAGAAATCACGTCCCTCTACAGACAGAGTCGTCATATCTTTGTCTTTACATGATCCTTGTATAATGACACGTCTTTGTAAACGAAACTCTGGTATATCAAGACCTAGTTTGGTCATTAACATTTTAGATATATCTTCACATTTAGCATTGATACGAAGACTGGCTAGATGATCTAGTGGAGTCCTCTGTAAATTGACTATTACTAGTCGTTGTCTCCTCCTTCCCACACGCTAAAAATAAATTATTATAAATCTATCCTCAATAAAATTAGTCAATACCTCAGGGATGTTAGCTGCAGGAGTTACTGTTAGACTAGATCCCATTGCAATACAAAGGTCAGCAACTTCAGCCTCTTCAAATGATTTTGTTAGTTCATCTGTTTAAATAAAAGTTAATTATTTTTTTCAACAATTAAAAGTCATACATTTTGGAAGACTCTCTCCAAAATTAATAATGCTGTCTTTGAGTGGACCACGGCAACTCACATTATCACATTTTCGACCAGTCTGATGATCGTGAACTCCGTGAGCTGATCTCACTGGATAATCTCGTAAATACTCGCATCCACATTTTGTGCAAATTTCCAAATTACTGTTACCATGGAGTTCACAAAGTGCTATAGGTAATCACATGACTGTCACATGTAGTGGTCTTATAAGAGTACCTGCTTTAGGAAGACCACTTCTGCGATGAAGACCATCTGTATTCTGACTCACACAACATTTAAGAATACCTTCCTATGAATGGATAAATAGATAGATGAATAAATCAATGTGTGGATTGACAAACAGATGAATAATGGAATGCATACGTTGACAATAACTTTACCTGTTGTAGTTTCACAAACATCATGTGAGTTGACGTAGGGATGGCTTTAAATACTGATGTCACTCGATGTTTCTTATCTCTTAAAGCACCTTGAGCTCGTAACTCCCACTCACCAGGTCCTAAAGCAAACAAAAATTTAATTGAGACTATGAGATGAGAAGGTAGTCACTTACCAGTACTGATAGCAGTGTTCATACCACTGCGAAAATCAGGTACTGAAATAGAATTGTATACAAATTAGAGAATTTATTTAATTCATCCTTACTTCCTGCTGCAGTACTGATTCCAGCACCCTAATAAAATATCATATCATAGTATGTTATGTTTTGTTAACAAAACTCACAGTGAAAGTGATCATATGTTTGCTCTCCCTAATCCATTGAGCAAGTTGTTCCACTTTCTTTTCCACTACCTCTGGAGGGTCAAAAAATTCCTTCTTTTCGTCTTCTTTGCGAGCAGTGTGTGCCATAACTATAAAGTTTGCACGAAATGAAGATTGTTAAGCTCAGCTCTATTAATAATATTATAAACGGAGGTATACGGAAACATTCTGAAATTTGTATAAAAAATAATAAATTCTTAATAATATCAATCTCCGTATACTTTTAAAGCACAATTACTCAGCGAAAGTAATCTTTTTATAGTAACAAATAATGACGTAATGTAAGCTTACTGAGCATAAATAGCTAATGGCTTAATGAAAAATAACTGACTGTGTAAAGGCATATCATGTGATGTCATACTGACGCAATGTAAGTAATAATATACCACAAACAGAAATAGTGCTGTTAATAAGATTGTCAGATGAAATATTACTAATTATACAATAATTATAATAATGCTGTATATATTTTTATAGTTTATGTGAGCAAATGTAGTTTCCTTAACAGTTATTTATATATTTCATTGCATCTATATCTCAAAAATACTTCAAACCTATTTGATGCACTAGACAATGATCTTTCACCTACATTGTAAATCTTTCTATTATTATTACTTTCGTGTTTATTTTCTTTCACTTAATTGCTCATCAATTAACTATTAATTATTATTAAGCGATAAAAACAAGCAAATATTAATGATAATACATTATTGCAATTTATTCACAAAAATTAATGTTTATTCATTGGCCGTTAAATAAAATAAATAAAGTTATTATTGTTTACTTCAGAGACATAGCACCAACTTGACTACTAATACCAGATATTTCCTCTTCAGAAACACTCCATTCTCCATTAAATGGATTGTAAATTAACAATAGCGATAGTTTATTATCTAAATAATATAGAAAAAATCACTTCAATTTATCAGATATAGTCATTTACTTTTTCCTTTGACAAGACGGACACCTCTTGTTACAGGAGGTTCTTCATAGTGGCCTTGAAAGTTTAGAGTAACTTGTACAGTTAGTTCACGTTTATCAACTGGTCTCCATGGAAACTGAAACATAAATGGCTCAGCTTCAACATGATGTGCACGTCCATATATGGTCACTGACACCTAAGAGGAGAAAATTAGTAAAAAGGAAATTTAAAACAGTAGTGATAATAAGAACTTAATAAACACTTGTTTTGCTAGAGTGCCTGCTCCAAATTATTTTAAATTTCACTGGTAAAATCTTACCCAATGTCCATCCATTCACTTAATTATTCATCCATCCATCTACTAGCATACACTCTTAAGTAGAGAGAAAGGGTATCCATAGAAATCACGTCCCTCTACAGACAGAGTTGTCATATCTTTGTCTTTACATGATCCTTGTATAATGACACGTCTTTGTAAACGAAACTCTGGTATATCAAGACCTAGTTTGGTCATTAACATTTTAGATACATCTTCACATTTTGCATTGATACGAAGACTGGCTAGATGATCTAGTGGAGTCCTTTGTAAATTGACTATTACTAGTCGTTGCCTCCTCTCTCCCACACGCTAAAAAACTTTTAATAAATCTATTTTCAAAAAATAGTTTATACTTCAGGCACATCAGCTGCAGGAGTTACTGTTAGACTAGATCCCATTGCAATACAAAGGTCAGCCACTTCAGCCTCTTCAAATGCTCTTGTTTCTTCACCTGTATGATTTATTTAAAGTATTTAGTTTAAATAAATTATTGAAATGCATACTTTCTGGAAGATCTTCCCCAAAATTAATAATTGTATCTCTGAGAATACCACGGCAACTAGGATCATCACATTTTCGACCTTAATAAAGAAGAAGTGAAATTTAATACACTTTATTCCTAACCTGTTCTGTGATCGTGAACTCTTTTAGCAGACCTTACTCGATAGTCCCGTAAATACTCACGTCCACATTTTTTACAGATTTCTAAGTTGCTGTTGCCATGGAGTTCACAAAGTGCTATAGATAATGAATCACATGACTGTCACATGTAGTGGTCTTATTAGAGTACCTGCTTTAGGAAGACCACTTCTGCGATGAAGACCATCTGTATTCTGACTCACACAACATTTAAGTATACCTTCCTATGAAAAAGAGATACATGGTCTGGGCTACTAGTGTACGCCAGAATTAATAACTTTACCTGTTGTAGTTTCACAATCATCATGTGAGTTGGTGTAGGGATGGCTTTAACAGCCAACGTCACCTGATGTTTTTTATCTCTCGTAGCTTTTTTAGCTCGTAACTCCCACACACCAGGTCCTAAAGTGAACATTGATACAAATGAGAATTTAATTAGGTGATGATTTTATTACCAGTACTGATAGCAGTCTTCATACCACTGCGAAAATCTGGTACTAAATAGAGACAATATGATAACATTGATTAGTAATAAGTTATTCATTTATCCTCACTTCCAGCTGCAGTACTGATTCCAGCACCCTACACCAAACAATTAATATTCTATGATATGAACATTGTAATATACTCACTGTAAATGTGATCATGTGTTTACTCTCTCTAATCCATTGAGCGAGTTGTTCCAGTTTCTCTTCTAGGATTTCTGGAGGATCAAAAAATTCCTTCTTTTCTTCTTCTTTGCGAGCAGTCTGTGCCATGATCTAGTCTTTATCTAAGATACTTTAGTAATTTCTGTATGAACTTATATAATAAATGGACTATTATTGCTATGGTAAAACAAACAATAAACAAATATGACGAGGCTAGCTCTGCAGCAGATTACAACCTCAAAACACAAATCAAGTATAAATAATATTCATAGCATTCTACAGTAAAACTAATGAAATGCGGTGATGTCATTATGAGGTAATGGCAAATTCATTACGTTTTGTTAACAATATTCATGTCATGAACAATCAAAAGCTTCAAAGTACATGTAATATTGTAATAATAGCAAGTTAATAAATTAGGTTTATTATATTCTGATATTCAACAATAAATAAATAAAAAAACAACTCAAAAAAATTATGGAAACTCTTGTAGTAAAAACAATTATTGTGTCTTGATTTATAATATTTGATGATATGGTTATATCCAGAGATGTATCTTGTGATCGTTAGATCCAGTTACTAGGTAAACACCATCATGAGAAAAGGCTACTGTTTGTATCCAATTGTCATGAGCCTTAGCATGATATACTGGTGGAGAATGAGGATCTGAAACATCCCATAAAGCATACGTCTTATCTCCAGATACAGTTGCTAGGATACCACCATCAGGTGAGAATGCACATGATAAAACAGGAGATAAGTGATGACCTTCGAGAACAAAAGCAATTTCATTAGTTAAGACATTCCAAATTCGTACCCTCTCTCCGTCCACAACTCCTGCAATTAATGTTCCATCATGATTATATTGGCAAGTCAATATGGCACTGTATTTGTCTTTTAACTTAGCAACTACTTTTCCTGAACTGCGATTCCACAAAATGATTCTTTTGTCATTGCCACAAGAAGCTACCTGGATATTGTCAGGAGAGAAACACACTTGAAAGACGATACCACTGTGACCTTCTAATATTCTTTTCTTTACTTTGTGTGCTTGTATCTCCCAAATAGCAATACACTCTCTCTCACTAGCTGTAGCAAACATCTTGTTATTGTCTAAAGCAAAGGCACAATGCATTAATGGACCATAAGTGCTTAGGTGAGTTGAGAACAGCCTCTCTCCTTTCTTTACGTCCCAGAGGTTCACTTTACAATCTCGGCTGCAGGATAAGAGGGTAGTACTGTCTGGAGAGAAGGACACTGCGTTTACTTCAGATTTATGTCCCTTTATATGATGTAGTGGCTTCATGTTACGTAACTCCCATATAATTAACGTTTTATCAGCTGAACACGAGGCTAAATAACGACCATCAGATGAGAAAGTGCAACATAATACACTGTCCTTATGGCCATCTAGCGTAGCAGCTAGAACTCCACGATGTGGCTCACCAGCTGTCTTCCTCACAGCCTTAGATCCTTTACCACCCATTTCTACAGATTTGTATTTAGTCAGCTCCACCCAAGCAGTCTGCAACTTAACAGCCCCACCCCATTTTGAAATAATTAAAGCCGCACCCACCCAAAATTGTTGCTGTGGAAACCAATAAACCACGTGTGAGGCTGTGAGGATGTCAACTTCAAGTAGCTACACACACTGATATAATACTGATATAGAACAAGATGGCTTTCTTAGATAAGTCTCCTCCTAACTACCGATACAAAGGGTTCCACAAAAGTGGCTACACGACTCCAGTACAGACCAGTAGTAACCATAGCAACCCTTTACAAGACAATCGTCGTGTTGCTCAGTTTGTTGCTAAAGGAATTGATAAAGTAGATCCTAGTTTACAAGGTCTACAATATGGGAGTGGTCAAGAATACAACAATACAAAAAGAACAGACGAGCAAAAGTATGATATCATATTATATTGTGACTATTGTTATATTGGTGTGATATAAATGACCTTAACAATATCTATTAATATATGACTATTGTTATATCGGTGTGATATAAATGACCTTAACAATATCTATTAATATATGACTATTGTTATATTGGTGTGATATAAATGACCTTAACAATATCTATTAATATATGACTATTGTTATATTATCTTTTCTGATTAGTTGTAGTATAATAAGTTAAATTAATTCAGTCCATTTAATACATTTTATTAAGTTTTGCAGACAAACTAAAGAGACAACGTCAGTTGCAATATGCTGGTAAGTGATATGAGTGAAAAAGACATTGTATTTGTACCTCACTAGAAGATGATCTTAGAACATACCGAGAGAGAAAGAAGAAAGAAGATGAGGACAGAATGATAGAACAAAGAAAGGTTATCATTTAAATTTAGAGATTGTATAATTTTTCAATTTAGGATTTGGAAATGTTAAAAGATTATCATCCCTGGGGTGCAGGAGGGGGCGGAGCTCCAAGGGTAAGTCTTCTGTTGTTACTAAAAATAGCATTACCATTTATGGTATCTCAATGTAGTATACTAATTCTGGAGATGTCCAAGCTCGTCGTCAAAGAATCAGTGATGTTTCAGCTCTTTACCAAGAGGGTGTGATTTACAACCCTTTTGGAAAACCAGGGGGTGGGGCTCCTCGGAGGAGTGAGTCTGGAACTGCCATTACTACTGTAGCTGCAGATCCAAATACAAGATTTCAAAAACAATTGAAGAGAGAGGTGGAACACTCATTAGTAAGTTGATTTAAAGGGTTTTATTGTTTCATTATAATTTGTTTAGCGTTACAAGGGTGATCATAAAGATGACAAGCCATATGCCACGCCTACTACCACACCCATTAAATTAAAGAGAACTGAATCAGAAGTTGAGAGAAGGAAACTGGATAAAGAAGAAAAAATAAAATATGCTATTAGATTAGGTAATAATGACATCATTCTATTTATAGCAGTGTTACTAAATATAGAATTATATTCATTTCTATTATTACTACAGACAAACAAATAAAAGAACAACAATTACATCAAACACAACAAGTATACAAGTGTACTATTTTATAAACTATATATTACACTATACTTCTTTCTAAGGAAACTTCTAGTTCTTTTCCATTTTATCCTTGGGGTCATGACCATCCTAGTAGAGATGGCAGCGGGAAAATCTTACGACGACCAAGATTGCTAGAGAAGTCTGGTCTATTTGAAGATGAAAGTAAAAAGATTGAAGGTGGTTGGTTACTGGGACTTGGTGAGAAAACCCAACCTATGAAAATGCCAAAAACAAAAGATACAAAAAGTTGTGGTATGCTATTGATAGTAGTATGTTACAAAATATAGTCTTTGGTTATGATGTCATAGGTTATGATCCTTGGGGGAAACCAGGAGGTGGAGCTCCATTGATGAATGATGATGGAAAAAAGATAGCAAATATATTTGGAAATTTTGGAGGAAGAAAAGATCATATTATGATAAATGTAACTTACTATGATTGATCCATTTCATTGATCTATGTGTCCATCATTCTACATCGATTGATCCGTTTCATTGATCTATGTGTCCATCACTCTACATTGATTGATCTATTTCATTTATCTATGTGTCCATCACTCTACATTGATACATCCATTTCATTGATCTATGTGTCCATCACTCTACATTGATTGATCCATTTCATTGATGTATGTGTCCATCACTCTACATCAATTGATCCATTTCATTGATCTATGTGTCCATCACTCTACATTGATTGATCCATTTGATTGATCTATGTGTCCATTATAGACAACTACAGATAACAATGGAGATAGTGACTCAGTAAGATATATTAATAAATTATTTTAAGATACAATAATATAATAACAGATGGAACTAGCAACATGGCTATGTCGTGGTTGTGTAGGTCAACCTAAGAGAGATACTGATAATGGGCTTATTATAGGAGGACAAATGAAACAAACATCAGATGTCACTTCTCAGGTATGTGTGTATAGGAATGAGACTAGACAATAGAGCATGTGTGGATAGGAATGAGACTAGATGAGAGAGTACGTATGTATAGGAATGAGACTAGATGAGAGAGTATGTATGTATAGGAATGAGACTAGATGAGAGAGTATGTATGTATAGGAATGAGACTAGATGAGAGAGTACATATGTATAGGAATGAGACTAGATGAGAGAGTACATATGTATAGGAATGAGACTAGATGAGAGAGTACGTATGTATAGGAATGTGACTAGATGAGAGAGTACGTATGTATAGGAATGAGACTAGATGAGAGAGTATGTATGTATGTATATAGGAATGAGACTAGACAATATATAAATAACCAGGTTTTAATCTCATAAATACATGCTTTATTGTTTAGTTTCATTTTAGTTTGTATCTAGTATATAGCTGTTTTCTTGGTTTATTATTCAACATGATTTCTTTCTTCTAGCGTCTTGATATTAGAAGAGCCCCCCCTCAACAGACAGTACCATACCATTCACCTCGTGAGGTACCATTAGAGGACAAATCTACACAAAAACCTCCTTATCATAGTCCGCCAAAAGAAGCATCTTCTCCTGACAAGAGCAAATCACGTCCAATAGATCCACCATATCACTTACCAGTGGGACAACCTTTACAAGGAAACAAAAATGAAAGAATAAAAATTGTAGAATTATATAAAAAGAACCATTTGTGGCAGTCAGCAGATCTAGAGTCTAGCAGTCATTATCAGGTCAGTATTACCAGTATATCACATGTACATTACCAGTATATCGCATGTACATTGCCAGTATAACACATGTACACTACCAGTATATCACATGTACACTACCAGTATATCACATGTACACTACCAGTATATCACATGTACACTACCAGTATATCACATGTACACTACCAGTATATCACATGTACATTTATAACTCAATACAAATTATGTTATTAAGTAGTTGTTCCTATTAAGACATTAAAATTGATCGTTAATTGTTGCTAAAGAACTATTACTATATCTTACATAATTATATATATTTATATAATATAAGTCTGTAATTATAAAACTTGTTAAAATTTCAATTAAGTCATATCTCATTATATCAATTAATATAAAATAATTACATTGTAATATAGGATAAATTAAAGACAGATTATAAAATTGATCTTATCTCAACAATGAAACAAAGAAAACAAACAAATAATAACAATAAACAACAACAATTAGAACAAGAGAAACAGGTATACTACTATAGGTATAATTATTATTGTTATATATATTGTTATGTAGCATATACAAGCTTTTAATGATATTTGGGGTCGACCAGGAGGTGGAGCTCCAAGGAGAAATAAAGTGACATTACAAGTAGAGACTACTCCTCGTAATTATGGAGTATTATTGTCTGAAACAACTAATACAAGTCAATATAAATATCGTAGATTATAAAAATATCACTTATAATATTATATAATTGATCAATAATAAATTGAGATAATAAAAGGGACAGTCTTCTATTAAGAATATAGTGAGAGATGTACTTTATTATAATTATTTTAAAATGAACTTTTTAATATTATTGAGGAGATCTTTATACTGTAAGTATCTCTCTAATGTGACTGTCTGAGAGAAATACAAGTTGTGACATTTAACATCGATTATATAACTGTCGTTGAGTTCATTCACACAATGTACTGTACTGACAATTGCACAGACAAACTTTGCTGTGTAAAATATATGAAGCCTGTGCAAGCTTGAGTGTGGTTACAATAGGAGTGGTGGAATGTTATACGCTCCATCGAGTAACGATGGCTTCGAGTGACATGTCTTTTCAAGAGATATTAAACGATAGACCAAGTCTTGCTGAGTTATGTGAGCACGTACCTGTAAGTCCTAAATGGTATCAGATGGGTGTCCAACTTGAACTTGACCCCAGGAAGCTAAACGGTATTAATAAACTCCAGAATGCTAATGTCATGGATAAAATGACAAAGATGTTTGAGCTATGGTTGGATACCAATCCACAAGCTACAAGAAGACAAATTGTGGAGACATTGAGAAAGAATTCCATTGAAGAGATCACTCTTGCTGTGCAATATGAGAAAAAATTGAGAGAATTATATCTCACCACTACATCTGGTAAGTGAGAGTGTATTTAATAATGATAACTATTAATATTGTGATATTTCAATCTCCTTGTGTATAGTACCTGAAGTGTTGGAAGTACCCAATGAAGCTAGCACTATTCTACAACATTTTTATACTGCTTTAACACAGTCTCTGATCTATCCTGTTAATGTGTCTCAATTATTGTATAGTGAGAGATGTATTAGTGAAAGAACTCTGGATGACATTGAAACACTTGAGAATTCAGCTGATAATAAGAAGACAACTCTATTAACTGCTATACACGCAGCAGTGTCTTTAGATCATCTAAAACTTAAAGTCTTTGCAACAATACTGTCCAAATTTGAAGAGATGAGGTTCCTAGGAAATAAAATCCTCAGTACATTTGGTAAGAACAAAGATATATAGCTGTAACATTTTATGTTAATTGTTTAGCTCAAAAGTTTGCTAATAATGAAGGAGAGCCAGTTCTTCAAGAGGTAGTACCTGATCATCAGATAAGTCTTGAAGATAGTGCTAGTGATATATTACGCTATCATTATGGGACTCTATCCCAATATTTACATCATCCTATCAATGTGGCACAACTCCTTTGTGAAGAGAAGGTAATATCTGATACAACCCTATCACATGTACAGGACAGTGGACGATCTCAGTCAAAGAGAAGGACTGTCTTGTTAAAAGCATTACGTAGTGCTGTTCGTATCAATCATCATAACCTGGAGGTGTTTGCTAGTGTATTAAAGCACTCTTCTGAGAATGTAAAAATTGGTAATGCTATCTTCAATGATTATGGTTAGTATATACAAACTATGAATAATATTATAGTACATATGAAATGATTATAGTGAAAACAGTGATGAAGGACAAAGTTCAATTTATAACTGAAGATACATGCGCTCCTGGTGATGGTATGCTAATAATTATTATAATAACTTATTAACATAATGTATTTTGTATTTCAGTGACTACCAACATTGACAGCATTGCACAACAAGGTACTACTATTAATTTTTTTTAAAAATAATGTGTGTGTATTATTATATTTTATAAAGTAATGATCTAATTACAGGGTCTTGTAAAATTCCAGTTCCTCGAAGTATGAGTTCACAATTTACTAGTATTAGAACAAAATTTGGAAGTACCTTTAACATCATAAGACGTATCATTAAAACTAACCCACCTCCACTGGAAGATATGAAAGAATTCCTTGAAGACTGTGACTCTTCTCTCAAGCCCTCATTAGCTCACTGTGAAAATATCAGTGACATCTTGAATATTGTTCGTGAAAAGTGTACGCTAATTGATATCAACTATTTGGAAGCAGTCGTTACAACATTTAACATCGAAGGAGCTAAGACACATATTGAGTCTTACAAGACAACAATTGACCAATTTTGTCAATCTGTGTCTGTTCGTCTCTGCCTAGAGGAAACATTTCCTGTTACAGCCACCCCTTCTTCTCTCAAACATGAGACTGCCATTTTTGTCCTCAATTGGGACCCAGACGACTGTTTGTTAAATGATATCACAAACCTTCTATCAGCTGTGTTTGAAAGATTAGATAAGTGGGTGACAGTTAAAGTTATCAAAGAAGGCAACTCCATTATTATAACCTGTTACTTCCCACTCAATCTACTGGGTCCTCTTATTGCTAAAGCTCAGAAGACAATCCCGTCAATAAAGAAGAAAGGATTAATTACATTGACCATTGGTCACTGTATCATTTGGGATATACATAAAAGAGATGAAGTAAGAGATAATATTAAGATATAATTATTAGTATTTGATATTTATAGAAGATTAGATGTCTTGAGGAGGAAGTGGTATTACAGAGAAAGGCTTTAGCTAATAAAGATCAAGAAATAACGGACCTAAAGTCTTCTCTTGAAGGTGAGTATTGTCGTGATAAATGTACAAATCAAACTTAATAACCACTTCTGTATTCAACATAGTTTATACCAGTATGGAGAAAGAAGGACCACAAGATCAATCATCAACTGACACTTTATCAGGTACATGTACATTAATTGAGATATAACTATGTACCTAATGTAAACAGAGAAGCTAAAACTATTAACAGTAATGAATTATTTATATTGTTGATTTATTAACAGTAATGAATTATTTATATTGTTGATTTATTAACTTATCATATTACACAGTATCTCAACAATCACATCAACAATCTGAGCTATTACCTCCTGGATGGGAAAGTAGGGTTTCACCTGATGGTCGTATCTATTATGTTGATCATAACACTCGTACTACTACCTGGGAGAAACCTCCTGTAGAAGCTATTGTCCAGTTCTCTTATACTAAAACAGATGATGATCAACTAAACTTAAATATCGGAGATGTTATCAAAGATGTTGTTAAGGTATATATGGAGAGACTTTATCCATTCATCTCTACTGAACATATTCAATTTCACAGGTTGATGAAGAGTGGTACATAGGAACTCTTAATGAAGCCCGTGGGATGTTCCCTAAGAACTTTGTTATACTATCTAAACCTCCTCTTCCCAAATTAAGTAAATCCTTTGTAGTAATATTTTCTGTAATCTCTGAATCATTACATTTAAAGTTTTAATTACTAATCTCCATCCTATTCAGTCTTTAAAGGGTTAACATTTCATTACTAGTTACCAAATCATCAAGTTAATACCATATCAAATGTTCCTGTTATATGACATTTTCCATCATTCATCCTTATGTTACATCAACCATACTCCAGCATGGATCAGTAATTTATAGTTATCATACTCAAGGTAGACCAACATACTAGCTAGTAGAGACATGTAGAATCAAATATGTTGAAAGTAACTTGAAGTGTGTCTTTAAAATATTACAACAAACATTACATGTAACAACATATAATAAACAAGATCAACTTTATCTTTATAGACTAGACTGGTTTCATTGTGTCCTATATACTCTCTTATCACTAACTATTTCTTCACACATTATTTCTATAGAGTCATCTCCAATATCAGAGTCAACATCAGATCAAATCAAGACAGAACATGTACAAGACACATCATCTGAAACTATGAGTAAGTTAATAAAAACTTTGGAAGTGTTTATATTGTATATGTTATTAATATTATCTTCACAATATACCATCACTAACTAAATTTAATTATAACTATTAATTATAAATGATAAAAAATGACAATAGACATTAATACAAAATCTCCTGATTTACTATATTAATTATTAAAGACATATAGCACTGAACACTGTTTAGTGTATCAGTTAATTTGCTAGAGATAACTTCTTAGACTTGTAAGGACTCCTCTTTTTAAGTATTTCATTGCAGACTAAGATGCTAAAAGAGGACATGTAAGTGTTATCATTATATTAATGACATCATAATGATGTAATTAGTTTATGAAATAATTAGTTTTTAATAAAACATGTCAAATGTCCATACATTTCTACCTGCAGTGTTATATGTACCATTTTCTCTCTCATATACTATTCACTAGTGATATCAATAAGTACTGTGTATTGTGGACTAAGAAACACAAAAAACCTTAATATGATTTACAAAAAACTTTACAATTACAATGCCACACCCAAGTTAGGTTGATGACATAGGTCATTATTGGAATTCCACTAAACCACAGTCATTCTCAATGCAAACAGAATATATATAGTACATTGACTATGTAGTCTGAAGACCTAATCAAATAGGTGGGCAGTCTCATGTAGCTAGCCACTCCCCTCTCTCAATAGCTATATTTATGGAGTCCCCAATGTCTGTGTGTAACAATATTTATGAACCTTTCTTTAAGTATTAGTACTTTATAGTCTTTGGGAGTATTCTATTAAAATACTCAGAACTAAGAACTGGTACTATTGAATTGACACTACACTAAATAATAATTGTTATTCAATATAGTTTAAGGTACTGATGTGTATGTATTATAAATGACACAACATTTTGAGTCATGTCACAACACTACATCATCACAGTTGTAAAGTATCAGGACTATACTCACATATTGGACTAGCAATGATACTGACTTTATTAAGTTAGATAGAGTTAATAAATAAAGTGAAATATTAATTTGCAAAAGGAAAAGTCTACCAAAGTTCATGAAATATATTATAAACACACAACAGACAAGACATGAACTCTGTTTATCTGTTACACAATGAGTGTTGTTTGTGATGTACTAGTCATTCATATAGCTACCTGCCAGGTACCCTGTACTGGTCTTAGTAGCTTTGTAAGATATCGACATCCTCATCCTGGCTCAGATCATTGAATGATAATATATCAACAACAATTTAGCCTTCCAACTAATACAGTAAATTATTGGTATAACAGTTCAGTACCCTGTGTGCCTGTCTCAGTAGATATTGACGTCCCCATTCCTGGCTCAGATCATAATACAGTAAATTATTAGTATAACACTCAGTAAATTTAAGTCCGTTTTGTAGAATCCGTTCATCTCCGTACATCATTGCTATAGTAACCTAACACTAGTAATGGCGTCGTCTTCTTCGTTAGGCCTTGACAATTGTAGTTGAGCATGTTAGAGTGTGTGTATAGCTATTGTTGTGTGTGTAAAATATTATATAGTAACTATGTTTTATTATAGGAGACACTGGAAGTGTTCAGTGGGACAGTGATAGTGTTATACTTTCTTCATCTACTGTGGCGGAATGTAAAGAAGTGATACGTCAATTAAAGAGACTACAACACACAACATGGAGTATTCTACTCGACTCATTATCTCCTCAAAGTTTACTTACAATATTAACTGATATTAATGAATGTCGAGTGAGGGGACTTTATATAGAGAACACTCCTTTTGATGGTAACTGTGTCAGTCAACTATCTCAAGTACTAACTTATAACCAAACAATGGAGGTACTATATCTTCACTCCTCACCTCTCGTACCAGATACTTACCACTTATTAACAACTGCTGTAGTTGGTAATAAAATAATCAAGAGATTATACTTGTGGAATGACAATAATATTACTGATAAAGACATACCACATTTCTCTAATCTAATTATTAACACTAAAACATTAGAAGAACTATATCTCATTGGCTGTCCTAAAATTACTAAATTTGGTAAACAACAATTACAAAATGTTCGTGTTAACAATAATAGTTTGAGTGTGTACTTTGATTGGAAAGACTTGGTTTGATGGGGAAAGACTCCGTTAATTATTAGTTATTTTTGTACTATTGCTGATATCTTTTTACTAAAAATAAATTATTTCAAATTCAAATAAGTCAATTATTAGTTAAATACTTTAGTTTCCAGTTCTTTGTCTTCTAACAAAGTTAACAATTTTTATAATTCACTTATTCTCTAGAAAACTCAACTTCTCTACTTGATGATTGACCACGCCTACATTAATTAATAATAAAAGCTTCAATATTGTTATTTCTAATATTTACAAATACAATTATAACAAACAAACTAGACTAAATTGTACATTAATAGGCCTCTAGTTAGTAGCTATATAAAATTAAATATTATCGCTACGTCTAATACCACTAATTACTACTGCTAATAAAAAATCCATTAATTAAAGCCAATTAATTTGTCAAATCACCTAAAAAAACTTATTTCCTACACACACAGTTCACTTAACAAATTAATATTATATTTAATAACACGTTCTATTTAATATTACACTCACTTTTAACAATTCCATGAAAGTACTGATCCATACAACATCAGAAGATTTCTTGATAACATTACAACTATTAACTTACTACTAAACAAACTTAGTTTCTATTAACAGTAGTAGACTGTATCTAGTAGTTAGCAGTTTTGCTAGTTAGTTATCTTCTATCATTAGTAGTTTCTAGTAAAGAAGGCTTAAAGCAGTAAAGGCTTAAGCAGCAAACTTTTTCTCACCGACAGCTGCTGGCTTCTACAGCTGCTACTTTTATTGGGTGTGGTGTGTAACTATGGAAAAATGCAAACCCGCGAGTAAACATCGCGGTAAAAGACTACAGACTGAACGAGGAGGAGGAGACAAAGGAATATTATGTCAAATGTTCATATGACGTCTGTTCTATCTAGTCAGGTAATAATGAAAACTATTAGTTACAGGTAGCTATCATTAACAGTGGAATATTTTCATCCTCCAGTTAGTTGAGAAATACTACTTGATATCCTAAGACCTGTGATTTGTGTCTTTTCTCCCTTGGAGATCTAGTCAGCTTTTACTCTAGTGAGTTGTTCAGATATAACATAATGAAGGTAAGTTTCAGTATATTGTCTACAAACATGACCTAGTTACAACATCAATCAAAGTCTATAACATGTTTTCTCTTGACTAAATGTAAGTTTGTACTTCTAATATCACTTTGACATATATCTACATTATGTAGCTTTTCAAGTGATGTCAAGTAGTTGATGATATCTTGAACAAGTAAATAGTCTCTCTCTTGAACATAAAACAGGCACATTTCAACTGGAGAATGAAAATATACATATATACATATAAAATAAACATAATATATATAATATTTATGGAGAAGCTCTTTAGATCTTTTTTATTGTTTTCATAAAATTTGATCAAAGTGATAAAATCTCTAACCAGTCTGTTAATCCATTGACTATTTCAATGATCCATTCCATTCCATTCATCCATATACTGTATTATATAATCTCTATCTACCTAGTACCACACACATCAGACATTTGATGATCACTGATCTCCAAAAATGACAAATACTTGAGACACTAAATTTTACTTTAGTTAAATATCTGACAATTATGTTGTTTTGTTCTCTTATTTATATTATCTTTATTGTATTAATGTTGTGTACAAATATACTCCTAATAAAATAGTATATTATAATACTGAGAATTGTAATGTTTGTCAGCTACAGAAGAGAAAAACCTCAATCTCCTTCAATATCACATCAAATAGACACTAGAACAAGAGTTATATATATTATAATAATAATAAAGATTATAAAAATATTGATATATTAATGAGTTGTTTTCAACATAGGAGGATCTGAAGTAGATAACAGTTCATGTACTAATTCTAGTAAAATAAAAGGAAATAAACAACAGCTACTTCTGTAAATATCTGAGTTACTTACTAGCACTTTGTGATTTGAGACCCTCTTGTTCACGAGCAATTACCTCTTCAACTCCCTACAATAATACAGTTACGATCTCTCTCTCTCAGTGTTCATTATAACACAGTGTGGTTGTCTTGTAGTGACAATCTCATTAACTTAAAAGTTACCCCACCCTCTCTTCATCCACTCAATGTACCTTTGATTCTGGTGCTGGTGAGGGTGACAAAGATGGACCAGCTGCAGGAGGAGAAGAAAGATGAGACGTGGGAGAAGAGTGAGGTAATGATGATGTAATAGCCTAATAGAGAGGCCATGTCTTACAAAGCAACACTTGAGGAGTCCTATAGTTACTCTCACCTGATGACACTGATATCATAACATAACAATTCACAATACTATATAAATATACTTCAAATAGTTAGTTTATTAATTATTTCAATATTTAGGAGACCATTAAAAGGTGGAGCCCCAAAGATATATATACATACATACATACATAAATATAGGAAGTCATATTAATTTATAGATTGTAAGAATAATCATGATATCATTATGTCACATATTAATGTACAATAGCAGCTGTATTTATTTTATTATCAATTATTGTTTTCAACTTGTCTCTCTTTTAAGACAGACTTTATAAAAACTCTCCAGCTTTATAAGAGGACCTGACTAATGGACCACTAGCTGTATATAGGAACCCCAACTTGTTACCAACGTCCTCCCAAAACTTAAACTTCTCAGGTGTTACATACTCCTTAACCTAAAAATAGATAGATCATGTATTATAAATATTAAGGATTATTTCAATTTGATAGCACAATCATTCTAAAAAATGAAATGAGTCTCTATATTTTCTATGGCTTTTAGCCTCTACATTAGGATAGCCTTAATTCTATAAACATAATGTATTAAATTCCAAACTCTTGAGAAGCTTCCTTATTATTTTAGTAATAATATTGTTTACCTTAAGATGCCGTTTAGTAGGCTGCATATATTGACCCAATGTGACACACTTAACTCCTGCATTTTTTAAATCTAGAAGATGTTCTTAACTAGATTCATAACTTGATTTATAATAATACCTTCTAATGCTTGAAGGACTTGAGTATCTGTCTCTCCAACTCCCAACATGATTGAACTTTTAGTAACTAAATCTGGTTTAACCTGTTTAGCGTGTTCAAGTACTGAGGGACTTTGTTTATAGTTTGCTCGTGGATCTCTCACTAACCTATTATGAGGACAGCAGTAAGGGATTAGTGACACAAAGGGTATCTACCATTGTAGATCTTCAACAGTTTCTATGTTATGTGCATACACATCAAGTCCAGAATAAGCAACATTAGCTACACAATCTAAGTCACCTCTAAAGTCTGGAGTCAATCACTCTATACTAGTATGGAAGAATTTCTAAATAAATAGAGTAACAAGTAACAAGAAGTTATACTTACCATCACTACCTACAAGATGGATATGATGACAATGTAAGTTAACCCTTTATAGACTCATTCTTATTCTATAGAGACTCATTCCAGGGATGGGGTTCATTGTGCCTATTGTTCATTACAGACAATATGGTCATGGTTTAGATATCAAGGTTATACAGAGAGGACTGTACCATCACATCGTGAAATACAACAGACATTAGTAAAATGTGGAGATAAACCAGTATATGTGTCTGGTATTGTTCTATAAATAGTAACAAGGTTAATGTTTGATAATATTCAATGAATTTTTATGGTTCTATAATAGCATTTTGATTGTGTTCTATTTTTAGCATTTAACAATGACATCATTGTATTATTTACCTACAAAATATAATACCATTAGTATAACACAATATCTCATATTTTGTTTGTACTCTAATTATAATAATTTAATATTGTAATATCTGATGTTTATAGTCATCCTTTGTTGGGTAAAAGGAATGGATTGGATCTGTTGAAGTTTGTAATGTTCTCAATCATTTACTTGAAGTAAGTACCTAATACTATCAGTTGTCTTTGTAATGTTTAAATAGATCAGTTCTCGTATTCATCATTGTACTAGTGGTAAGGAATTAGCTGGAACAGGGCGTGTCTTATTACATCATTTTGAAACTGAAGGGACTCCAGTGATGATTGGGGGTGGAGTTTTAGCTCATACCATATTAGGAATTGAATATAATGAATAATCGGTAGACATCAGGTTAAAAATACTACTGATAAGTAATGAATGAAATAGATATTATTTGTCATAATATGTAGTTACTTTAGGTTTCTTATATTAGATCCTCATTATATTGGTGCTGAAGATCTCAAACAAATTCAAACTAAGGTACTATCATTATAGTAATATAGTCATGACTTAGTGTCACTGATATACTTCATACAGGGACAATGTGGTTGGAAGACAATGAGTTTCTGGGACCAAACAGTGAGGATTTACTTTGTATGAAATATTATTATACAATTATTTTCTTTCTTTAGGTCAGTTATAATATGTGTATGTCAATAAAACCACAAGAAATATAAATTATCATTTGTCATTTTTTACATCTTGTTATTATTATTATTATATACAATATCTTCATAAAAATATTAATAATATGTTATAGGGTGGAGTCAATTGAGCAAGCTCATTAGTGACTTACATCATGAATAATGGCCAATTGAGCCCCACCCAATAAATTCCTCTTGAAGGTCATGGCTTCGTCCTCCGTTTCGTCCAGCTACTTCAACCAGTTTTTGAATGGTAAACCAACTATTGCTGAGTTATGTGAACACATCAGAGTTGGTACTAAATGGTACACATTTGGTGTACTCCTCAAATTAGATACTACTGAACTAGATAGTATCAGAGTGATGAATGAAGATAGCAGTTTCAAAGCTTTAAAGATGTTTGAATTGTGGCTGAGTTCCAACCCAAAAGCTATGAGAAGAGAGATTATTGAAACTCTACAGAAGCCAACCATTGCTGAGAATTTTATTGCTGAAGAATACAAGAGATCATTAGTAGAAAGTGAGTTGATGAAATAAGTTTATTTTAGTATGGTAATATATTATTTCTCTTCCTTCACAAAAATAGTGCAAAAGGAGTTCCCATGCCAAGTGTTACAGAAACACTCTGAAAGTCTCTTACAAGTTGTCTTTCCAATGGAGACGGTTTGGATGTTGCATTCCGAGGGAGTTATCTCTAAGGAGACATTAGATGAGGTGACAAGATCAGGTGGATCACTAACTGATGGTCTTTTGAGAGCACTATCTAGTACAATATCTGATGATCCTAACAAGTTAAGAGTATTCAGTACTGTCTTATTACAATCAAAGGAGACAGTACAGGTAGCAAAAGACATGCTCAAAGAATACAGTAAGTGGTTTAAAGTCATAATGATGTGATATTTATATTATTTATAGACCAAAATTTTCCTCATGAAGGTTCATCTCAATATCAATCAGGTAGGAGTTTATTACATAACAATAACAATATACTTCTTTGATATAGATATTGTCCCTCTTGATGCTCCAACACCAAATATTACATCAACAATTACTCAAAGTTAGTACATTTAAATTTTATTATACTCTATTAATTGTAATAATGATACCATCAGGTGCTGTAACAGAGCTCCATGTTCAATGTACTTATCAATATAAATTTGATGAAATTAGAGCAAAATTTGGTGTTCTTGTGCATACAGTGGCACCTCTCATTGAATCTGCAGTATCATCTAAATTGAAAGAGTTCAAAAAGTTTCTCGGAAGGTGTTTCCGAGAGCTGAAACCTCAGTTATCTGTAGCTGAATGTTTTGATGATGTTATGGAGTTAGTGGAAGAAAAGTGCACCATCATCAATGTTTGTTGCTTGGAGACTATCGTTAAACAGTACAACATTGAAGAGGCTAAAGGTCATATCACAACATACAATTTGGAAGTAGAAGGGTTTTGTAAAGAAATCAAAGTCAGTTTGTGTGAAAATGAGAACTTTATGACAAGCTCATCTTCTCTTCTCAAATGTGAGACTATCAAGCTTGTTCTAGAGTGGGAACCTGATGAATGCTATCTAAATCAGATCAGTGATATATTAGTAAAAGCATTTCAAGATATGGCCAAAAGAGTCCAAGTTAGAGTGATAAAGAAAGACAATTCCATCACTGTGACCTGCTATGCTCCACAAAATATAATGGATATTCTACTAATGGAAGCTGAGAAGAATCTTGACATACTAATAAAGATGGGTTTAATCAAATTAAGTATCGGCTATCACATTGTTTATGAGAGATGTACAAGAGATAAGGTATAAGAGATTACTAGTACTATTGCTATTATATTATATGTGTGTATATATAGGAGGTGAGAGGTCTTATGGATGAAGTGAAAGTTTTAGAAGAGAATCTTGTTTTACAAAGAAAGGCATCAGCTGAAAAAGATCATCAAATACTCAAGTTGAAATCATCTCTTGAAGGTAAGTCTACATAATGATTATATTGACATTGTTATTACATATTATATAGTTTATACCAGTATGGAGAGAGAACCACAAGATGATTCATCAACTGACACATTATCAGGTACATGTACATTAATTGAGATATAGTTATGTACCTAATGTAAACAGAGAAGCTCAAACTATTAGATAGAATGAGTAAGGCAAAGACCTTAGAGATAGAGAAGTTAACCAGATACAAAGAAGGTGAGTTATAACACTGTTAATAGTACATACCATATATGGTTATGTTCTATAGCTACTGATAAAGTATTAGTAGAGAAACAAGAAGAGATTAAGATACTACAAGAGAAAATAACATCATTAACTTTACAATTAAAAGAGAGAGAAGAAGCAATCAGTCAATTGATGGAAAAGATGAAAAGTAAGAAAACTATAAAATATATCAATGAAATTATTATAATTATTATTATCAGGTCTACAATCTCAAATATCAGAAATCAAGTCTGTCAAATCAGAGTCACTTGATGAGATAGTTACTGATAAATCAATACAAGATATGTCATCTAGTCAAGTTACATCACAAAGTGAAGAGAAGGAGACAGAATTAGTTATAACCAATGTGTCATCTGATGTTCAAGACAAGATATCATCTGATAATACAACAGTTACTAAAGTGACATCAAGTAGTAAGTAGATCATTGCTGATTGCCTTAGTGTGAGGGAACTAATCTGAACAGTGCAGCAAAATCTTACCTTCATTTGTATTTAATATATATGTATATATGTGGTTGAGTAACGCTTAGGAATTGAATGTGATAATTGCTTTACCAGAACCACAGGTATACAAAAGCACATGATTAGTTATGTTCACTGTGAAAATGTATACTTGATGCTTAGTGATGTAATTAATTATTTATGAGGGTGTGGCAATGATTTTATTCTTATCAAAGCAGTGAAGTACATGATATATACTTAATGCTTAGTGATGTAATAAACTTGAAGAAAGGAAAAACAAACATATTTAAAACAGTTAAAAGATATTTGTAAGATATCTTGAGCAGTGTGAAGGTAAATAAATTGAAGACTAAGTTAGAAGCTAGGTATACAGAATTATGCTACAAATGCTAAAGTTTACTTTATCCTGAACTGGTTATAGATCAAAGCCACATTTGTCATTAAATCTAACCTATCATATTGTGAAGCAAACCCTGTTTATCCACATATTCCTAGTATAATATGTAATACATAACATTATCATAACTTAAACTTCAGTATAGTTGATACTGGAAAGTTAATGCAATAAGAATTATAGGGAAAATAAAAAGTGTGTAAAACACACCCAAATTTTAGTTATTTATTGTTAATTATTTATAAGAGTGTGGTCAGTTATTTTTGTTGTTATTAAAACATTGAAATACATGGGTTTTATAACTTTAAAGACTCAAAACTTGTCAGAGTATTTAATATATTTAACTAGTAACTGAACAATATAGTTCTCGCAAATAGTCTTAACAGAGACGGACTAGCTCCATGAGACTAACTCACTAACACTGTACAGACAATCACTAGTTATTAACAGTAATGAATTATTTAATGGTAAGAACATATTACATTACTATGTAAACTAGTGAACATATTTGAGGGAGAACTTGTAACAGTACATGTATAGACAATTATCATCTTAAATAATAATACATTAAATGAATGATACATTATAATTGTTATTACTATTTTATTAACAGCATCTCAACAATCACAT
Source organism: Xestospongia muta (assembly GCA_963693285.1). Classification (NCBI taxonomy): domain Eukaryota; kingdom Metazoa; phylum Porifera; class Demospongiae; order Haplosclerida; family Petrosiidae; genus Xestospongia; species Xestospongia muta. The sequence continues at coordinate 438,070 of OY848919.1, read as the reverse complement.
CAACAATCTGAGCTATTACCTCCTGGATGGGAAAGTAAGGTTTTACCTAATGGACGTATCTATTATGTTGATCATAACACACGTACTACTACCTGGGAGAAACCTTCTGTAGAAGCTATTGTCCAGTTCACTTATGTTAAAACAGATGATGGTCAACTAAGCTTAAATATCGGAGATGTTATCAAAGATGTCATTAAGGTATATTTGGAAAGACTTTATCCATTCATCTCTGCTGAATGTATTCAATTTCACAGGTTGATGAAGAATGGTACATGGGAACTCTTAATGGAGTCTGTGGGATGTTCCCTAAGAACTTTGTTATACTGTCTCAACCTCTTCCCAAATTAAGTAAATCCTCTTAATTATAACATCATTAATGATGATAGTATTAGGAGATGTATGTCAGTCACTATGATAATAATATATAACAATGAAGAGAATGATATTAAGAAATTCATAACATTTATTGATAAGTCCCCCAATGTCTATATGTAACAATATTTATGAGCCTTTCTTTAATTAAGTATTAGTACTTTATAGTCTTTGGGAGTATTCTATTAAAATACTCAGAACTAAAAATTGGTACTATTGAATTGACACTATACTAAACAATATAATTGTTATTCAATATAGTTTTATAAAGGTACTGATGTATATGTATTATAAATGACACAACATTTTGAGTCATGTCACAACACTACATGACATTTGTAAAGTACCGGGACTATACTCACATATTGGACTAGCAATGATATTGACTTTATTAAGTTAGATCAGAGTTAATAAATAAAGTGAAATATTGGTTTGCAAAAAGGAAAGTCTACCAAAGTTCACGAAATATATTATAAACACACAACAGACAAGACATGAACTCTGTTTATCTGTTACATAATGAGTGTTGTTTGTGATGTACTAGTCATCCATATAGCTACCTACCAGGTACCCTTTACTGGTCTCAGTAGCTTTGTAAGAGATGTTGACATCCTCATCCTGGCTCAGATCATTTTATAGAACCTGTTTATCTTCATACATCATTGCTATAGTAACCTAACACCAGTAATGGTGTTGTCTTCTTCATTAAGTCTTGACAATTGTAGTCAAGGATGTTAGAGTGTGTGTATAGCTATTGTTGTGTGTGTAAAATATTATATAGTAACTATGTTTTATTATAGGAGACACTGGAAGTGTAAAGTGGACTAGTGATAGTGTTACACTTACTTCATCTACTGTGGCGGAATGTAAAGAAGTGATACGTCAATTAAAGAGACGACAACACACAACATGGAGGATTGCACTCATCTCATTATCTCCTCAAAGTTTACTAACAATATTAACTGATATTAATGAATGTCAAGTTAGGAGACTTGATATATATAATACTCATTTTGATAGTAACTGTGTCAGTCAACTATCTCAAGTACTAACTGATAACCAAACAATGGAGGAACTATATCTAACCTCCTCACCTCTCGTACCAGATACTTACCACTTATTAACAACTGCTGTAGTTGGTAATAAAATAATCAAGAGATTATATTTGTGGCATGACAATAATATTACTGATAAAGACATACCTCATCTCTCTCATCTCATAACTAACACTAACACATTACAATATCTATATCTCACTGGCTGTCCTAAAATTACTAAATTTGGTATACAACAATTAAAAAATGCTTGTGTTAAAAATAATAGTTTAAAGTATTTTTGTGTTAATGGTAATATACTCCGTTAATTATTAGTTATTTTTGTACTATTGCTGATATCTTTTTTCTTAAAAATAAATTATTTCAAATTCAAATAAGTCAATTATTAGTTAAATACTTTAGTTTCCAGTTCTTTGTCTTCTAACAAAGTTAACAATTTTTATAATTCAAATAATTATAAAAGTTATTTAATCTCTTTGTCTCTTCAGATACAAGTTCCTCAGATTCTAAAAGCAATGAACCTCAACACAATATATAGTTAATGATAGTTATTAAACTCCACCCCTTTATAAAACTGGTATGTATTGGGAAATTATATATCTTAGTATACAGAGAGATCAAAGTTAGTATATTATAGCATATTGTAATATTTCTATTATTACTAGGGGTGGAGAAATATTGTGCTATTATTTATTGCCTTTATTATATCAACTTGTACTGTTCATTGTATTCTACTTAATATCCAGTAACAGTGTGTGTTGATAAAATTATTACTTTTTACTTGAAACTTTAAATTATGTCAAATTTTTAACTCATAAATTGTTCCATATATTCTACTTTATAATGTAGTTATAATGTTTTAGGCACTACAGGACATACAAGCTTCTTAGTTTTTAAAAGAACAAGCCATTGCTTCTTCTTTCTCATGATCAATTTTTGATTCAGGGTCAACATTTTCTTTTTGTTGAGCCTATTGAACAGCTTGAGCAGCTGGTCTAGTTCTATTGGACTATGACGTAGATTAGAGTTACGTGCCTCAACAATAGGATAATAGTTGATGTCAATGATTCTATTGAGATTGCGTGTGATAACTTTGGTGACATCAAATAATTTTGGAAGTCAAATCTGTTGTCACTAGTAACAAATCGTGGTAGAGCTATTGATGCTAAATTACAGACAGCAACCTAAAAATAGAAATAAAAATGATGTCATTACTAATATATAACTCACTTCATCAGGACTGGTATACTCAATTATTTCTGTGCACAGATTACTAGTACTGGACTGGATAGTACCAAGATTCTAGGGAGAGGGAGAGAATCAATCAATCTATACATTATATCTCAATACCTGATGGTTACTCTTTCTGTTACAGGAGTCTTTATATAATATATATGGAGTACCAGTCTCTATTTGAGCTTCCAATATAGCAAACCACAATTTTTGAGCTCTAATAGTTTTACGAGCCCTTCCTTCTCTCTCATACCTACAAGATATATCACACACTCAACAGCAACATAGATAATAAATTTAGAAATCAAAGGATGTGTTTCAGACTTTTAGTACTTTTCATAAAGAGCTTCAAACTCCTCCCTCCACTTTTGATGTAGACCAGGACATTCATTGGGACACATTAAGGACCAGTCTTGATCTTCTTCAACTCTTTTCGTAAATAAATCAGGGACCCATAGAGCATAGAATAAATCGCGAGCTCTCTGTTAAATGATACCATATGAAATTAATTGGTTTTTAAAACATGTTTAACCGGTTCTTCTTTGCCATGGTTTTTCCTTAAATCGAGAAAAGACAATATGTCAGCATACTAAGGTTCTAGGTATACTGCAAAGGCACCAAGTCGCTGAGAGAAAAAATGAAAGCAATCTTTTTACATTTAATCCTACCTTAATACTACCACCTTACTACAATATCTACTCAAAAGACATTTCTCTAGTGTAGTCTCGGGTAGCCAGCCCCTCCCCCCCCCTACCGGAAGAGTGGCTACGCGAGACTATACTAGATTCATGTCTTTTCAAGAGGTATTAAACGATAGACCAAGTCTTGCTGAGTTATGTGAGCACGTACCTGTAAGTCCTAAATGGTACCAGATGGGTGTCCAACTTAAACTAGACCCCAGGAAGCTAAACGGTATTGATAAACTCCAGAATGCTAATGTCATGGATAAAATGACAAAGATGTTTGAGCTATGGTTGGATACCAATCCACAAGCTACAAGGAGACAAATTGTGGAGACATTGAGAAAGAATTCCATTGAAGAGATCACTCTTGCTGTGCAATATGAGACAAAATTGAGAGAATTATATCTCACCACTACATCTGGTAAGACAAAGTGTATTTAATAATGATAACTATTAATATTGTGATATTTCAATCTCCTTGTGTATAGTACCTGAAGTGTTGGAAGTACCCAATGAAGCTGGCACTATTCTACAACATTATTATACTGCTTTAACACAGTCTCTGATCTATCCTGTTAAAGTGTCTCAGTTATTGTATAGTGAGAGATGTATTAGTGAAATTACCCTCGATGAAGTGGAAACACTTGAGAATTCAGCAGATATTAAGAAGATAACTCTCTTAACTGCTATACACACAGCAGTGGCCTTAGATCATCTAAAGCTCAAAGTCTTTGCAACAGTACTTTCCAAATTTGAGGAGATGAGGTCCCTAGGAAGTAAAATCCTCAGTACATTTGGTAAGAACAAAGATATATAGCTGTGATATTTTGTTAATTGTTTAGCTCAAAAGTTTCCTAATAATGAAGGAGAGCCAGTTCTTCAAGAGGTAGTACCTGATCATCAGATAAGTCTTGAAGATAGTGCTAGTGATATATTACGCTATCATTATGGGACCCTATCCCAATATTTACATCATCCTATCAATGTGGCACAACTCCTTTGTGAAGAGAAGGTGATATCTGATACAACCCTATCATATGTACAGGACAGTGGACGATCTCAGTCAAAGAGAAGGACTGTCTTGTTAAAAGCATTACGTAGTGCTGTTCATATCAATCATCATAACCTGGAGGTGTTTGCTAGTGTATTAAAGCACTCTTCTGAGAATGTAAAAATTGGTAATGCTATCTTCAATGATTATGGTTAGTATATATAAACTATGAGTAATATTATAGTACATATGAATATGATTATAGTGAAAGCAGTGATGAAGGACGAAGTTCAATTTGTAGTTGAAGATACTACTATCAGTGATGGTATGCTACTAATTATTATAATGACTTATTAACACAATGTAATTTGTATTTCAGTGACTACCAACATTGACAGCAGTACACAACAAGGTACTACTGTTAATAGCAGTACACAGCAAGGTACTATTGTTACTAGCATATTTTTATAAAGTAATGATCTGTGTATTATAGAGTCTTGTAAAATTCCAGTTCCTCGAAGTATGAGTTCACAATTTACTAGTATTAGAACAAAATTTGGAAGTACCTTTAACATCATAAGACGTATCATTAAAAGTAACCCACCTCCACTGGAAGATATGAAAGAATTCCTTGAAGACTGTGACTCTTCTCTCAAGCCCTCATTAGCTCACTGTGAAAATATCAGTGACATCTTGAATATTGTTCGTGACAAGTGTACGCTAATTGATATCAACTATTTGGAAGCAGTCGTTACAACATTTAACATCGAAGGAGCTAAGACACATATTGAGTCTTACAAGACAACAATTGACCAATTTTGTCAATCTGTGTCTGTTCGTCTCTGCCGAGAGGAAACATTTCCTGTTATAGCCACTCCTTCTTCTCTCAAACATGAGACTGCCATTTTTGTCCTTAATTGGGACCCAGACGACTGTTTGTTAAATGATATCACAAACCTTCTATCAGCTGTGTTTGAAAGATTACATAAATGGGTGACAGTTAAAGTTATCAAAGAAGGCAACTCTATTATTGTGACCTGTACCTTCCCACTCAATCTACTGGGTCCACTTATTGCTAAAGCTCAGAAGACAATCCTGTCAATAAAAAAGAAAGGATTAATTACATTGACCATTGGTCACTGTATCATTTGGGATATACGTAAAAGAGATGAAGTAAGAGATAATATTAAGATATAATTATTAGTATTTGATATTTATAGAAGATTAGATGTCTTGAGGAGGAAGTGGTATCACAGAGAAAGGCTTTAGCTAATAAAGATCAAGAAATAACGGACCTAAAGTCTTCTCTTGAAGGTGAGTATTGTCATTATAAATGTACAAATCAAACTTAATAACCATTTCTATATTCAACAATAGTTTATACCAGTATGGAGAGAGAAGGACGACAAGATCAATCATCAACTGACACTTTATCAGGTACATGTACATTAATTGAGATATAACTATGTACCTAATGTAAACAGAGAAGCTAAAACTATTAGACAGAATGAGTAAGGCAAAGACCTTAGAGATAGAAAAGTTAACCAGACATAAAGAAGGTGAGTTATAACACTGTTAATAGTACATACCATATATGGTTATGTTCTATAGCTACTGATAAAGTATTAGTAGAGAAACAAGAAGAGAATGAGATACTACAAGAGAAAATAACATTGTTAACTTTAGAATTAAAGGAGAGAGAAGGAGCAATCAGTCAATTGATGGAAAAGATGAAAAGTAAAACATATATAAAATATATCAATGAAATTATTATAATTATTTTTATCAGGTCTACAATCTCAAATATCAGAAATCAAGTCTGTCAAATCAGAGTCACTTGATGAGATAGTTACTGATAAATCAATACAAGATATGTCATCTAGTCAAGTTACATCACAAAGTGAAGAGAAGGAGACAGAATTAGTTATAACCAATGTGTCATCTGATGTTCAAGACAAGATATCATCTGATAATACAACAGTTACTAAAGTGACATCAAGTAGTCAAGGTATATTAGTATATATATGTTATCATATATTGTATGTGTTTGCTATAATATATTACTATGAACTTCAATATATATATTATAACTATGACCTGGAAAGCTAGCATACTGACAGTGTTTATGTAGCATTCAGTATTCTCTTTTATATAGTCCTTTTCAGGTATTGGAAGGTAGATAACAATGATAGGACAAGTAAAAAGACATGGCCAAATTTTTGTTATCAATTAATAATTTATGAGGGTGTGGTCAATGATTTTTTTCTTATCAAAGCAGTGAAGTACGTACATAAATTTTATAACTCTAAAGACTCAAAACTTGTCAGAGTATTTAATATATTTAACTAACTCACTAACACTGTACAGACAATCACTAGTTATTAACAGTAATGAATTATTTATATTGTTGATTTATTAACTTATCACATTACACAGTATCTCAACAATCACATCAACAATCTGAGCTATTACCTCCTGGATGGGAAAGTAGGGTTTTACCTAATGGACGTATCTATTATGTTGATCATAACACTCGTACTACTACCTGGGAGAAACCTCCTGTAGAAGCTATTGTCCAGTTCTCTTATACTAAAACAGATGATGATCAACTAAACTTAAATATCGGAGATGTTATCAAAGATGTTGTTAAGGTATATATGGAGAGACTTTATCCATTCATCTCTACTGAACATATTCAATTTCACAGGTCGATGAAGAGTGGTACATAGGAACTCTTAATGAAGTCCGTGGGATGTTCCCTAAGAACTTTGTTATACTATCTAAACCTCCTCTTCCCAAATTAAGTAAATCCTTTGTAGTAATATTTCTTGTAATCTCTGAATCATTATATTTAAGGTTTTAATCTCTAGTCTCCATCCAATTCAGTCTTTAAAGGGTTAACATTTCATTACTAGTTTACCAAATCATCAAGTTAATACCATATCAAATCTTCCTATTATATGACATTTTCCATCATTCATCCTTATGTTATATCAACCACACTACAGCATGGATCAGTAATTTATAGTTATCATACTCAAGGTAGACCAACTTACTAGCTAGTAGAGACATTTAGAGTCAAATATGTTGAAAGTAACGTGATAAGTCTGTTTATTTCAATTCTTCATCTATGTCTACTTAATTAGATATACGTTGTCATAGTAACCTAACATATATATAATAGAATAGGATACTGACAGTATAGGACTTGTTGTAAAGTATAACAAGCAGCATAATTATTATTCACATTGATCCATTTCAGTTAATTAGAGAATAAATACCAACACAACTACATGTAATACACAATATAGTTTTGTTAATACATGAAGTATGTCTTTAAAATATTACAACAAACATTACATGTAACAACATATAATAAACAAGATCAACTTTATCTTTATAGACTAGACTAGCTTCATTGTGTCTTATATACTCTCTTATCACTAACTATTTCTTCACACATTATTTCTGTAGAGTCATCTCCAATATCAGAGTCAACATCAGATCAAATCAAGACAGAACATGTACAAGACACATCATCTGAAACTAAAAGTAAGTTAATAAGAAATTTGGAAGTGTTTATATTGTATATGTTATTAATATTATCTTCACAATATACCATCACTAACTAAATTTAATTATAACTATTAATTATAAATGATAAAAAATGACAATAGATATTAATACAAAATCTCCTGATTTACTGTATTAATCATTAAAGAACATATAGCACTGAACACTGTTTAGTGTATCAGTTAATTTGCTAGAGATAACTTCTTAGACTTGTAAGGGCTCCTCTTTATAAGTATTTCATTGTAGACTAAGAGTCTAAAAGAGGACATGTAAGTGTTATCATTATATTAATGACATCATAATGATGTAATTAGTTTATGAAATAATTAGTTTTTAATAAACATGTCAAATGTCCATACATTTCTACCTGCAGTGTTATATGTACCATTTTCTCTCTCATATACTATTCACTAGTGGTATCAATAAGTACTGTATATTGTGGACTAAGAAACACAAAAAACCTTAATATGACTTACAAAAAACTTTGCAATTACAATGCCACACCCAAGTTAGGTTGATGACATAGGTCATTATTGGAATTCCACTAAACCACAGCCATTCTCAATGCAAACAGAATATATATAGTACATTGACTATGTAGTCTGGAAACCCAATCAAATAGCTAGGTGGGCAGTCTCATGTAGCTAGCCACTCCCCTCTCCCTACAGCTATATTTACGGAGTCCCCAATGTCTGTGTGTAACAATATTTATGAACCTTTCTTTAAGTATTAGTACTTTATAGTCTTTGGGAGTATTCTATTAAAATACTCAGAACTAAGAACTGGTACTATTGAATTGACACTACACTAAACAATATAATTGTTATTCAATATAGTTTTATAAAGGTACTGATGTGTATGTATTATAAATGACACAACATTTTGAGTCATGTCACAACACTACATCATGACATTTGTAAAGTACCAGGACTATACTCACATATTGGACTAGCAATGATACTGACTTTATTAAGTTAGATAAGAGTTAATAAATAAAGTGATATATTAATTTGCAAAAAGAAGACTCTAACAAAGTTCATGAAATATATTATAAACACACAACAGACAAGACATGAACTCTGTTTATCTGTTACATAATGAGTGTTGTTTATGATATACTAGTCATCCTTATAGCTACCTGCCAGGTACCCTGTACTGGTCTCAGTAACTTTGTAAGATATTGACATCCTCTTCCTGGCTCAGATCATTGAGTGATAATATATCAACAACAATTTAGTCTTCCAACTAATACAGTAAATTATTGGTATAACAGTTCAGTACCCTGTGTGCCTGTCTCAGTAGATATTGACGTCCCATCCTGACAGATCATAATACAGTAAATTATTAGTATAACACTCAGTAAATTTAAGTCCGTTTTGTAGAATCCGTTCATCTCCGTACATCATTGCTATAGTAACCTAACACTAGTAATGGCGTCGTCTTCTTCGTTAGGCCTTGACAATCGTAGTTGAGCATGTTAGAGTGTGTGTATAGCTATTGTTGTGTATGTAAAATATTATATAGTAACTCTGTTTTATTATAGGAGACACTGGAAGTGTTGAGTGGGAGAGTGATAAAGTTACACTTACTTCATCTACTGTGGCGGAATGTAAAGAAGTGATACGTCAATTAAAGAGACGACCACACACAACATGGAGGATTGAACTCTGGTCATTATCTCCTCAAAGTTTACTTACAATATTAACTGATATTAATGGATGTCAAGTGAGGGGACTTTATATATGGGACACTCCTTTTGATAGTAACTGTGTCAGTCAACTATCTCAAGTACTAACTTATAACCAAACAATGGAGGTACTATATCTTTCCTACTCACCTCTCGTACCAGATACTTACCACTTATTAACAACTGCTGTAGTTGGTAAAAAAATAATCAAGGAATTATACTTGTATCATGACAATAACATTACTGATAAAGACATACCACATTTCTCTAATCTCATTATTAACAATAAAACATTAAAAGTACTACATCTCATTGGCTGTCCTAAAATTACTAAATTTGGTAAACAACAATTACAAAATGTTTGTGTTAACAATAATAGTTTGAGAGTGTGGTTTGATTTGGAAAGACTCCGTTAATTATTAGTTATTTTTGTACTATTGCCGATACTTTTTCTTAAAAATAAATTATTTCAAATTCAAATAAGTCAATTATTAGTTAAATACTTTAGTTTCTAGTTCTTTGTCTTCTAACAAAGTTAACAATTTTTATAATTTACTTCTTTAGAAAAACTCAACTTCTCTACTTGACAATTGACCACGCCTACATTCATTAATAATAAAAGCTTCAATATTGTTATTTCTAATATTTACAAATACAATTATAACAAACAAACTAGACTAAATTCTACATTAATAGGCCTCTAGTTAGTAGCTATATAAAATTAAATATTATCGCTACGTCTAATACCACTAATTACTACTGCTAATAAAAAATCCATTAATTAAAGCCAATTAATTTGTCAAATCACCTAAAAACTTATTTCCTACACACACAGTTCACTTAACAAATTAATATTATATTTAATAACACGTTCTATTTAATAATACACTCACTTTTAACAATTCCATGAAAGTACTGATCCATACAACATCAGAAGATTTCTTGATAACATTACAACTATTAACTTACTACTAAACAAACTTAGTTTCTATTAACAGTAGTAGACTGTATCTAGTAGTTAGCAGTTTTGCTAGTTAGTTATCTTCTATCATTAGTAATTTCTAGTAAAAAAGGCTTAAAGCAGTAAAGGCTTAAGCAGCAAACTTTTTCTCACCGACAGCTGCTCACTTCTACAGCTGCTACTTTATTGGGTGTCGTGTGTAACTATGGAAAAATGCAAACCCGCGAGTAAACATGGCGGTATATTAGAGTGTTGTTGTCTTGTCTTTTATTATTAAACAGACTACAGACTGAAGGAAGAGGAGGAGACAAAGGAATATTATGTCAAAAGTTCATATGATGTCTGTTCTAGTCAGGTAATAATGAAAACTATTAGTTACAGGTAGCTATCATTAACAGTGGAACATTTTCATTCTCCAGTTAGTTAAGAAATACTACTTGATATCCTATGAGCTGTAAACTTGATACTTACTGGAACATAACAACAATTGTGTCATTTTTTACCTAGGAGATCCAGTCAGCTTGAGCTCTAGAGAGTTGTTCAGATATAACATAATGAAGGTAAGTTTCATTATATTGTCTACAAACATGACCTAGTTACAACATCAATCAAAGTCTATAACATGTTTTCTCTTGACTAAATGTAAGTTTGTCCTTCTAATATCACTTTGACATATATCTACATTATGTAGCTTTTCAAGTGATGTCAAGTAGTTGACGATCTAGAACAAGTAAATAGTCTCTCTCTTGAACATAAAACAGACACACTTCAATATCATATAAAATAAATAAGTTAAGTATACATGTATACATATAAAATAAACATAATATCTATAATATTTATGGAGAAGCTCTTTAGATCTTTTTTATTGTTTTCATAAAATTTGATCAAAGTGATAAAATCTCTACCAGTCTGTTAATCCATTGACTATTTCATCGATCCATTCCATTCCATTCATCCATATACTGTATTATATAATCTCTATCTACCTAGTACCACACACATCAGACATTTGATGATCACTGATCTCCAAAGATGACAAATACTTGAGACACTAAATTTTACTAGTTAAATATCTGACAATTATGTTGTTTTGTTCTCTTATTTATATTATCTTTATTGTATTAGTGTTGTGTACAAATATACTCCTAATAAAATAGTATATTATAATACTGACAATTGTAATGTTTGTCAGCTACAGAAGAGAAATACCTCAATCTCCTTCAATATCACATCAACTAGACACTAGAACAAGAGTTATATATAATATAATAATAATAAAGATTATAAAAATATTGATATATTAATGACTTGTTTTCAACATAGGAGGAGCTGAAGTAGATAACAGTTCATGTACTAATTCTAGTAAAATAAAAGGAAATAAACAACAGCTACTTCTGTAAATATCTGAGTTACTTACTAGCACTTAGTGATTTGAGACCCTCTTGTTCACGAGCAATTACCTCTTCAACTCCCTACAATAATACAGTTATGATCTCTCTCTCTCTCTCTCTCTCAGTGTTCATTATAACACAGTGTGGTTGTCTTGTAGTGACAATCTCATTAACTTAAAAGTTACCCCGCCTTCTCTTCATTTACTCAATGTACCTTTGATTCTGGTGGTGGTGAGGGTGACAAAGATGGACCAGGAGGAGAAGATGAGACGTGGGAGAAGAGTGAGGTTATATATATATATATATATATATATATATATATATATGTATATATATATATATATATAATAGGAACTCATATTAATTTATAGATTGTAAGAATAATCATGATATTATTATATCACATATTAATGTACAATAGCAGCTGTATTTATTTTATTATCAATTATTGCTTTCAACTTGTCTCTCTTTTAAGACAGACTTTATAAAGAACTCTCCAGCTTTATAAGAGGACCTCACTAATGGACCACTAGCTGTATAAAGGAACCCCAACTTGTTACCAACGTCCTCCCAAAACTTAAATTTTTCAGGTGTTACATACTCCTTAACCTAAAAATAGATAGATCATTTATTATAAATATTAAGGATTATTTCAATTTTGATAGCACAATCATTCTAAAAAATGTAATGAGGATCTATATTTTCTATGGCTTTTAGCCTCTACATTAGGACAGCCTTAATTCTATGAACATAATGTATTAAATTCCAAACTCTTGAATAGCTTCCTTATTATTTAGTAATAATATTGCTTACCTTGAGGTGCCATTTAGTAGGCTGCATATACTGACCCAATGTGACACACTCAACTCCAGCATTTTTTAAATCTAAAAGATGTTCTTAACTAGATTCATACCTTGATTTATAACAATACCTTCCAATGCTTGAAGGACTTGAGTATCTGTCTCTCCAACTCCCAACATGATTGAACTTTTAGTAACTAAATCTGGTTTAACCTGTTTAGCGTGTTCAAGTACTGAGAGACTTTGTTTATAGTTTGCTCGTGGATCTCTCACTAACCTATTATGAGGACAGCAGTAAGGGATTAGTGACACAAAGGGTATCTACCATTGTAGATCTTCAACAGTTTCTATGTTATGTGCATACACATCAAGTCCAGAATAAGCAACATTAGCTACACAATCTAAGTCACCTCTAAAGTCTGGAGTCAAACACTCTACTAGTATGGATGAATTTCTAAATAAATAGAGTTCATATAAATAATGTGTTTGTTGTATATTGTCTAGTACCTCTTCTTTATCTCTCTGACTGTCTCTGCAAAATGTTCAGCTCCTCCATCACTTAGATCTAAATGATTTTAAAGTGTATAAATCTCTTTCTCTCTCTCTCTCTCTCACCATCTCTATCAACAGATGTCAATACAACATAATCCAGACCCCAAGCTGCTATAGCAGTAGCTGTATTGACAGGTTCATTAGGATCAGGAGGAGGTGGAGCTCGTGATGTCTTTACAGAACAGAACCGACAACCTCTAGTACACTGATCACCTAGTACCTAATATATTGTTACTATAGTAACATCATCAATAGAAATGATTAATAACTGACCATTATTGTAGCAGTGGCTGTTTGATGTTCACCACCACCCCAACACTCACCAATATTAGGACATTTAGCTTCTTCACAGACCTGTAATGAGTGGGTGGGGTAAAGGGTGTGGTCATTTGTTAACGTACAGTGTGTAGTTTTAGATCACGAAGATTTTGTTTTAATCGATGATAATTTTTGCCCATTGGGATATCTGTTTTTAGCCATTCCGGTAATCGAAGGCGTTGGCCTTTCTTCCTTTTAAGGAAATCAGGTGTAGGAGGTGCATTACCAGTTACAAAGTGCTCCAAACCAGGTCCATTGGCAATGAGGTGACGTTGATCAGGAGAGAGAGTCGACTTGAGACGAGTACCAGGTATTACAGGAGGACATCTAGTCCTTCTAATAGCCTAGAGTGATAGGTTAATTAATATGATATAATAAATAGCGAAGACGTACCTTTAGAGCTCCTGTAATGAAACAGTACGTCAGATCAACTCTTTGCATTTTGTAATAGGTGTGGTTTGAATGATGTGACCACGCCCATTGAATTCAACAATAATGGCTGGAATTGATCTTCGAGGTCTGGAGAAAGAGTTAGCCATTGCTCTCGAAGCTGATAGACGCTATGTAAGAGAAAATGATGCAAAATTTCGTGCTATTCATCAAAAAGTGGGCTCATATGAGGAATTCAGGTATTTTAATATAGTTTATTTCCAAGAGCTCCACCCATTTGTTGGTGCAGAGATATTGTCAAAGCTTCTCACTTGCAGCCTCTAGATCGTGCAGATATTATCGGAGGATCTCGACACCAGCCTTGGAATCCAATCACTTCAGGAGGTTCCCAATCAAAAGAGGGTGTGGCTAATCTATGTGGGAATGGTCCACCTACTAGTGGTCAAGAATTTATACGACACTGGCGTCAATTGCAAAGAAGGTCACATGATCAATACAAGTTAGACCAGTTTTACTTGTTTTATTGTTTTATCTTTATTTTTGTAGACTGTTAGTGAACTTGGCCTCACAAGACATGCAAAAAATACTTAAGACAGAGACAAGGTATGTCACATGACATATCACATGACTTACATGTTATTTTCTAGTGTGGCTATCTTAGGAAATATTCTACAAGTTTTGCAAAATGTATGTTATTAATTAAAATGACCAGAGCTATTAAAGTATATAATAATATATTACAATATTTTAAAGAGACTGCTATTATATAAAGACTACTATATGAGTATGTGCTATTGTTGTCATACAATATTTGTAGATATAATAAATACTAATAAATTTACTAAATAATAAAATAATTTTTTCTTAGCATTTTTCTATAGATGATATTAGAGTTATCATTGAGATATTATTAGTTCTATCAGAAATACCACGTTTTAATCTCTCCATTGAACTACTAAACAGACAAGAGAGAGCCGCTGTGAGTTCATATCATAGACCACATGACTATGTCACTATGTAGTACAGTAGTAGTACTGTAGTAGCCATCACATTAAGATCATATGACTATGAAATAAAAACATCACATGATATTATAATATACTTTTATTTTTATTATAGATTGATCAATTGTTTACTCAAATTTCATCAGCACTAGAAGATAATATAGAACATGCTATAACAATCAGTAAAGAGACGGTTGAACACCTTCACAGTGTCTATAAGATTATTAGCTGATGTAACACTACATGATCATTACAATAACCCACTTCACTTATAATAATAAGTGTTAATACATCATCTTTAACATTACTGATAATCACGTGACCAATGACTTCATCAGCTTCTAATATACAGCTATTGTTTAGTAAAGACGCCTAGACTTTATACATGATTTATGATATTAACATTCCACAGATAATAGTCCGTTGATTGTTCACGTGTCATATCATTTGATCGTGCTCAGTCACTATAAATCTTGAGAGGCGTATCTTTCCAACAATTAAAAGGTTTTGCAGAAACTAAGAACAAAATTTGTTAGTAAGCAATGTCTTTGGAGGAACCACAAGATGAAGGAGGTGGAAGCGAACAGTCTCCAAGACGCTCTTCCCCGAAAAAGTTAATTGTTCAGCCTTTCACTTCCAACGTTAAAGAAGACGAGACAAATATTGAGTTGCAAGACTTTGAGACTAGTGCTCCAGCTGTCTTGAGATTGGAAGATGAGCCCGCCAAGAAAACAGTCAGAGTATCTGAGTCGTATGAAAATGCTATAGCACGTCCCAGCAAAGAAAACAAGAAGTAAGTAAATGTTAATGAAATATCAGTGTTATATATTATTATTATTATTATTATTATTATTATATTATAATAGGAAGAGCTGGAAATTTTGGCAAAAAGATAGTGAAAAAGAAGATGGATATAAAGCTAAACCAGTTCCTGTTTACAAACTAGTTAGTCAGTTTTAAAAATAACTTTTCAATATTTATTTTCTGTTCTAGTTTCGATATGCTACTTGGTTTGATGTTATACTGATAATAATCAGTTTTACAGCTGCTATAGTCCATGGCGGTGCCCTACCAGCATCAATGTATGTATTTGGAGACTTAACCAACTTATTTGCTAATCATGAAGTCTCCCGGGACGTATTTGCCGGTATCAGAAGCAACTACACCAATGTTTATCAAGGTTTTATATTCAATGAGACAGCCAATATCTCAACAATTCAGGATGCTGTTAATAGCAGAATTATAACACCGAATGTTGTGAAAACAGAGAGTCAATTGACTGATCTTAATATCCTAATACTTGAGACATATTACAACACCACTACCAATGCTAGTGATATACAAAGTTTAAGTTGTATCGTGTTCAGTTATGCTAACAATAGTGTCAATGGCCTCACCACTGCCTTTTTGGTATTACGAGAAATAGTAACAAACGATTTCTCTATGCCTGTTACAACAGAAGCTTGTGGTTGTGTACAAACTGCATTTCAAGAACATAATTCAGAAAGTCGTTGTCTTAGTGACTACACTTTTATACATGGAGATGGTGGAATTGATGGGATATTATGGACAATCTATCTCTTCTTAATTATCACTGTGGGTGTGTTCATACTGGCATATATACAGATATCTTTTATTCAGCTGGCCTGTGAGAGACAAATACATAAGATCAGACTGTTATATTACTCTTCGGTATTAAGACAAGAAATTGGTTGGTTTGACTTGAATCCAAGTGGAGAATTATCTAGTAGATTAAATGAGTAAGTTAATGTAGTTATTGTATTATAGTATTATTGTTGGTAATGTCACCTAATGTGGGGGGGTGGTACACATTATCTCATTGAATGATAAACACAATATTAATTGCACTGTTATTTTTACCTAATAAATTAATGTAGATATATAATCTTATTATTACCTAATAAATTAATGTAGATATATAATCTTATTATTATTATGTAAATTAGAGTAGATCACCATCACATGAGTGACACAGGTCATGTGAGATTTATCAAAATTAATGTTTTTATAGTCAGTACTACTGCAATGATAGTGTTCTTCAATTTGTATTTCCTTTTCCTTGTCTTGCAGTGATATTGACAAGATACATATTGGTATTGGTGACAAACTGGCTATTTTAATTCAGTGGATAGCTACGTTTTTTGGAGGGTTTATTATTGGATTTATAAGAGGATGGCAGCTGACTTTGTTGTTGATAGCTATCACTCCATTTACTGCTGCATCAGCATTTATTTTCTCTAAGGTAAAATGAATGTCTTTTTAATTAGATTTCTCTCTCTTTCTAGATTGCTACTACATTTACAAGTCATGAACAAAAAATTTATGCATCAGCTGGTGCTATAGCTGAGGAGGTACTCACATCAGTTAGAACTGTTATCTCCTTTGGTGGAGAGTTTAAAGAAGTAGACAGGTGGGTGTGGTTAAGTGTCTTGATTGAATATTAACAAGTTATGTATGAGAATGTAGTAAACTGGTTTGACTGGTTTTGTGGTTACATTTTAATTTGAATGTACTACATTGTTATCTATAACTAGATATACTACTTCTCTTACTATATCTGTTGCTAGCATCAACTTGTATGATGTAATAATGACATCATTTTATAGATACAAGGTAAAATTAAGTGACGCTCGACGAGTTGGTGCCAAAAAGGGTGTGTCTATTGGTCTTAGTCTGGCATTTATTTATTTCTTTGACTTCTTCACATATTCAGTTGCTTTCTGGTTGGTCACTTTTCTATCATATTGATCTAACTTGTATATTAAACAGGTTTGGTGGGTTTTTAATCAGTAAAGAGATCTTGTTAGCTGGTGACGTGTTAGCTGTTTTCTTTGCTGTAATTATTGGTGCATTCTCCCTCGGTCAAGCTGGTCCTAATGCAGAGAGCCTTGTCACAGCAGCTGGAGCAG
Organism: Xestospongia muta; assembly: GCA_963693285.1. NCBI lineage: Eukaryota > Metazoa > Porifera > Demospongiae > Haplosclerida > Petrosiidae > Xestospongia > Xestospongia muta. Next base: position 420,127 of record OY848919.1, on the reverse strand, counting down.
CTGGTGAAGTCTTCGAAATTATTGACAGAGTAATGGTTTTAAAAAATATTACAATTTGTTATGTTGTTAATTTAGGAGCCAGCCATTGATTCTTCTTCAAATGACGGCCAAATTCCTGATAACTTTGAGCCTTATGTAAAATTTCAAGATGTCTGTTTCACATATCCTGCTCGTAGTGATGTTCAAGTTCTTCATGGATTGGATTTAGAGGTCAAAGTTGGTCAGACAGTAGCTCTTGTGGGTCCCAGTGGGTGTGGCAAGAGCACTGTTGTTCAATTACTTCAACGATTTTATGACATTTCTGGTGGTGAAGTAAGTCCTCTGACCCTAATTAATTAATTATTAATTAATTAATTAATTATTAATTAATTAATTAATTAATTATTAATTAATTTATTATAGATTACAATTGGAGGTTATGACATTAAAGATCTTAATCTGAAATGGCTTCGTTCTAATATCGGAGTTGTGTCTCAAGAACCAGTTCTATTTGATACCACTATTGCTGAAAATATACGTTATGGAAGAGAAGATGCCACTATGGCAGACATTGAAGCTGCTGCCATAGCTGCTAATGCTCATAACTTTATCTCTGAATTACCTGATGGTTACAATACTTTAGTTGGTGACAAAGGAACACAGCTAAGTGGAGGTCAAAAACAACGTATTGCTATAGCTCGAGCTTTAGTACGAGACCCCAAGATCTTGTTACTTGATGAAGCTACCTCAGCTCTTGACACAGAGAGTGAGAAAATAGTTCAAGAAGCTTTAGACAAAGCTAGAGAGGGAAGGACCACCATTGTTATTGCTCATCGACTGTCTACTATACAAACAGCTGATGTGATAGCTAGTATAGAAAATGGTCGTGTTGTTGAGATGGGTACTCATGAAGAGTTGATGAAGAACCAAGGACTTTACTATGATCTTGTCAATGCTCAAGTAAGTACTGTCCATTCAACTTAGTATGTATCCATTTTACTTTATGTATCCATTTTCAGTCATATGGTGACACTGGTGAGGCCTTTGCCATTGAAAGGGATTTCAAACAACGTACTCGAACTCGTAAAACCTCAGAGTCTCATGATGAATCACTTGTAAAAAAATCAAGTGTTAGAATCAAACGTCAAACTTCACATCAAACATCAAAAACCACTGATGAACCAGAGGAAATATCAGAGAAAAGATTAGAAAAATTAGTTAGTCCAGTTCTACTGGTTGATGTATTAGTGATGTTACTTTCTCCTTCATAGGAAGAAGAATGGGACAAAGATATACCAGAGGTGTCATTGTTAAGAGTATTAAAAGCTAATGCTAATGAATGGTGGTTAATAGGTCTAGGACTATTTGGATCTTTTTTCTTAGGAGCTATCTTTCCAGCATTTGCCATTTTCTTTGGAGAGATACTTGATGTTTTTACTCGATCAGCAGATCAAGTCCTTCCTGGTCTTCATTTGTGGGCTTCATTGTTTCTCATACTTGCTATTGTATCAGGGATTGCCGTCTTCCTTAAGGTAATCTAGACAGATGTTATTGTCTGTCCTTAACTAAACCTCTCATACAGAATGTGTGTTTAACAATAGCTGGTGAGAACCTTACAGCTCGTCTCAGGGAATGGTCTTTTAAATCTATGTTACGACAGGAGATAGCATGGTTTGATGAAGAGAGAAACTCATCTGGTATTCTTGCAACAAGATTAGCTCAAGATGCATCTCGTGTACAAGGAGTAAGTAGTTAATAATTAATAATTAGTCTCACAAGACACAATCTATTGATTTTAATAATAAAAGAAATCAGGAAATACAATACTAATTAATAAACTCCATTAGAAAGAGTTGGTTACAAAAACTTAACCCACAACCATAGCAATGAACATGTTAAAATTAAATTTGATGTTTAATTAATTTTTCTTTTTTACTGTTAATTCTGTTACACAGGCTACTGGTGCACGTTTGGGAACACTTTTTGAGTCTTTCTTAGGTATGGCACTGTCCGCTATCATAGCTCTGGTTTACTCCTGGATGTTGACCCTTGTTCTCTTACTTCTTGTACCTCTTATAATGCTTGCTGGTTTCCTGCAACTCAAAGCTGCAGTTGGTCATGCTGGATCAACCAATAAAGCATTAGAAAAGGCTGGCAAGGTAATCCATGTCTTTAATTATCCCTTTAAAGAAATAAATAATTTTATTCTATTCTAATTAAACACAGATTGCTGTAGACTCTATGGAGAACATGCGTACTGTAGCTTCATTAGGAGTAGAAGAGAAATTTTACAATGCATACTCTAAAGAGATTCATCAACCATACAGGTATGATATACCAAAGTATCCTGAAGTATACTGACTTTTATTATAGGCGTGCTCAATGTAACACATCAGCATATGGTATTACATATGGGTTTTCTCAAGGTGTTCTCTTCCTAGCATTTGTTATTACTTTTGGGTTTGGTGCATATCAAGTGACTCGTCAACCTGGTCACATTGCTTATGAGAGCTTTAGTGATGTATTTACTGTATTTATTGCAATTATATTTGGTGCTTTTGGAACTGGTCAAGCCTCATCTTTTGCTCCCAATTATGCTAAAGCCAAACAATCTGCAAATAGAATATTTGCATTGTTAGATAGAGAACCTGTTATTGACGGATACTCTGAAGAAGGTCTTAAACCAGTAAGTGGATAGAATATATAGATAGAAATAGGACAGGTCATGATATCTTTTTCTTTAGGATAAATTTAATGCTCAGGTAGAGCTTAGAAAGGTAGCTTTCAATTATCCTGCTCGTCCTGATGTACCAGTTTTACAAAGTCTCACTATTGATGTTAAACCTGGTAACACATTGGCTCTTGTTGGACCTAGTGGGTGTGGTAAAAGTACTGTGGTAGCTCTTATTGAACGATTCTATGATCCTTTGAGTGGAAGTTTATTCCTACATGAATATGATCTTCAAGATCTCAATATTCGTTGGTTACGAAGTCAGATTGGTATTGTATCACAAGAACCTGTGTTATTTGATACTTCTATTGCTGATAATATACGGTATGGTGCTAATTTTAGAGAAGTGTCTGATGAAGAGGTTATTGAAGCAGCCAAAGCTGCTAATATTCACAATTTTATTGAAACTTTGCCTCAGGTAAGGAGTACTTTGTGTGTTAAACTCACTAGTTTCATTCTTGATTGTTAGGGTTATGCTACCAATGTTGGATCTAAAGGTACACAGCTAAGTGGAGGTCAAAAACAACGTGTTGCTATAGCTCGAGCTTTAGTACGAGACCCCAAGATCTTGTTACTAGATGAAGCTACTTCAGCTCTTGACACAGACAGTGAGAAAATAGTTCAAGAAGCTTTAGACAAAGCTAGAGAAGGGAGGACCACCATTGTCATTGCTCACCGACTTTCAACCATTTACAATTCCAACTGCATTGCTGTCATTAATAAAGGTGAAGTAGCAGAGAAAGGTACTCATTTAGAACTAATGGCTCAGAAAGGGATTTATTATCGGCTCAATCAGTACCAATTACAAGAGAAGGATGATGATATAAAGAGCAGATCATTGTCACCTAGTGGAGATGATGTGGATACATCAGTTACCTTGGAGATGTGAATATATAGGATACTATTGTTTTATTTCAAGATTATTAACTTGAAATACTTTAACATTTTATTAAGTACTAAAAAGCCTCTTTAATACTATTTTAAACATCTTTAATGCTATTTTCACACACTAGAAATTATCCATAAAAATAACAATATGAGATATGATTTTTTCATAGAGTAAATGAGTAATTGGAGTGTCAAAATGTACTATTCAAATGGGATTGAACTGACCAAATAAATTTTGTGAGACACGTATCTTCAGTCATGTGACATTTATATGATGATGGTCACTTACCATTGTTGTATAAATTTATACAACAATGTTAAGTGTCCATTATCATATAAATGTCACATGACTGAAGATACGTGTCTCACAAAGTGTATTTAAACAAGCACAAAGGATCATATGACTATATCTTTCTGTGCATGAAAATTATGCAGGAGTTTATTATGTCTGTTCATTTGCTATGAACAGAAATAGTACAAGTGACAATTAAAGACATTTTAAAATTATATTTCTAATAAGATGATGACACATTATAGTGCCATTAATTACAGTAATTATCAGTAATGTGTGATATCATTAATTATTTTACTAAGGTCAATAATGATTACATCCTCTTTGTTGCATTATACTGACCTCACTTCCTTTGTCTTGTTATTGATCTTCTCACATATTCATACCAGCAAGAAAATCATACCATATATGGTAATCTATAGTTGATCTATTTTTAGATTATGATGTAATGCGTTGTTGTCTATATTTATAAGTTGTCTATGCACCAAATAAGGTAATTTACATTTAATAGTGGTCTATGAAACCATATAAATTAAATTTGTTTTTAAGACTTTTGGTTTGAACTTTGTTGATTGTCTTACTCTGTGGGGAAGTACAACCAATAATGATGTCATCCGTATTTGTTCTATTTTTAGAAATTGCACTTAAAATTATTAAAATTTTTGTAAATTAAAGAGATGTTGGTCCAGGCCATTCTGACAACCAGCTACTTTGAGGATTAAATCGAACAACTTTTTGTAATTTTCTTTTTTCCTCTTTCCCTTGATCTAATGATAAAAATGTGTCATAATATGTTGCTATAGTTACAATAAATTAACATGTTAGAGTATACCTGTACAGGATAGTTTGGGTAATTTGCATGAAGTATTGTAGTCACTGGTATATTGTGTTTTACTGGCTCCAATACTACTGTATGGTGATTTCTCTATTATAGTAGGCACTAAATGATGAATATAATAAACCATTACACTATTATAGTGGAACCTTTCATAAGGAACAATGCAAATGAAGGGCCACACCTCTCTATTCAGGAAACTTGTCCTTACTAACACTTAATTGTAATGAAAGAAAGGACTCGACATATTGCATCATTTCTACATGGGGCATTACTATCATGTGACAGATTATTATTGAGGACACTTCTATACTAAAGACAGTTACCAACTTCCTAACAGTAAGTGGCTAGTCAGGATCCCATAAGAAGTATATATTTTTAGGGTTTCTGGTCTACTACATAGAGGTTGACTGTTGTATGCATAAAAACATTAATATTAATATATTACTTTCTTACATGCTCCTCTGGCCACTTTGACCATTTCTCTGTTACAGTCATATCTAGTAGTGACGTTTCTCACGTTACTTGTTCTGTGAGGTATCTGATAAGCTTGACGAGTAGTGGATTGTAGACTATAGCTTGCTTGTGGAAGAGTTTCTTTGATATTTTTTAAATATTCTAGCGATTGTGGTATTTGCTTGTGTTGAATACCACGAAAGTGATCATCATATGTTGATAACAATCTTTCCTTGTCTAGTATAGTGTCCACTAGTATGGGAGGGAGGTTGTCATGGATACTGCTAGATGTGGTATGAGTGAGAGTGGGATGTTTTATAGAGGGTAACTTCCATACCATGAATGCCTAGAATGATGAATGTATGGATGAACGGGCTAATAAAGGGATGAATGGATAAACCCGTACCATTGAGGGATGTGGATTGTTACTACGACAACCTGAAGCAGTCCCTGCTCTAATACTTTCAGTATACACAGCAGGTTTTGCAGTATAGTCACACATATAGCTTGGCAAATAAGACACCTTTCGATTTTCTGTCAAAAGTTTAAAAGAACTTGACTTTGGCCTACAATAATGGAACTCATCATAGCTCACTTCAATGCTCATTCTAACCTGGTCTTTATCATTGTTCTTCGTAATGATTTATGAGCTGTTTGTCTGGTCTGTACTTGTCTTGTGCAATTAGTTCTCACTAACATATTGCTAAGGTGGTGTTATTTGTGTAACCTAAAAGTGTTAGATTATAGCTCTGCTTGCTGTCAACTTGAAACAATAGAAATTTAATTAATTAGCGTCTGGGTAATGAATATCTTTAATATTATAACATCATCGGTAGCACGTGGTCGTGCTCAGAAAGTGTATAAAAGGCGTTATACACTCGGCTATTTTTGACTTTTTGCTTTTTACGTTTCAAGGGGTATTATTAAAAATTAAAACAGCACTTACTTGAAGACTTTCTTAGCAATGTCTTTGGAGGAACCACAGGACAAAGGCGGTGGAAGTGAACAGTTTCCTCCGCCGAAAAAGCTAATTGTTTTGCCTTCCACCTCCAACGTTAAAGAAGACGAGAAAGGCGTCGAGTTGCAAGATTTAGAAAACGGCGAGGCTAGTACTCTAGCTGTCTTGAGGTTAGAAGATGAGCCCACCAAGAAAACAGTCAAAGTAGTTGAGTCGAACGAAGAAGATGCTATTGTATTACCAAGCAAAAAAGGCAAAAAGTAAAATTAATATTTAGCATATTATTATTATTATTATTATTGTTTTATCACGTGACCTTTTAGAAAGAGCTGGAAATTTTGGCAAAAAGACAGTGAAGAAGAAGACGAGTATAAAGCTAAACCAGTTCCTGTCTACAAACTTGTTAGTCATTTTAACATGTAACTTTTTAACGTTTATTTTTTATTCTAGTTTAGATATGCTACTTGGTTTGATGTTATACTGATAATAATCAGTTTTACAGCTGCTATACTCCATGGCAGTGCCCTGCCAGGAGCCATGTATGTATTTGGAGATTTAACCAACTTATTTGCCAATCATCAAATCTCCCGGGAAGTATTTGCCGGTATCAGAAGCAACTACACTGATGTTTATCAAGGTTTTACGTTCAATGAGACAGCCAATATCTCGATAATTCAGGATGCTGTTAATAGCAGAATTATAACACCGAATGTTGTGAAAACAGAGAGTCAATTGACTGATCTTAATATCCTAATACTTGAGACATATTACAACATCACTACCAATGCTAGTGATATACAAAGTTTAAGTTGTATCGTGTTCAGTTATGCTAACAATAGTGTCAATGGCCTCACCACTGCCTTCTTAGTGTTACGAGAAATAGTAACAAACGATTTCTATATGTCTGTTACAACAGAAGCCTGTGGTTGTGTACAAACTGCATTTCAAGAATATAATTCAGAAAGTCGTTGTCTTAGTGACTACACTTTTATACATGGAGATGGTGGAATTGATGGGATATTATGGACAATCTATCTCTTCTTAATTATCACTGTGGGTGTGTTCATACTGGCATATATACAGATATCTTTTATTCAGCTGGCCTGTGAGAGACAAATACATAAGATCAGACTGTTATATTACTCTTCGGTATTAAGACAAGAAATTGGTTGGTTTGACTTGAATCCAAGTGGAGAATTATCTAGTAGATTAAATGAGTAAGTTAATGTAGTTATTGTATTATAGTATTATTGTTGGTAATGTCACCTAATGTGGGGGGGTGGTACACATTATCTCATTGAATGATAAACACAAGACTGAAAGATTAATGTATTTTGTATATCATGTCTAAGGGAATTAGTGATATAGCAGTGACTCTCTCTCCTCTCTCTCTCTCTCATCTCATCTCTCTCTCTCTCTCTCTCTCTCTCTCTCTCTCTCTCTCTCTCTCTCTCTCTCTCTCTCTCTCTCTCCCTCCCTCCCTCCCTCCCTCTCTCTCTCTCTCTCTCTCTCTCTCTCTCTCTCTCTCTCTCTCTCTCTCTCTCTCTCTCTCTCTCTCTCTCTCTCTCTCTCTCTCTCTCTCTCTCTCTCTCTCTCTCTCTCTCTCTCTCTCTCTCTCTCTCTCTCTCTCTCTCTCTCTCTCTCTCTCTCTCTCTCTCTCTCTCTCTCTCTCTCTCTCTCTCTCTCTCTCTCTCTCTCTCTCAGTGATATTGACAAGATTCATGATGGTATTGGTGACAAATTATCTATTTTAATTCAGTTGTTGGCAACATTTGTGGCTGGATTTGTCATTGGGTTTATACGAGGGTGGCAGTTGACTCTGTTGTTAATAGCTGTCACACCATTTATGGTAATATCAGCTGCTATTTTTTCTAAGGTATAATTTGTTAAGTAAACAATTTATTTGCTTTGTTAGCAATTACCAATGACAAGGTTGTGACATACAATGTTAACCTATGTTCTCTTCCTCTCTCTCTTTCTAGATTGCTACTACATTTACAAGTCATGAACAAAAACTTTATGCATCAGCTGGTGCTATAGCTGAGGAGGTACTCACATCAGTTAGAACTGTTATCTCCTTTGGTGGAGAGTTTAAAGAAGTAGACAGGTGGGTGTGGTTAAGTGTCTTAATATGTTTGTTTAATGTTATCATATGTATGTGTGGAATGTAGTAAACTGGTTTGACTGGTTTTGTGGTGACCTATAAACCACTAATTAACTATTAAGTATTCCCCAATGTGTACAAAGTGATGCCATTCCCATTGGCTTTAGATCTTCTGTTACTAATAATAGTATCAAATGTATGATGTAATAATGACATATTTCTTAAAGGTACAAAGCAAAATTGTCAGATGCTCGACGAGTCGGTGCCAAAAAAGGTTCCTCTGTTGGTTTCAGTTTGGGACTTGTCTATTTTATGATATTCTGTACCTATGCAGCAGCTTTTTGGTAAGTGGCTTTTATTGAAAAAGACTTTCATTTATAAACAGGTTTGGCGGGTTTTTAATAAGTAGAGAGATCTTGTTAGCTGGTGATATGTTAGCTGTTTTCTTTGCTGTAATTATTGGTGCATTCTCCCTCGGTCAAGCTGGTCCTAATGCAGAAAACCTCATCACAGCAGCTGGATCAGCTGGTGAAGTCTTCGAAATTATTGACAGAGTAATGGTTTTAAAAATATTACAATTTGTTATGTTGTTAATTTAGGAGCCAGCCATTGATTCTTCTTCAAATGACGGCCAAATTCCTGATAACTTTGAGCCTTATGTAAAATTTCAAGATATCTGTTTCACATATCCTGCTCGTAGTGATGTTCAAGTTCTTCATGGATTGGATTTAGAGGTCAAAGTTGGTCAGACAGTAGCTCTTGTGGGTCCCAGTGGGTGTGGCAAGAGCACTGTTGTTCAATTACTTCAACGATTTTATGACATTTCTGGTGGTGAAGTAAGTCCTCTGACCCTAATTAATTAATTAATTAATTAATTAATAATTAATTAATTAATTAATTAATTTATTATAGATTACAATTGGAGGTTATGACATTAAAGATCTTAATCTGAAGTGGCTTCGTTCTAATATTGGAGTTGTGTCTCAAGAACCAGTTCTATTTGATACAACTATTGCTGAAAATATACGTTATGGAAGAGAAGATGCCACTATGGCAGACATTGAAGCTGCTGCCATAGCTGCTAATGCTCATAACTTTATCTCTGAATTACCTGATGGTTACAATACTTTAGTTGGTGACAAAGGAACACAGCTAAGTGGAGGTCAAAAACAACGTATTGCTATAGCTCGAGCTTTAGTACGAGACCCCAAGATCTTGTTACTTGATGAAGCTACCTCAGCTCTTGACACAGAGAGTGAGAAAATAGTTCAAGAAGCTTTAGACAAAGCTAGAAAAGGGAGGACCACCATTGTTATTGCTCATCGACTGTCTACTATACAAACAGCTGATGTGATAGCTAGTATAGAAAATGGTCGTGTTTTTGAGATGGGTACTCATGAAGAGTTGATGAAGAACCAAGGACTTTACTGTGATCTTGTCAATGCTCAAGTAAGTACTGTCCATTCAACTAAGTATGTATCCATTTTACTTTATGTATCCATTTTCAGTCATATGGTGACACTGGTGAGGCCTTTGCCATTGAAAGGGATTTCTCTCGTCGTTCCACAAGAAGACGTACTCGAACTCGTAAAACCTCAGAGTCTCATGATGAACCGCTTGTAAAGAAATCAAGTGTTAGAATTAAACGTCAAACTTCACGTCAAGCATCAAAAACCACTGATGAACCAGAAGAAGTCGAGATATCTGCAAAAAGATTAGAAAAACTAGTTAGTCCAGTTCTACTGCTTGATGTATTAGTGATGTTACTTTCTCCTTCATAGGAAGAAGAATGGGACAAAGATATACCAGAGGTGTCATTGTTAAGAGTATTAAAAGCTAATGCTAATGAATGGTGGTTGATATGTCTAGGACTAGTTGGATCTTTAATACTAGGATCCGTCTTTCCAGCATTTGCTGTTTTCTTTGGAGAAGTACTTGAAGTTTTTACTCGACCAGCAGATGAAATCCTTGATGGACTTCATCCATGGGCTGCATTGTTTCTTGTTTTGGGTACTGTGTCAGGGATTGCTGTCTTTCTTAAGGTAACCTAGTCACTTTTTATTGACCATCTTAACTAATCTTATCGTTTAGTCTGTGTGTTTAACAATAGCTGGTGAGAACCTTACAGCTCGTCTCAGGGAATGGTCTTTTAAATCTATGTTACGACAGGAGATAGGGTGGTTTGATGAAGAGAGAAACTCATCTGGTATTCTTGCAACAAGATTAGCTCAAGATGCATCTCGTGTACAAGGAGTAAGTAATAAATTTAAAAAGATCATTCAAAATTTTGTGTGGTCTTCACTTCAAATTTTAATGACATTTTTTAGGCTACAGGTGCACGTTTGGGAACACTTATTGAGTCTTTTGTTGGAATGATACTAGCTGCCATTATAGCTCTTATATACTCATGGATGTTGACCCTCGTCCTTGTCCTACTCGTCCCATTTCTTATAGTTGCTGGATTCTTACAACTTAAGGCTATTACTGGTCATGCTGGAGCGACAAAAAAAGCATTAGAACAAGCTGGAAAAGTAAACAAATTTTTAATCATATATTGAGGAAAGATTTTATTATAGATTGCTGTAGACTCTATGGAAAACATACGTACTGTAGCTTCATTGGGAATTGAACAGAAATTCTATGATGCATACAGTGAAGAAATCCATCAACCATTCAGGTACAATATTACTGAAGTATACTGAGATAAACTAGAATGTAATGAAGTATACTGAGGTTACAATGAGATACACTAGAACGTACTGAAGTATACTGAGATATTCTAAAATATACTGAAGTATACTAGTATTAAAATCATACTGAAATATACTGAAGTTACACTGTCGTGTGTATCTTTCCTTTAGACGTGCTCAGTGTAATACATCTGTTTATGGTGCTTCATATGGGTTTTCTCAAGGGATCCAGTTTTTGGGTTTTGCCATTGCCTTTGGGTTTGGTGCTTATCAAGTGACTCGTCAACCTGGTCACATTGCTCATGAGAGCTTTAGTGATGTATTCACTGTATTTATGGCTGTTATATTTGGTTCCATTGGAGCTGGTCAAGCCTCATCTTTTGCTCCCAATTATGCTAAAGCCAAACTGTCTGCAAATAGAATATTTGCATTGTTAGATAGAGAACCTATTATTGATGGATACTCTGAAGAAGGTCTTAAACCAGTAAGTGGATAGAATATATAGATAGAAATAGGACAGGTCATGATATCTTTTTCTTTAGGATAAATTTAATGCTCAGGTAGAGCTTAGAAAGGTAGCTTTCAATTATCCTGCTCGTCCTGATGTACCAGTTTTACAAGGTCTCACTATTGATGTTAAACCTGGTAACACATTGGCTCTTGTTGGACCTAGTGGGTGTGGTAAAAGTACTGTGGTAGCTCTTATTGAACGATTCTATGATCCTTTGAGTGGAAGTTTGTTCCTACATGAATATGATCTTCGAGATCTCAATATTCGTTGGTTACGAAATCAGATTGGTGTTGTATCACAAGAACCTGTGTTATTTGATACTTCTATTGCTGATAATATACGTTATGGTGCTAATTTTAGAGAAGTGTCTGATGAAGAGGTTATTGAAGCAGCCAAAGCTGCTAATATTCACACCTTTATTGAAACTTTGCCTCAGGTAAAGAGTACTTTGTGTGTTAAACTCGCTAGTTTCATTCTTTCATTGTTAGGGTTATGCTACCAATGTTGGATCTAAAGGAACACAGCTAAGTGGAGGTCAAAAACAACGTGTTGCTATAGCTCGAGCTTTAGTACGAGACCCCAAGATCTTGTTACTTGATGAAGCTACCTCAGCTCTTGACACAGAGAGTGAGAAAATAGTTCAAGAAGCTTTAGACAAAGCTAGAGAAGGGAGGACCACCATTGTTATTGCTCACCGACTTTCAACCATTTACAATTCCAACTGCATTGCTGTCATTAATAAAGGTGAAGTAGCAGAGAAAGGTACTCATTTAGAACTAATGGCTCAGAAAGGGATTTATTATCGGCTCAATCAGTACCAATTACAAGAGAAGGATGACGACATAAAGAGCAGATCATTGTCACCTAGTGGAGATGATGTCAATACATCAGTTACCTTGGAGATGTGAGACAAGTGCCTATTGTCATTAGAACAAGTCTTGTGCATTGTTTAGTAGTCAAGCAACATTAGGGATTTTTTTGCATTTAAATAACAACATATTTAGACACAAAAATATAACTATTTCAAGTTGAGTTATTGAATTATTTATAGATCATTTCAAGTTGAGTTATTAAATTATTTATACATCATTTCAAGTTGAGTTATTAAATTTATACATCATCATTGTTGTCTTCAATAATATTGTCTTGTTCCAGTTTACATGACATTAATGGCCTCATGGCTGTACAGAGACTGTTAAATAAATTAGGAAAAAGCAGTTCTTGTGCAGCTAACAGCTGCTTCATACGTTCACGTTCCTATTATGACATCACATTACGTAACTAGTTATTGGTTACCATGGTTACCTTGGGAGCTGTAAAGCATGCAGGACAGTTCTCTGCTATGACTGGTAAAGGAGCTTGTTTAGCAAATAAATTTAATTCCTTTTCTCTTACATAAACTAGTGGTCGTATGATTCTAAGGTCACCTTTTCTAGTAGTAAAATAAGTGGGTGTGGTTAGTGGGCAAGGTTAGAACTTACTGGATTGTGTAATTAGCTTTCATAGTCCGCAAGAACCCATTGTGAAAAATTGACATTAAAAGACTAAAGTGGATAAAAATATTTGATTATTATGAACTGAATCACATAATATTATTGTGTCATCTATGAGCACGTATATTAGGTTAACACTTAAATTAAACTGGTTAAACTGGTTTGACTACTTACCTTTCTGCCAGGTCATCTAAATGTTGACCTAATGCAAGGACATTGTATCCCTCTCGACGAGCACAAGTATAAAGACGTCCTCTCTTCATACGAGAACAAAAACTACAAATTGATTCCAAATTATTAATGGCAGCTGCTTGATCCATGATACCTATGTGGAAGAGGATGACTCAACAAAAGGGTGGAGTCAACACTGACCTTGTTCCTCAAAGAAGTAAGGCACACCCAAACTATTTAAATATGGAATTAATGGGCGTGGATTGTAGGCGGAGCTTTTAGGATCTACTGTGACTGCTCCCAATTCAAAAAAGACACCCTTTATATTTATAACAATATAACAGCTGTCCAATATATGTCCACATGTACTTTACCTGAGACTTGGCTATGTATTGATATTGTTTAAGAGTATGGAGAAGAGAAAGAGAATCTTTGCCTCCTGACAAACAAACTAATATTCTATCACCATTTTCTATCATAGAGTATTCAACAATAGCCTACATAAATGATAAGAGTTAGAAAGTCGATTTATTTCAACAGTATTAGATATGTTCCAGCTTATTATCAATTAACAGATAAAGATATTAAAGAAAATGGATTGTGTTGGGAAAAGCAAAAGCTCATATTATGTCAACATGTATATCTCCATTATCATAACAGGTACATCCTAAGTACATATCACACGCTATCTATAAGTCTGACCACACCCATTATTATTAAGACCACACCTACCTCCATTGTTGGTTTAAGTATTGATTTTGGTGGATGATGGAATTTAATAACTGAAGGTTTTATCTTATCTGGTTCAATCTCCTCCACCTGTTCAATATCCCTATCACATTCCTTATAAATCTTGGGAGTAAATGGAGGAGGTGTGGTAGTAGGTGTGGTTTCTCCTAAAAGATATTCCTGTGCTTCACTTGGTAATAAAAACCACCTTAGGTTCTCCGCCTCTTCTGATAAAAACAAGGACTGGTCTCCAAGATGTTTTGTATCTGCCTGATGTGAAACCACACCCACTAATTATAAAGGCACTTGCATTGTCAAGTATACCTTGAGTTTATTGGCAGAGTCAAAAATTCTCTCGGCAATTTTTAATGTTTCCTATTTATTAAGACACATAAAATTAATAAACATGATATCATTATTAATGTACCTGATAATTAGGAGGTGCTATAGAAGTGGGTGTGGCTGAAGGATTATGCCGAAACGTGAAAGCTGACAGACATTTTCTTTCTGATTCAGGATGATAATCCGAATATCGAAATAACCCAGTCTCTGGATTGAACTGGTACTAAAATATAAAGAAAATAATATATTGTATAAATTATACCAGTATGGGAATGAGACTATGTTAGAACACAGCCTGAGAATGTAGACTCAGAATTGTTATGGACCTGTGGGAGGAGTTTCCAGCCGTGGATAGCAATCATTGACACAGCTTTCACAACATAGTCAATAGCTTCTTGACTCATAAAGTAGGGAAAAGAGAGGCGTGTCATACCAGGACGGAGGACCTCCCTCTCAGAGAGCTCATGAGAAACTTTCATATGATCTTGTAAAAGTCGACTAAAATTATAGCATAATTTAATAACATTAATGACCACACCCACCTATCTTGCATAATTATACAGCGATACCTATCAGCTAATGATTCGTTAATACCCAACAATGCCTAGCAATAGAAATATTGAAATATTATATGTATAATTAGAGTTCTTACTTGTGCATATGGCCCAGCACACGAGCATCCTCCCCTAGCCTGTACTCCAAACAAGTCAGACAACAAGGTACAAACAAAGTTATGATGGAGGTACTTTCCAGAGGGAGGATGTAAAAAAATGAGAGAAAATATTGGTAGTCGAGAAACATTCTGTGGAGGAGGTCCAACTATATATAATTCTGGTATCTTCTCCCATTTTGAATAAACGTAACTATTGCAGATGACATCATACATAACACCTCTCTCTCTCTCCTTACTTACTTAGATATTTCATTCTCTTTAGCAGCTATAGTTGCAGGACCAATAGACTAATTATTAAACAAGTTAATAACAATAAACTTGTATATAAAACTGGTCATACCTGTTTTAATTGCATAGCCAGACCAGCTCGTATTGATCCAATTATACTAGGGGTACCTCCCTCTTCTCTCATTTCTAATGTTTTAAAGTAATGGTGACTACTAGGAGTGACCTGTGTTAATATAACTGATGCTGTGACTAACAATCAACTCACAAAGAACACTGTCCCGCCCCCACATTGATCAGGAGTTGAATTTTTAAACAAACGTTTCTTAGCAACCAAGACTCCCGGACTGTCAGGTCCACCCACAAACTTGTGCATCGAAAAATACACAGCATCTTTGTAAGCTAGCTCAGCATCTTTCCTGTGGTAACAATGTATTGGTTGCCATGACAACATTACTTACCTAATTACAATAGGGTTCATATCAATTTCAAGATAAGGAGCTGAAATAAAAATTAATTAAATCCATTAAACTAGACTTTACCTGAGCTAGCATAGTCCCAGAAAACCACACCCCCATAACGATGAAAGATACAAGATACGGAGACAGTGTCAGTGAGGACACCAGTGAGATTAGATGCCGCATTAAAGGCACCTATCAACTGGACCTCAGATGTAGCATATAACTAGATTGTATTATATTATAATAATTAATTTATTATTATTAATTACTTTTAGTTTCTCTTCAAGGTCATTTAAATCAAAGGAGCCATTGTCTCCCTCTTTAATCCAGACGATCTAATTATGACATCATAATGACCACATGCATCTAATAAAGATACTGACTTTGGCACCTAATTCTCGCCATGGCAACAGATTAGAATGATGTTCAAAAGGACCTACAAACACAACCTATAAAATAATATAACAGCAGAGTTAATAAAAGGTTAAATTACTAACCAATGGTGACGATGCATATCTCAATTCAAGTGCATGTATTAATTTATGAACAGCTCCAGTACAACCACTACCAGCAAATATAACACAATCATTATCTGATGCATTCACTGCACTACGAATTATATCTCTAAAGATGAAAACACAAGAGTTAATTCTTAATAAATCACCAAATAACCACACCTTGCCTCTTCTCTGAAGTAAGTAGTTTGACGTGAACAATAGGATGTACCAGTATGTGTATTAGCATACAGTGGTAAGACTTCTCTCTCAATATAGTCTTCAATAGACTTAAGGGGTCTAAGTTGTTACCATGGCAACTAGGTTTGGTAAACATCTAGTTCTGACTTACCTACCTGATGCAGTATAGTCAGTATAAACAACTAAAGAGAGGGAGAGAGGAGAAGTGACAATTGAACAAATTGGACTTACTTCTTCTCTCTCCAAACGGGCCAGGACTTGTTGCACTGAAACCAATCTGGTCACTTTCTAGTCTCTCAAGTTCCATGTGGATCCGTAATTTTTCAGTATTTTGACAGTATACTAACTTTATGAATACTTTTGGCGCAATTATAAATATTATTCTTTGAAAAATTATTGTTTAATTAAGAGGTGGGGCTGTGTGACCATAACAGATAACTAATGGTTTATCATGCATTAAAAATCCATTAGCAAATTCTAGAGCATCACAAGCTGTTGATATAGCTAAAGTGATAAAAAAAAATATTTGCTTAAGTCATCTAAAAATCACTCACTATTAAATTCAATAAATGCTTGCCCTCTCATACGCCCACTCTTCATTAGTTTAATTTTAACCCTTTCATTACCACGATCATAATGACCAAAGACAGCCATTAAATCATCTTCAGACACTTTTGAGTGAATATTTTTTATGTATAAAACCTATTAAAAAAGACTCATAGTTAATTAAAGGGTGTGGCTAACTAACGTTGCTTGGAATACCAGGTTCATAATTTCTAAACTGAGGTAATGATTTTATTTCAGCTACAGTAAGACGATGTCGACTGATCACTTCAACTGGTAGAAGTAAAGCAGACACATTATGACATTGACTGGCTCCAATATCATGATGGGTGTGGTCAGATGACTGAGTGGGTGGAGCTATAGATGATCTAATTAGAATATAATGGCTGTAAAGTAATTGAGTTATACATACTGTTTTTGAGGATGTTTTTTAGACAAAAGTTTCTCTAATAAATTATATTTTAATTAATAAAATAAACCAATTATTATGTTACCTTTTACAATTTGGTGAGCTAGACTTTGAACTCCCTTAGGCTGATGTAGAAGGTTCTTCTTTAGATCTTTATCAGTAGAAATCAATGTTTCAAAAGACGTTTGTGATGAGGATTGTCTGCCGACACTCTAATTATAAACAATTCAAAATTATTGATATACATTGTGTGGAGTACCTCTGATTTCTCTCCACCTGATTCTTTCTCTCTATAATAAAAATCACATGACATGTACATCACCTGATGTCTTTGTCCATTTTCTCTTGAACTATCTGGTATTCAGTTAGTGGGTGTGGTCCACTGATTTTGTCACTAAATTATGGAAGAGATTGATCATCATTAGGTGATGGCTAACTCAACCATTTGTAACTGTTAATCTAACATCAATGATATAAACATCTTGTATTGTACATTAGATTACTGTGTGTTCTTCTGTTCTTGGGATTGGAAGAGTTTTTTTTGTTTGTATGGGATTGTTGCCATGGTTTCAGTAACATCTTCATTATCACTGTCATCTTGTTTCCGCTTTCGTTTTCTGTTGTGAACTACAAGTGATAACAATAGATCAAAGAGATGAGAACAATAGAATTGTACATGAGAACACAATAGATCAAAGATTACATTGCATCTTTAACGAGATTCATAGCCAAATAAATAATTGAAAACAATAAATAATTATTAAATGACTTTCCAGCAATATATAATATTTTTAAAATCATGAAATAAATACAACAACTTTTTTAAATGTGCACTAAATATGTATACAAGGAGAAAGATATTTAAAAAGTGTTCATGTTCATGTATAACAGAGAGATATGTTAGGACTTTGAGAGACAAGTTATGACATCATTTGACTACAGCTTGGCCATATCTTTATCAAGTCTCTTTTGTTGTCCTTGTTGCCTTTTAATTTGTTTCATTGCTTTTTGTTCTTTGCGTACATCTATAGCAAGTCCAGCTGTTAGCATAATATTGACTAACTGAAACACAAGAATACCGATACCCACACCAGCAACGTAATAGAGGTATTGTTGAAATAGTTTCTCAAAAGCTGGAACACATCCTGTTGTATAAATTCCTTGCAAATATCGAGACTAGAAAGAGATTATTATTATTATTATTATTATTACAATTAGTATGTTGTACTTACTGAATTCACATTGAGAGTACGATAACCACACTGTACATTAATGACATTGTCCATACCATCTTCCTAGAAAAAGACATTTATTTTGTAACCACTATCTACGAATTAATCCTAAAAAGGCTTGAATTATCTCTCTCTGTCCATCCATCTATTCATACCGGTACACAACACGAGAACGGAACACTACACCTCTGATAAGCAATACTACTACAATTAAAGTAAACATTCCTTTGCCAGTCATCGGGATTATTGGCACCACAACACTGAAACTAAGAGAGAAATCAATGGGCTTTATTTAGAACAAATATCTTACATATTGTTGAACTAGGTCAATAAGATCTTGTAAGTTAGCGTCGTCATAGTAACGCTCAATGGGTGTCTCCAAGGAGTTACTAAATGTTTCTTTAGCCTATCAAAGTCATGTGAGAATCATGTGATTAATAATAAACCCCGCCTACTCACTCGATCTTGTAGAAAATATATTGCTACAGCTAAACCAACTTCAATGAGTACAATAATTGTAAGAACAACTGCATACTAGAAGAGAGTAACTCATAAATGCTTCATAACAAACAAACTCACAATAACCAAGAGAATAAAGATCTCTCTCAAAGCCCCCAGGCAACCACATAGTCCCAAGATAAACAAGATTATACCAAGTATGATCAATATTATACTTGGACTTGAGAGAACACTTCCCAGTCCAATTTGATTAAATGTTCCAATTTCTATTTGAGCAAAGATACCAGCTGCTAGCAGACCACATCCTAATAGCTACACAATAGGAAGAGTATAACACACTCTATATTTATTATCATTAGAGTTTACCCAGATTAGAAAGTTCATGATAAATAGTGCAAACTTAATGAGCAAGTTACACCAACCAAAATCGTTACTTTCACCGTACGCCATCTCTGTCTATTCTCCAACAGGAATCTCGATCAGTTAGTCCTTCTCCAGATATGGTGTTGGAATGTTTGAAATTACTTTTAATACCATAACAACAATAAATTTCTAATTAACCGTACAAGTCAGCCATGTCTGAGAGACCACCTTTAATTCATGGACTCGAATTCCAAGTAAGATAACTTCCCGCAATTAACTCATTCTGTCTTTTGTCTTTGACAATAGAGCCGTGCATTAGCCGCCAGAGCAGCTGAAACAGACAGAATACAGTTTCTTTGTGGTACACTGACCATTCGAAATGAGAACCAAGTAAACTCCACCCACTAATTAAACCTAAATATGTAACCACTACCTTGTATTTATAAGATTCACTTAGTGGATTATGATGATGAGACAGGAGTGCTTAATAAAATGGTCTATCCTTATCCCAATGGAGAAATATGGTATAGTCCATATATGGTCATTGTGTCACGTCCATGTATCACATATGTTATAGGGATTTAGCAACAAGTCATGTTGATAAAGATCTTATTGCTGTTTGCTACGGAGGTCTAGAAAATGGAGAATATATACGTCACGCATGTTTAGCTAAGCTAGATGGTCAGTCACCTGACGAGACTGACGTGGGTACTATCGAAACTTTAGGAATGTTTAAGACAGGTGGTATTGTCCATAGGTATGTGACGATATTTTATCTATCCATTTGTCCTGTCGTCCATGTAAAGACGTTCATATATATATCCTTTTCTTAGAATATGTTGGCATCCTAGCGGTTTCCAGAACCAGTTAGTAACAATTGATGACAAAGCGAGTATATGTCTATGGTCTATTGATGGTGATAAACCACAGGAGATGAGTAAATTACAACTTGATTCAAGGGGACGCCTCAATTATTCAGCACTGTGTTGGAATTCTCATCACAATTATAACCAGGTCTTCATAACTGCTGACTCTGCTCTTTTCTCATGGGACATACGAACTAAGAGGTAATATTATCTAGTTATATTAAGGGGCTACCTTATTTAATTAGTTTTAAGAACTGGTACCTGTAAATTATTAGAAGTATCATTGGAATTATAGAACCTGTCCTTAATATAAATGTACTCATTATAGAGTACATACCCCTATAATTAATGAACACAACCCCTATAATTAATGAACATATGACCCTTATAATTAATGTAGTACTCAACTCTTATTGGATCATTATCATGGACCATGTGTTCGCTGTATTGATTGTAATCCAAATCGTCCTTATTATTTTGTATCTGGAGGTGATGACTGTAACATACAATTTTGGGACTGGCGTAAACTAGAAAAGCCTCTCCTATCTCGTCAAGACCACTCCCACTGGGTGTGGTCTGTGCAATACAATTTCTCATATGATCAATTAATACTTAGTGGAAGTAGTGATAGTCAGGTAAGCAACCACACCCCCTCAAAACCACACCCATTTTAATAACATTTAAAATAGGTAATACTTTCACGAGTTGCCAGTATAGCATCAGAGCCACTTAGACATTTAGATGATGAGAACCAGGAACCAGTCCCGTGAGTTGAGACTCAATTCTATTCTATAGACTGATTCCCATTCCAGAGCTCCAAGTGATGAAGTTATAGCAGTATATGAAGAACATGAAGATAGTGTATATAATGTAAGATGGAGTACCACTGATGCCTGGGTATTTGCTTCACTCAGTTATGATGGGAGACTAGTTATAAACCATGTACCTTCTAATGAAAAATTTGCCATACTTACTGCTTAGCTCTCTTAATTTTATTATGATTACCCATCAATTTTTAAACCATTAATTAGATAGGTTATTAAGGGTTCCCCTAAACACATGATGGACCTTTTATGAGCGAATAAGTGTGTCCTTTTAGTTTGTGGGTGGAGTTAAGTTTCCATCTCAGCCACTGGTGCAAACGGCTGTGAGTCTTCACTAAACAAGAATTGTTCTTGATATTCGTGAAGGAATTGAGTTGAGCGATGTTCATCAAGAAACAATGAATAAACTCTCTTTATATCGTCAACATCAACCTCAGTACCCTAGAAATAGACAGACTTTGAAATCTAAATATTTTTCCTCTCTCACTCACTTTTCTTTTACGACATGTCAAGTTGGCTGCTGTAATCAATTGAATAGAATATCGTAATGAGGTTTCCATGCCGATACGAGTCAAGATTTCTAAGGCTTCTTCGCTCATTTCAACATCTTCCTCCTCACATCTGTAACAGGTCATTAAAGCAAGTAAAACCAGTATATAAAACTGGTTTACCTGATAGTTAAAATCTGCTTCACTTCTTTTTCTGAATATGGTTTAGTAGATATTATTAATAATCTATCTAAAAGATCTATAGGTAAGCCGTGAGGACTGGTATAGTTAGTCCCTCGTATCCTAGTAACAAGAATAATTGGGTGTGGTCAAGTGGGTGGAGTTACAAACTTTGTAATGCCTCTATTGGTTGCCATAATTAATATGGGAGCCATATCACTTTCCAGTGCTCGATTGAGATAAGAGAAACATTCTATATCTAACATGTGGACCTCATCAATGAATAATACCTAAGTCAAGATACCCTCGTCAAAATAAGGTCTCTCTTTTGTCACTTACTCCAGGTACTATCTCTGCTTTTCCTTCTTCACGCCACTCACTTACTTTAGCATTAATTTGGTCTCTTACTTCACCTTTAATCTCACCAGTATCCCCTAGCAACAGCATAACTTAATGAAACACACCCACTTTAATCATTACCTGAAAATAATGCCAGGAACCCTTGTGTTCTGCTATTGATAACATCAATTTCATGTAAACTAACAGTATGTACTACTTCTTTCCTCTTCTGGAGCTCTCCCTCTGGACGGACATTGTACAAATTTGGTCTGAAAATAGAGATAAAATAACATGTGGAACCAGTGACACACACACACACACACCTGTGGTCCCATAGCATCATAGTCCCTTGCTCGTGTAAATGATCTTCCTAATTTACTGATCTTACCAGTCGCTTTATCTATTGTAATAATGTCTCTAGAAAGGAAGTACATACAATATGACCACACCCATCCAGCCACACCTACCCAGCCTGTACTTTTTCTTTTGTTAGTGACTCAATCATTTTCGTTCCAAGATCATAAATTGTCTCCATTTCAGTTGTTTTCAGAGTCAATTTCCCGACCTTTGCACCCTAAAGAACACACTGACCACACCCATTACTTATAAACATATACTTACACTGGCAGTAGCTGGTCTGTCTATCTGAATCTCTACAACTTCACCTTCTATAATTTCTGTCTCCTCTCTAAGGGGTTAAAAAAGTGAAGCTATACAAAACATTTTGTACTAACTTTATTCTAACACCAATTGAACGACGAAAGGCTTGAGTGAGTGCTTCAGTTCGACTCATTTCTAAGGAGAATATCTCACTACCAGCTATAGCAGTAAAGGGCGTGTCTGAACCTAAGGCTTGAGCCATCCCTATTATTTAAAACTTAATAAAAATGGGTAGTACAATATAGCATTACCCATAGCAATGGCTGTTTTTCCAGTACCAGGTTGACCAGCAATTAGTACAGCTCTCCCAGCAATTTTTCCCTCCTAAAATGAACGCACAAATATGATTGGTTAGCAGATATTATGACAATAATACCTTGACCATTTCTAAGATGATTCCAGCTGCTCTCCGAGCTGCTTCTTGCCCAACCATCCCTTGTGAGATCTGAGAAATATATTATATAATCATTACCATATAAGGTAACTAACTGGTCTTGGTTCCAATGCATCATCAAGTCCAAGTCCTCTGATGTGAGAATGAGCACCTGCATAACATAATAGACCACACCTCCTCTCCTAGTCCATATAATGACTAACCTATTCTTTCAATCTTTGTAATATCTCGTATTTCTTGTACCTGAGCAACAGCCTAAATATAACAATAGTAAATTACTGCAAGTTATGGAAAGATACAGACCTCGTTTGCCATGATAGGTATTGTTGGGTGGATTTGCTGGATACACGTGGTCAGAATAGTTTACGTACGTATACGGAAACGTTCTAGAATTTCTGTACAAATGTAATAAGGAATAAATTAATCTAATTAAAAATCAGTTCCGTATACTACGCTGCAAAGTCAAGAGGTATTGTTATACATAATCTAATCCTCTCTTGACTAGAAAAGTCTCCAATTTCTTCAAAATGATTTATCTGTATATAACAATATTAGATGTAGTTACATTAACGTCTATTTCTCTCTCCATTTTAGTAAGTGTCATGGCTGTCTGTCAGTTCTTACAAAATGTCACTACAACATACTCTAAGATTCCAAGATTATTGCGATCTGCTTCCATATTGACTGGAAGAAGTATTGATGGTATATATATGATAGCTAGCCACACCCATGACCACACCTACATTATTGTTTATGTAGCTTCGTATGGTTTATCTGATGATCAAAGAGAATTTCAGAAAGTAGCATTGAATTTTGCACAAAATGAAATGGCCCCATATATGAGACAATGGGACGAAGAGGTGAGTGGGTGTGGTTGATCATGTGATCATCACATGACTATATCCTAGGAAATATTTCCAGTTGAGACAATGAAAAAAGCAGCTGAATTAGGTTTTGGAGGTAAGGGCATTTAATAGAACTATGAATATACCAATATATAGGTATTTATATCCGAGAGGATGTAGGTGGGAGTGGCCTTTCACAACTTGATACATCAGTAATATTTGAGGCATTAGCAACAGGCTGTGTCAGTACTACAGCTTACATTAGTATACACAAGTATGTCCATATACATGTACATATATATGTACATTTATATGTATAATGTCTTTATAGTATGTGTACTTGGATGGTGGATGTATTTGGGACTCAAGAACAAAGAAAGAAGATAATTCCTGATCTTTGTACTATGGATAGATTTGCCTCATATTGTCTAACAGAGCCATCAGCTGGTAGTGATGCTGCTAACTTACAAACTAAAGCTGTGAAAAAAGGAGATCATTATATCTTGAATGGATCAAAGGTTACCATGGTTACCTCCTCACTTGTATTGTTGTTCATTCTTCCTCTCTTTTTAGGCCTTTATTAGTGGTGCTGGATCATCAGGAGTATATCTTGTAATGTGTCGTACTGGTGGTCCTGGACCAAAGGGTATCTCTTGTTTACTTGTAGATGCTGACACACCCAATATGTCATTAGGAGCTAAAGAGAAAAAGGTTACTTATCAACTAACACAGTACCTCCTGATAATAAATATGTAGGTTGGATGGAACTCACAGCCAACACATTTGATAACATTTGAGGACTCACCGGTCCCTGTTAGTAATTTACTAGGACAAGAAGGACAGGTACTGCTTTCTATTGAGATATTGTTATCTCTCTCTCTCTCTCTCTCTCTCTCTCTCTCTCTCTCTCTCTCTCTCTCTCTCTCTCTCTCTCTCTCTCTCTCTCTCTCTCTCTCTCTCTCTCTCTCTCTCTCTCTCTCTCTCTCTCTCTCTCTCTCTCTCTCTCTCTCTCTCTCTCTCTCTCTCTCTCTCTCTCTCTCTCTCTCTCTCTCTCTCTCTCTCTCTCTCTCTCTCTCTCTCTCTCTCTCTCTCTCTCTCTCTCTCTCTCTCTCTCTCTCTCTCTCTCTCTCTCTCTCTCCCCCCCCTCTCTCTCTCTCCTTCTCTTCCCCCCCCTCTCTCTCTCTCTCTCCCCTCACTAGGGGTTTAGCATTGCTATGAAAGGTCTAAATGGAGGGAGAATTAATATAGGTAAGATATAACTATATCAACATTGTTTTGTCATAGAACTGTCTACATATATTAGCTTCATGTAGTCTTGGAGCAGCTTGGTCTGCAATTGAACTAACAACACAACATTTAAAGGATCGTGTTGCCTTTGGACAACCATTAGCTGACTTCCAAGTAATGAAGAGTCTGTTTTGTCCATTAAACCATTTACTTAGTTAATCATTCATCCATTTATCTCTCTATTCATCCATTTTACAGTACCTACAATTTAAACTAGCAGAAATGGCAACAGACCTTGTTGCCTCACGTCTTATGGTTCGTGAAGCTGCTCGATCCCTTGACACTAATGCTCCATGTCATGTTGCATTATGTAGCATGGCTAAATTAATAGCTACTGACAAGTGTTATGATATTTGTAATTTAGCATTACAATATCATGGAGGGTATGGGTATTTAAAAGATTATGCTGTTCAACAATATATGAGAGATTGTAGGGTGCATCAAATATTAGAAGGTATTATAATATCTAAAAATATTTGGTTTTTTAATATTTATAATTTTCAGGTACTAACGAAATAATGAGACTATTAATAGCTCGAGATATTCTGTCATAATTTGTCATATTTATGTCTTAATTATTTTAATTATTTATCAACTCCTAATGACATGTTGGGTGTGGCCGGTTATGAATATAGGTTCTAAATCTAATTACTTATTAAATTGGTGGGTGTGGCTAGTTATTAATAGCTATTTACTCAGTAGCCATGTGGAGACAGAGGTTAATGGTAGTGTTCTCTATAACACGTACTATATTTAAATGGAGTTGGATTCCTTTAATTCTCTATTTAGGTGAGAACTATTTTAATATTTCGTATCATATATTATAGCTCCTCCCCCTTTTATGTAGGGTTACAGCATGGTAGCTCTGATCCTATGTTACCAGAACCCTCATTATTTAAGTAAATATGACAATATCATTACATCATATTATGTAATCTTTTTATGTAGTGCTTTATGGATACTGTGATTGACCAGCATGATAACGGCCACACCCACCAATCATATCTGGAGAATATTAGAATATTATCAATAATTATTGTATTGTGATTAAATTTAATATAATGTTTATATTATCATTGATATTTGAATCACTATAATTATAATAATTAAAATCTATTATAGTTAATTAACTATGTTAGCTCTGAGATACAGTCTTTTAATTAGAAGTTCATTATTAAGGAGCAGAGCAATGGCTATATCTAATGGAAGTACACATCCTGAGAGAACAAGCAACAGTTACAGAAGCAATGTATGTCAGTACTAGTACTATATAATGTACTATCTTTCTATTATAACATTTCCCTTGACAGTCTCTGTTAGATGTAGAGGTCTCTGACATAACAAAGCTCTCACCAACTGTCAAAGGTTATGAACTCGTATTAAAAGAAGCCACACCCACTCTCACTTTCAAGGCTGGACAATGGTATGTCATCAATACAATGGTAATGATATTATGGTCATCCGTTTAGGTTGGATGTCCATATACCAAACCAAGATAATGTTATTGGTGGATATTCTTTGACTTGTTCTCCAAACTTGTTTGAACAGTCTGGTAGGCTGACATTAGCTATCCAATATAGTGATCACCCACCCACACATTGGATGCATACTCAGTGTAAAATTGGAAGTGTATTAAAAATTAGAGTAGGCGGAGACTTCTTTTATGACCCCACCCCTTCAACTCCTGTGGACCTCCTGTTAATAGCAGGTGGTATTGGTATCAATCCAATTTATTCCATTTTACAACATCAAGTTAGTTTATTAAAGGTGCAAGGAGATACATTCCTACAAACTCATCTTCTATATTCTGCTCGTAACTTGCAAGAACTTATCTTCAAGGTTTGTATAGACGTTATTAAGTACATATATTTATTGGATAATATAGGATAATATCGATCATCTACAAGATGGCTGCCGTTCTGTGTCAGCTAATTACTTTGTAACTAGAGAAGAGAGTCATGTTCCTAATATCACAAGTAAGATGGCCATTGTACTTCCTCTGTTGTCTGATGTAGTCTCATTCCCATACCAACAGTGAATGTGGGTATGGAGTTCTAGAGATGAGATATACATTATGTAATCAGCAATAATTGTAATTTATTTTTGATAGATCGGAGAATACAAGAGGAAGATTTGAGGAAAACTTTGACCCATTTCTCTCAAGAACTGTCACTTAAATGTTACATATGTGGTCCGCCCCTATTTATTAATGAGATAATTAATGGACTTCAAAAACTAGGACTACATGACCATCAATTACACTTTGAAAAATGGTGGTAACAATAACTTTAAAATAATTTATTAATTTCAATTATAAATACTAAAAATGCACTAGATCTACATGATATTGATTATAAATAACTATATCGGCAGTTGGCTCCACCCACCAATTGTCCCTACTCATAGATCCATGGTGTCAGACAGGGCTTCCAGTCAACAAGCTCCTCGTCTTTGAACCACAATGCTATCTCTTTCTTTGCTGTGGCAACACTATCACTACCGTGACATATGTTCCTAACAATATAGTCACATGACTAGCCATACCAAGTCACATGATCATGTACATACCTGCCAATTTCAATGCAGTAATCACCACGGATAGTACCTGGTTTAGATTGAGCCTATGATGTCGTAATGATGTCATGTAATTATATCATTATAAATTAATCTTACAGGATTTGTTTCACCTAACATGTCCCTACCGGTCTTGACCACACCCTTACCTTCCCACACCTACATTAATTAAATTTAATAAGCTAAATAATAGTTATCGTTACCATGGGGACGACAGGCCCTGATGACATGTACTTGATGAGTCCCGGGAAGAAAGGTTTGCTGCTCAGCTCTTCATAATGTTTCTTCAACAGATCCTCAGAGGCCTAGAGAGAAATATTTAACCCTTTTGTAGCAGATAGTGTTAAACCACATACCCACATGAACTTGATGGCCACTAACTTAAACCCTTTCTGTTCAAATCTCTTCATAATGTCGGAGATTAGTCCACGATGAACTGCATCAGGTTTAAGCATAATAAAAGTACGTTCAGTGACGTCTCCTTTAGCCATTTTATGAGCTCTCTTTTGTCTCCTAACAATCACGTGTTGAGCAGACCTACTGACCTACTAATTATTTAAATATTTATTAATATTAATTATTTTGTTTTGAGTAGGTCATGAATCTAATTATATTTGTGCTATACTTCCGTTTCAATGTAGTAAAGTTAAAATTATACTTCATCTTTTAGACTTGTAGATAATCAAAGAGTTAGTAATTTAGCTGAGCATTGTTCAGAAAATAACTAATATATATACAAATATATATAATAATTATTTTAGTTATAATTATATCTGTTTTGTTGTTGTAATTGGAGGTACATTTACAACAAAGGTGTCATCATTATTACAAAGTAGTATTAATGTATTAGGTCTAATAATGATATAACCATGTAAAAGACTGATATATTACTAACAACTTAACAAAATAATGTGAACATTTTTGACTTATTACAATATAAATATTATAATAACTATAATTATTATATTAATTATAAATACCTCCTGGTGACTTCTTAATATATAATTTTCACAAACAATATATTCCAGTGGTGTTCTATACAATAGAATATATTAATCCTTTACATCATAAGTACTTTAACAAATTTAGCTTATCAACAATATGTTATTGATTTATTTATTCATTTGTTCTTAAAAAATGAAAATAAATATATATATATAATTAGTAGTGTTGTTCTAATTTACTTAAATGGGACTAGTTTTATTGTTGGTCCTTAAAGTATAGTTGTAGCCTATAGGCTTTTGTTTACCGATGCTGGTAATCAATCGTTAATGAGATTCATAGCGCTACATAGTAGCGCCCCACAAGAGCATGAAGACAAAATCGTAAGTACATATAAAAGGAAACCAAAACAGTCTTGGTTGCCAGTGTGTTGTAGGCCAGCGTCTGCAATGCATCATGACCTCTGAGATGGTTACCAGCATACTCTTCGGAGTATCCGAAAGGCGGACTAGGATACGGCTGGTAGTCTCCCTTTAAACGAGATGAGGCTTGGTGTATTGTAGTCCCGGTTTAGTAATGACGATGATTTATTCCCGAAGCTAGAAACCCAGTACGGCTGGTTCGAAGTTAGGGCGACGTTCCAGCCAGGATTACCTCGTCTTCGGACGAGGGTTACCAAGCCAGGTGGCGGTCCTAGCTAGCAATAGCAGGGAATCCTGGAGCCTAAGTGGAAGCCTGCGTGGAATTGAGTCAAGAAAGATCGTTTGGGCAACACACAAGGGTTTTTTTTTTGAAATTATAATTCTATTTAATTATAAACAAATCTAATTATCTATTTATAAATCTATTTTAAGAGTATTAAAGAATAGTCAGTAAGGATGTTCAGGAGGTGAGTCAGTTGGATCATATGAGTAACACAACTACACCGTTTTTAAGAAAGTAAAATGTTGAGCTGGCAGGTCTAGGAGCAATAAATTATTTACAAAGTGTCATATGCAGAATATGTGTCAACAATTCTAAAATATTTTCTTTGTAATAACTTGAGTAATAAATATAATCTTTAAACTATTAAACTGTCTTCTTGTTGCTGTTGCTGTTTGATTCCTAGTTCTATTAAAAGAGTATCCTCTAACTTGAGATAATCATCGTATTCCTACCAAAGCAATAGAAATGGACTCTTCTCATACTTATATTTCAGACCCAAACTCACTAATTTAGCTTTCTCTTCCCAACCACTATCTTTGCTCTGTTGAGGTGTCTCCTATAATTACCACATAATAATTATATTTCATTGACTAATATAACCTCTGTAGCAGATATTGCTTTAGCTTCATCCAGTAATTTCTTCTCTTCACTACACATACAATTTCTTTCAGCAACAAATTCTAATCGCTTGACTTCTCTCTCAAAGAATGACTCCATAATGGACAACTAGAGAGAGAGAGAATAATCTCTAATTTAAACACTATATCTCTACCTCATTGCTGGAGGGATGACATACACTCCATGGCACTTCTAATATATGTAATGTACCACCACTGTCACCCACTGCTAACATTGATTGACGACCTCCGACAATTAAAAGCTAACAAATAGAGTTAGTACAGCTTACTAGAGAGACACCGTGGGATAATAGAAGTGATTGAGAGAGAGGAAATATTTTGGGCCAATGATGGTACATGAGATCTAGAGAATGTTTGAATACATGTAATAATAAATGTATTTATTCATTACCTATCCATGAGATCCCAGACGTCAATATTGTTTGCTATGAGACAATGTTGTTTGCTATGAAAAAAAGTGGAGCTCATAAAATAGTTGCTAAAATATCAAAGTAAGTCATTATTTGCTATATATAATGTTTGTGATTTACTCTCTCTCTCTCTCTCTCTCTCTCTCTCTCTCTCTCTCTCTCTCTCTCTCTCTTTATGTCAGGTTTGTTGTCAATATTTTTCTGATAATTACACAATTTGGGTTTTGTTCAGTATATTTTGTTTTTATAGGAGAAACTCTTCATCAAGTGAGTTAATTATCATAGTTTGCATTGTACATGTTGTCTTTTCCCAACTATGTCAACTTGTCAGTTAATATTGTAATAATATACAGTATTAGAATTACTTTCTCTCTCTCTCTCTCTCTCTAGTTTATGGAGGAAGCATTCTGTATTTCTTTGAAGAAGGAAGTCTGGATTGCTGTTATGATTCTACCACTTATTGTATTCAATTGGATTAGGAACTTAGACAATTTAGCTTCATTGTCTATGTTAGCTAATGTCTGTATTCTCTTTGGACTAGTGGTGATATTTGTAGATGTTATATATCTTTATGCAATTGATGGAGATAAGGAAGCTGCTATTAAGAAAAGTGATCATGATGTCAAGCCATTTGGTAGTGCATTACCACTAGCACTGTTCTTTGGTAATGTAGTTTATGCCTATGAAGGAATTGGAGTGGTAATAGATATATTGTAATTGTTTTATTATTGATTGTATTTATATAGGTCCTTCCTCTTGAGAACAAAATGAAGACACCACATCATGCTAAATATGTTATTTATGGTGCTATGATCACTATAACTATTTTATATGCTTGTTTTGGTCTATTGGGATATCTCACTTATGGAAGTAATGTACATGCTAATATTGTACTGAACTTGTGTGCATTTAATGCTGGTAGTTCCTTGTAAGTTATTGTAGTTATTAACTAGTTAGTAACTGATTTATTTCTCTAGTGTTTTCTTATTAACAAAGCTGTTGTTTGCTTACTCTATATTTTCGTCATATTTGTTACAATTTTATGTACCAATGGATTTCCTGGAACCTCCATTTTACAAGTTTATAAAACTGGACTACTTCACATACAGATATCCTAAATATCACAATGTGATCAAGACAGTAATTCAACTTGCATTTCGTACAGGACTTGTATTAGTCACTGGTAAATAAACGTATAAAAGTGTCTATTCAACATGTATAATGTAAATATATCATATTATAGAGTAACTATATTATTATTAATAAAGATTTTTTTTAATTCTAGCTGTATTAGCTCTCAGTATTCCAGACCTTGATGATCTTATTACATTAGTTGGTGCATTAGCCAGCAGTGCTCTAGCACTAGTATTTCCTCCACTTATACACATACTGACATTTCGGAAACAAGAAAATAAAAAATGTTTGGGTTACTTACCAAAACCATTCTGGATTATCAAAGATGTTTCTATAATTTCTCTTGGAGTGACTGGATTTGTCTTTGGTACATTTGCCTCATTTCACAGTATAATAAATTACTTTGAACATCATCCCAAGGACATAATATGTACTGATCCTGAGTTTCAGACATCATGTCATTTAATTCCACATTCTTAGAAGATTAACTTTATTCTTTGCTACTATTGAATTATTTGTTATAAGTTTTCAGTTGATTTTGTATAACATTTTTTTTGTAAAGTATGCTAAATAATATTGATGATTTTATTAATGAGGAATACACTTTCATAGAAATATAGTCCTTTTATAAACAAGAAATAATTATTTTTATTATAATAAATAAGATCACCACAGTTTGTACCAGTGTCTTAACACATTCAGTGGTAGTGTCATAAACTTATTATTCATGGTCAAGATATTGAAGATCACAAAGGATCCATAAAAGTTAGATGATATATAGAGTGTGTCTTTTTGAACCATTATGAAAGTGATAGCATATCATATGATCTAATATAAATATACGATTAACTATGTGTGAATTAAAAGAATTTTAACTTAATGTTTATAAGATTGTTTCTTTTGTTGTGGTGCCTATAAAATTAAACAATGATAAAAATGAATGTAATTAGTAGTGTTGTTCTAGTTTGCTTAAAACATAGCTTTAGTTTTAATTATTAATTTTTAAGCCTTTTTAGTTCAATGATACAAGTAATCATATTCATAGCAATCGTTAATGAGATTCATAAGCGCACACTGTCGCGCCCCACAAGAACATGAAGACAAAATCGTAAGTACATATAAAAGGAAACCAAAACAGTCTTGGTTGCCAGTGTGTTGTAGGCCAGCGTCTGCAATGCATCATGACCTCTGAGATGGTTACCAGCATACTCTTCGGAGTATCCGAAAGGCGGACTAGGATACGGCTGGTAGTCTCCCTTTAAACGAGATGAGGCTTGGTGTATTGTAGTCCCGGTTTAGTAATGACGATGATTTATTCCCGAAGCTAGAAACCCAGTACGGCTGGTTCGAAGTTAGGGCGACGTTCCAGCCAGGATTACCTCGTCTTCGGACGAGGGTTACCAAGCCAGGTGGCGGTCCTAGCTAGCAATAGCAGGGAATCCTGGAGCCTAAGTGGAAGCCTGCGTGGAATTGAGTCAAGAAAGATCGTTTGGGCAACACACAAGGGTTTTTTTTTTGAAATTATAATTCTATTTAATTATAAACAAATCTAATTATCTATTTATAAATCTATTTTAAGAGTATTAAAGAATAGTCAGTAAGGATGTTCAGGAGGTGAGTCAGTTGGATCATATGAGTAACACAACTACACCGTTTTTAAGAAAGTAAAATGTTGAGCTGGCAGGTCTAGGAGCAATAAATTATTTACAAAGTGTCATATGCAGAATATGTGTCAACAATTCTAAAATATTTTCTTTGTAATAACTTGAGTAATAAATATAATCTTTAAACTATTAAACTGTCTTCTTGTTGCTGTTGCTGTTTGATTCCTAGTTCTATTAAAAGAGTATCCTCTAACTTGAGATAATCATCGTATTCCTACCAAAGCAATAGAAATGGACTCTTCTCATACTTATATTTCAGACCCAAACTCACTAATTTAGCTTTCTCTTCCCAACCACTATCTTTGCTCTGTTGAGGTGTCTCCTATAATTACCACATAATAATTATATTTCATTGACTAATATAACCTCTGTAGCAGATATTGCTTTAGCTTCATCCAGTAATTTCTTCTCTTCACTACACATACAATTTCTTTCAGCAACAAATTCTAATCGCTTGACTTCTCTCTCAAAGAATGACTCCATAATGGACAACTAGAGAGAGAGAGAATAATCTCTAATTTAAACACTATATCTCTACCTCATTGCTGGAGGGATGACATACACTCCATGGCACTTCTAATATATGTAATGTACCACCACTGTCACCCACTGCTAACATTGATTGACGACCTCCGACAATTAAAAGCTAACAAATAGAGTTAGTACAGCTTACTAGAGAGACACCGTGGGATAATAGAAGTGATTGAGAGAGAGGAAATATTTTGGGCCAATGATGGTACATGAGATCTAGAGAATGTTTGAATACATGTAATAATAAATGTATTTATTCATTACCTATCCATGAGATCCCAGACGTCAATATTCCCATTTTGTTTGCAGATAAAAATACCCCTTTAATAATGATGTTATAATTACATCAAATGACTCTAATTATAAGGACCTGGTCGAGTGAGTGACCATGTCCCTCCTGTCAATGTCACAGTAGAGTTTCCAGATTTGAGAAGAGCATTTTAACCATTTTGTGCTCGTTTATGATAATCTCGTTATTTGTGTCAGTGGGACACAAATTGGAATGGCTAGACTTTCTTTATTTTGTTTCCTATGTCAAACTTGCTGTAACATTGATCAAATATGTACCACAGGTACATGTAATATTAATAACTAGTAATAAACTGTCATTATTTGTGTGGGCCTACATGAACTTTCGGCGTAAAAGTACTGTTGGACGGAGCATAGGCAATCTACTATTGGATTTTACTGGTGGAACATTGAGTATCTTACAAATGTTTCTTATCTCTTATAACTATGGTAACTATTTGTCTATCTTATTGGTCTATCTATCCATTAATATCTTCTGTGTATCTATCCTCATCCTTTTATTCATCCATTCAGATGACTGGAAGTCTATTTTTGAAGATCCTACTAAATTTGGTCTAGATGCCTTTTCCATATGTTTTGATCTTCTTTTTGTGACACAACATTATATTCTCTATTGCCATCCGCCAGCTTCAAAAGAAGGGTACAGTAAAATTGATTCCAAATGAAATTCCACAAACCCAGAGACTAGACCGTTACTAGGAGATGACTCAGATGATTTTACTCCATCTTTCTTTACAAAAGTCAAAGCTCAAGTTGCATTGCTTCTAGTTAAGTTAAAGTTGAGATCACCAGTACCTGATATTGGACCATATTCTTCTTAACTTAGTATCCATAGAAGGCTGAAGAGGGAGGCTGGAGTGGCTAGAGCCCCCCCAATATTTAGATAGAGGGGGCTCAGCCCCCCAAATTTTTATTGCTTGCTACTTACCTCACAAAAAGAATCTAAGTTAATCTTATTGGTGTTGACGAAACTGTCAAAAGTTTTGGCATATTTGCAGGCCACAATGATGGAAAAATGGCTTAACAATTGTCTGGTCCTTCATGTACACAAATGCATAACTAATGAGTGTGATCTTGTTGAAATAGCTAAGGAATTTGTTATGGTAAATGATGAGTAGAGGAAATACTTTGGTAAATTTTAATTTAATGTTGGTAATACTGATTGTGATTATATCAAACATAGTTTCTGCATTATGGGTACGTTCATGTCTGCATATTCATCACATAGTTATGGTGTAAGCCCCCCCAAAATATAAGTGCCTCATCCGCCTATGATAATTTATTGGTATCATTTTCTTTTAAGTAAGGACCACAAAATAGAGACTCTGCAACTTTTATTTATACAGATGTAAGTATACTATTTTAAACTCTATGAAAAGCCTCTAAAAAATATTTATTTTTACTGCAGATCCCACTCTATAGCCAGTACCTCAATGTTGTAATCTTGTGCAATAGTTTGTATTGAAATAAGTGTAAAATCTGTCATAATTGTTGTAAATGTATGTTAAAAATTCTTGCAATGAAGTACAAAACATGGCCTCTTCATGTTCCATAAGTAAAGTACAGAGACTCTGCACTTTACTTATGGAGCATGAGGAGGCCATGTAAAGGAAAATAAAATAACAATCTACCATTTACTCTGAGTAAATGGTAGATTGTTATTTTATTTTCCTTTAGTAATACATGCTCCTTTATAGCTTTTCTCCATGCTCTATGGACATGACATATGCAGTAGGTTACTTTACAATTAGTAAACAAGCTCATGTAGAACTAGACAATTGTCATATATTGTTTTTGATAAAGTTTATGTATGCCAGTGTGAACATTAGTTACATTGAAGACAACTGATAATAAAAAATACGCTTACTTATAACAAGTGAAGTCAAGTAAGTGCCCTGTGAAATGTTTCTTTGTCTTCTAAATAAACACGTGTAGGATAAGCGAATATGTATCACGTGATACATAATCGCTTATCCTACATAAACTTTATCAAAAACACATAAAAGGGTTAAAATTTATACCTTACTCCGGATAATGGCTAGTAGTAAATTTTTCAGTAGATTGGTCAAGTTTAAACACATGGAGTTTGATGCTGCCTTACAGCAACTAGCCTGGGCGGTTGTTTCACCCAAGAAATTGTAAGACACACTCTATCACACAACACACATCAATATTAACCCCTCTCTCCTCTAGGTACAGACATCACGAGGCTCAGTATAGTCAGTACTATTACAAACATTATATAATTTACTGTTTATTTTATTAGAGACTAGAGACAGTTGGTCTCGTGATGACCCCGCCTTCCTTGTTTGTATTTGTGCTTTCCTTATTGTCTCCACTCTTGGTTATACCCTTGTCCTCAGATTGGGTGTGGCTGGGTTCTTTCTAGCGTTGCTATGGACAATTCTAATAGATTGTATTGGTACTGGATTATTGATAGCTACAATCCTCTGGTAAGGGTTCCTGTAACTGATGTAATATTAAAACAAGGGTTCTGATGTAGGTTTATATGTAACAAGTTTCTACTAAAGAAAAGTGCACGTGATGGAGTAGAGTGGGGCTATGCATTTGATGTCCATCTCAACTCTTTTGTACCTTTGGCTCTGATAATTTTTGGACTACAAATGCCTTTAATTGGAGGTGTGGTCACTGTATCATATGCTCCACTTTCTTATATTGTTTTCAATTTCTAGTTCTTCAACACAGGACATCATTGTTGACTGTACTTGCTAATATTTTGTGGGTGTGTGCATTATGTAGCTATATATACAGCACCTTTTTAGGTTACTCAGGTAAAGAGCTAAAGATATGAGTAAGCCCCTAGTTATAATAGTCTTTTCTTATAGTGATGGGACGATTACAAAACACTGTTATTCTTTTATTACCGGTATTACCCCTCCTTACAGTGGGTGTGGTCTCTATCCCACTCAAATGGAACTACAGTACATTATTTGCTGCTTATTTTCGTGCAAGAATTGGACAAAGTTAATGTATCAAATTTTATTAATGATAACCTCAAGTAAAATAAATAGATCCATTCTACAAAGGCCAGACTAAAAGCACAGAAATAAAAAAAAATTGAAAATAATAGAAATAAAAATTTGAAGTGATTACAGCATGTATTATTTGAACGATTAAGTTTGTAACTTTTTATAAGTGCCCTCAGGGGGTCGAAAAAATTTAGGTAATGCTACAACTTGAATAGCATTGAAAGCATATGAAGGAACCCCAATGTTCTTCTCAGCATTACGTATTCGAGTACCTTGACTGGAAAGACACAGAAAGACAACATTATCTATACATGCACAAGATTGTACAGCCTTTCATAAGGACACTTAACCTCTACATTGGGGACACCTATACTAAGGACAGTGTCACATCGAGGACACATTTATACTAAGGACAGTGTCCAAGGCTGCATCATAGCAGCTTTACAATATAGAGGTTTTCACTTAAGGTTTTATGAACAAAGAAGTACAATAACGTGATATCATGTTGTATAATATACAAGTACGTATCTCTACCTTCTCATCGTATCCAACGATTGCTGGAAGAAAGTAGGCTCCATATCATTATTAAGTAAAATATGAGCTTGTTCTAGTGTTACTGACATAGCTGTTCTATCTTTAGCACTTTTACAACTTGTAACACGACCACATTCTAAGACACGACATAACTAGAGTGATATAATGAATATTATTAACTACAGTTACCATGACAACAAACCTCAGAGCTGAGAGTTAAGATATCAGTATTTTTAGTTTTACGAGTATGAATTTGTGTTCGTAGTTGATGTAATAGCTCATTGGCTGTTTTAGCTTTGCTAGAAAGTGTGATACCTGCTGTACCAAACCTCTCACGAAATTTGTCACAATACTGTGTAAGACGTTGTAGACTTTTTAAGTTGATTTGGTCCTGCAAATGAGAGTCTCCAAACCTGAAATGGATGAATAAATATACTTATGGATACATAAATGTGCAAGAATGGACAGTTGATAGTTTTATGGATGCAAATCGTACGTGTCAGCAATGGATTGTTGTTCGTTGATTCCTACAGTAAAAAGAACAGCTACTGTGTTGATCTCTTTGCCATCTTTTAAAGCAGCAGGTAAAATACGAAATATGGCATTTTGCAATGGAACTTCAACGATAGCTTTATACCTGAAGAAAATACAACAATATAATAATAATAATAATAATAATAATAATAATAATAATTATTATTATTATTATTATTATTATTATTATTATTATTATTATTACAATGTTATTGTTATTACATCATTATTACATCACTATTATTATAATGGAGTCAGTTTACTTCATTTTACAAGTTTTTCCTAACATGATAAATTTATTCCTTTGATGCCAAAATGTATTTTAACCCCTAATTCTCTATAGGGTTTCTTATAAAGACTTAGGAGTTCTTTATTTATATACATTAACAAATAGTACATCTTCTAAGACTTCAATCTTTTAGACAAAACCAGATAAAAGGCCACTTACAGTGATTTATTAGACATAATAAATTAGATTAAATTGATTTCTAAACCACAAAATAAAATTAAATGTATTTTATTCAACTTGCCTTCCTCCTTGACAACGTGGAAGATCATTAACAGAATTGGCCAGTACAAACTATTGATAAATACAATGATGTCATTATGATGTCATAAATAGCATACTATAAATAGATTTACTTTAAATTTAAGAGCATTTAAGTCGTGAATCGCTACAATAAAATCTTCTAACATGCCAATCTCATCTCCAGCTGTTGAGAGAAGACTCTCCCAGTGAATTAAAAATCCCAATTCTTGTATTTGAGTGAGAAAATGCTTCGAACCAATTGATCGTAGAACTTTCATAACAAAACTAGTAACAGCACTGGTCACCTAATGGATGGATAAACAGATGAATGGATGAATGAATTAATTTAAAATGGATGAATAGATAGATAAATGGATAGATGGTTTTACAACTTACAGTATGTGAGAAGACAATGTCTCGTCGATGTCTGTATCCTTTGAGACCAATTGGACATTTGCTAACTTGTAGTAAATAAAATTCTCTCAGTAAAATAAAGAAGAGTGAAGTTTGAAACACTTCAATTGTCTGATCAATAGCTTGTAAAAACTCTGAGATAGGACCTTTCAATTGACTTGAACAATCAGCTATATAATGATATAAAATGTGTGTTTGTGTGTGTGTGTGTGTGTGTGTGTGTTTGTGAGAGAGAGAGAGAGAGAGAGAGAGAGAGAGAGAGAGAGAGAGAGAAATACCTGCTGACAAACTGCTATTAATAACTCCATCAACTTGGGCCTCAATACAGACCATATGTTGTTCCACTTGAGCTAACACAGAAGTCTATAAACATCAACAACAACAACAACAACAACAGCATTCAATAACATATTATCTTTAAAGACAAACATCATTATGTTGACAATAAACACACATTAACACTCACTGGCTCTAAAGTAGTCAGACTCGATATAAATGCTATAAAATAATACATTATCATATAATACAATACATTATATAATACAATACATTATCATATAAAACAATACATTATCATATAATACAATACATTATATAAAACAATACATTATCATATAAAACAATGTATTATCATATAATATAATACATTATATAATACAAAACATTATTATATAAAACAATATAATACAATACATTATATAATACAATACATTATCATATAATACAATTATATATCATGTGTACTTACAAGGAATATTACCGACATCCAATGCCTTATACCAGTCTCTGAGAGCATCTTTGACCAAAGCTGCTTTACAATGATTTTCTAATACAGCCACACTTTCTACCACACCATGTACACATGCTTTGAGATCATCATAATTTCCTTTTCCAGCTGCACTCATTAATTTGGCTGTCCAGTCTTTAATCTTGATCTGATGCTGTGAAATACGATCTACAAAATTTAATAAAAAATTGATAATTACAAAAAACTCACTCAATATATGTTTCACTCGATATGTCTTATTTTCAGTGGCTGGTGAGAAGGATCCTCCACTTGCCAGTCGTGGGACGGTTGATTGGATACGAGCTAAACCTCCCTGACGAAATTTGAGACTGTACGCTGTTGGACATCCCACAGTAACACAAGTATATAGAACACGTTCTAACAAGGAAATAACCCTTTAATTAATAACTAATAATTAAATAATGTTTCAATTAATTGCATTAAAAAAAATTCAATATTATATTAAAGGGGATAACCCTACTCATAAACTTAATTACCTTTATCTTCATTGTTCAAAGAAAGTTTCATTTCTTGTACATGCAAATTAACAGGAACAAACTCAAGTGTTGAATTATCTTTAACAATAGATTTTTTAAACAATTTTCCTGACTCCGTCTCCAGTTGTAACGCCTCTCGAACTTTCCAGTAATGTTCAACTAAATGTCTTAACTCAAGAACAACCTCTTGTCGAATAATCTCCCAGTGTTCTGATAACTAAAATTACATCATCAATAATAATGACATCATGATGACATCACTTACTCCAGTCAGTGCACTAAATTGTCCAATTGTCGCATTCTCTTCAGCAGTGCACATTTCACTAGTGGGTGTGGTTTAAAATAATAAGAGTCATTGCTATTGTAACTCACATAATTTGCATTGGCAATGAAAAAGTAAAGAGTCCTTCACCCATTACCTCTGTCATTTGAAGTAGCTGGCCTGGTTTATCCCTTTATTAAAATATACATTAATGGTTACCATGGTAACAAGAAAACTCACCGTACAGGAAACTCAAACTTTCTTACAACTATATTGTTAATTGGAGAACGAAATGAGAAGGAAGGGATTGATTCAGGCGAAGGTGAAGATTCTGTATAGGCATTGGTCTGAGAGTATGTGAGTATGAGTCTGTGACTATGACCAATAACTTACTACATTTGGAACTATCATATTATTTGAAGCCGAAGAACTTCTTCTCTTACACTATAACAGGAAAAGAATAAATCTATCCATCTTTGTCCTGTATTAATAAATTATCCATCCATTCATTCATCCATTCATCCATCCATTCATTCATCCATTCATCCATCCATCCATCCATTCATTCATCCATTCATCCATCCATTCATTTATCCATTCATCCATCCATTCATTCACTCATCCATCCATTTATAGCAACCATATTAGTCTTGATCACTAGATATCCTGATATCTTATCATCAAATCTAACATATTAAATATTGATAAATAAACATAATAATTAATAATTTACTTAATTTCTAATCTATTAAGTTGGTCTGGTTCTTTCACTAAATCCATTACAACACACTGACATTGACCTAATGGACGCATCTAATACAACAAATCATCTCACAAGATAATTAATGGGTGGAGCTTACAAGTCCATTTTGTTGATTACATACGTCAAAAACATCAAATTTAAGTTGTGTAGCTGAGAAAATACTACCATCAAAAAATACAACCGGAGTTATAAATTGAGGGTCACAATTATACTATAAGAGAGATAATATATACATTATCTGTTGTATTAAGGAGTACCTCAACTAGTTCAGTTTGAGCATATCTTATCCAGTAAGCTTGTGGTGGAGTCATACAGTGCGTGATAATAAGAGGACAGGGTGGGGCTACTTCTGTGACTCCACCCACTAATGAACTACAGGCTAATGAAAAAAGATTGTCATTCATTCATCCATCCATCCATTCATCCATCCATTCATTCATCCATTCATCCATCCTTTCATTCATTCATCCATCCATCCATCCATCCATTCATTAATCCATCCATTCATCCATCCATCCATTCATTCATTCATCCATCCATTCATCCATCCATCCATCCATCCATCCATTAATTCATCCATCCATCCATTCATCCATTCATTCATCCATCCATCCATTCATCCATTCATCCATCCATCCATCCATTCATCCATCCATTTATTCATCCATTCATCCATCCATTCATTCATTCATCCATCCATCCATCCATCCATTCATTCATCCATCCATTCATCCATCCATTCATTCATCCATCCATCCATCCATTCATCCATTCATTCATCCATCCATCCATTCATTCATCCATTTATCCATCCATCCATCCATTCATTCATTCATCCATCCATTCAATAATCATTAATTCATTAATTCATTTGTCCTTACAAAGTGACAACTCAAAGATAGGGTTTCCATCATAGCCAGGAGCAGATGCTATATAAAGAAACATTAATCCACTTATATTATGTTAGATAACTTACAAGGTAATGTTGGAGTTATATTAAGTGACCAATCTGTCAGTGAGCTCCCTTTACCAAGGGGGTCCTAATAATAAAAATATTTGGCAAAGAGTTAGTGACTTTTTACTTTAAACTAACTACACACCTAACAACAACACATAAAAATATTGTTATAACTTGTCTTTAATGTCAATGATATCATTTACTGAATGCCTTCATTACTCTCACCCACACTCTCTCTGTCTAGCTCCCACATATTTTCATTTCTGAATGTCCATCCTACGTCTATGATCCTCCCACCTATTCATCCATCTATCAGTTCATACATCCATTTTTCATCCTATGCATCCATCTATCAGTTCATACATCCATTTTTCATCCTACCATCCATCTATCAGTTCATACATCCATTTTCATCCTATTCATCCATCTATCAGTTCATACATCCATTTTTCATCCTATGCATCCATCTATCAGTTCATACATCCATTTTCATCCTATCCATCCATCTATCAGTTCATACATCCATTTTCATCCTATCCATCCATCTATCAGTTCATACATCCATTTTTCCTCCTATTCATCCATTTATCCATATACCTTTCCAGTAAGATGCATCAATTGCCCTCTCAATTCACTGAACTGAACCCGCAGGTACTCATAACTAAAGTGGGAGGAGAATGGGTGAAGCTAGTTCTCATCTAACAAGCATACCTTGCACAGTTTAAAATCCTAATCCATTCGTC
This sequence comes from Xestospongia muta, assembly GCA_963693285.1. Classification (NCBI taxonomy): domain Eukaryota; kingdom Metazoa; phylum Porifera; class Demospongiae; order Haplosclerida; family Petrosiidae; genus Xestospongia; species Xestospongia muta. Next base: position 377,066 of record OY848919.1, on the reverse strand, counting down.
AGTTTCACGAGCTGAGTCGGCAAAAAACCAATAACCTCCTTCACTGTTTTGGAAAGCTAAAAAGACGAACTTTATCATGCAATTGTACCTGAAGCCACACTCACTATCTTTTCAGTGGGTGTGGTTATAAAGTTAGCTTACTTAGTCTGAATGCATTTCTGTTGCCAGAGAAAGCTTCACTCTCCACTTTAGCTCGCTCTAGTACAATGACACCAGCTAAAGTTGATTCTTGAAAGTCCTCTTTAGTATAAAACAACAAATTCCCGCTCAATATAAACCATCGCTTGTAATAATCTGAGAAAATAACAGGGTCTGATTCACAATCTTCGTGCTTACGACTTACTGTCTTTCTTTTTTACGACACTGTCTGATTCTCTCATCCAAAGAACGCCTTCCTTATCTGCCTGACCTAATTTATTGGCGCCATAAATAGCTAACTCTTTATTATTGAACTTCATGTTTTTCTCTTCAGCAAAGTTAACATAGAAGGCGTGGTTATTTAATCGTTATTAGCCACGCCTTCTAATTATGGCTGAGGATGAGAATAGTATTAAAACAACAGGAAAGGCTTGTAGTGGATTACGTGCTGAACTATTAAAATGTTTGAGGGAGAGTGACTGTGTAGTAAAGGTGGAGACATTCTTTAAATTCTGATATACATAATGCAACCATAGTGATTATCATTAATTTAATTGATCTAATTAACATGTTTGCCTGTTGTCTGTTATTATAGCATGGATTGACTCCACGGGAATGTCTCCAAGAAACACAAGTTGGTTATGATCCAAACTGTCACTCACTGCAAGTTGCCTTTTTTGAATGTAAACGATCTCTAGTAAGTCCAATGTACATATATATACACAGACATGTAGTCATGTAGAGATAGTACATATACATCTCTACATGTACCTTATTGTGCAATTTATTATCATATCGTTAATTTTTGTTGTTGCATAAGATTTCTAGGAATATTCTCTGTAGATTTGTACTATTGAAATTAAGATACATGACATACTATAGTCAGTCGTAGTGTAGTCTTTTAGTTTCCTTACAATAGAAGTAGTATGTTTACGTTTCATGATAATACAGTTCTTATGATGTGGTTTTTGTTTTGTTTAGCTTGATAATAGACAAAGATTTAGGGGACATAAAGGATATTAATTTGTACTATACAATAGAGTATGTGGATGTGTGTCATTTTATCTATTCAATCTATGTATGTTTACGTTTCATGATAATACAGTTCTTATGATGTGGTTTTTGTTTTATGATAATAGACAAAGATTTAGGGGACATAAAGGATATTAATTTGTATTATACAATAGAGTATGTGGATGTGTGTCATTTTATCTATTCAATTTATGTATGTTTACGTTTCATGATAATACAGTTCTTATGATGTGGTTTTTGTTTTATTTAGCTTGATAATAGACAAAGATTTAGGGGACATAAAGGATATTAATTTGTACTATACAATAGAGTATGTATATGTGTGTCATTTTATCTATTCAATCTATCTTTTATTTGATATGATATGTGAATATTTTTGAGTTAATAACTGCATGAAGATCAACGTGATATGTTTCTTGAACTATAAAGGAGGTACAAGGAAAAGTTATATGTTAGCAGTCACTGAATAAAGTTAGAGATAAGAGTTATAATACATTTATTTCATTTCATTATACTTTTCGTATTAGCTTCCCTAAAAATTTAATAATAGCTAATTGGAAAAGTACCAATCATAGATTAGCTAATGAAAACATGTTAACGACCAATCAAATTGTAGTATTTGTCCCGCCTGGTCTAATATCCGGTCCATAACGGGGCAACACGAGACCCCTCTCTCTTAAATTCCATTTAGTTCAACTAGAGCCTACTCTGGCTTAAAGAAGACATTTCGCCAGTCAAATAATACGTGCTTCTTCGCACGCTGAAGACGACCTGTTCTCAGGATATTCAAGCCCTACGACTAAACGAAGACCCTTTGGTCTTAACCAGTGGAAAACTCTCCTCAAAAACAATCAATAATAATTCTTATTCGACAATGGCAAGTAATGACTCGAACCAGCTTTTGCGATTTATGACCACCGCTACATCCAGCATTCAGGAGGCCTTGAACAGACAGGCTAAAGCAAAGAAAGTTAACCATCGTAAGTACATCCAGAAACGTTTACAACGTGGTGCTAAACAAACCAAAAAGCCCAAACCTCAAATCCATCCCAATGCCATCACCAGCACACTTGTTGGAAGACAACCAGTGGCCACCATGCCTGTAATCCCTTCTTCTTCGTATTGGACTCCGTCAACAACTAACAACGATTACGACGAGCTACTTCGGCTCGTATCGCTACCTTCAACGATATCATCATGTCCTTCATCACTAGCATGTAGTCGACCATCCTCATGTCAAGAACAATACGACCCTGAGATTGATAGCCTTCTCTCAGAGATTGGTCTGGACAGTCCATCTCAATGTTCACATTACAGTGATTCAGCTATGGTTGTCAATCAGCGAGGTTCAAACTGGGACCTACTTGGACCAACTTCAGTAGAATGTCTACCGTTTTCTCCACTGTCTGAATTCTCAGATTTTGACGATTCAGCACACTCCTCACCTCGCAATCCATCTCCTGTCTGTACATACTACCCTACAAACCAATCTCCATCATCATATTATCAACAACACGTAGCAACAGCATCTTGTGAATGGCTTCCCCCAACCTGCGGCCCTTCAGTCGCCCCTATACCACCAAGTGTTCTACCGTTACCCCCTTCGTTAACGGAGATATTAGAACTTGTGACTCCTTAAATATGAATGATGTGTGTGTGTGTGTGTTTCATTGTGTGTCTCATCTTTTTTCTTTGACCAGAAACCACCTCGGTTTCCTGGCTTCCCTTTAATAAAACTTTCATTTATTAAAAAAATAAAATGGCTGCAAGGAAGGTCCTAGTTACTGGTGCTTCAGGGCTCCTTGGGCTGGAGATATATGCCACTTTTCAGAGAGATGGCTGGGAAGTATTGGGATTAGCCTATTCTAGGGTTAGAGGAGATTTAGTGAAAACAGATTTGAGGGACAGACAACAACTAGAGCAGCTTTTTAATGATTTCAAACCAACGGTTGTGGTTCACTCAGCTGCTGAGAGGAGACCTGACCAAGTGAAAGCAAATCCAGAAGCTGCTCGTTCTCTAAATGTTTCAGTGACGGAGACAATAACTCAGTTATGTACTGTGCATCAATGCTTTTTGATGTACATAAGTACTTCGTACGTATTTGATGGTACATCTCCTCCCCATAAACCAGACACCCCAACCAACCCTCTTAATGAATATGGTCGAACAAAACTAGATGGAGAGAAAGCTGTTCTGATATATACTGATTCTGCTGTTATCAGAGTACCTGTTTTGTACGGAGTTGTTGAGTCGTTAGATGAAAGTGCAGTAACAGTGTTATTTAAAGCTTTTCAATCTAAAGAGCCTGTTCTTGTCTCCGATTATGAGCGACGTCATCCAACTCATGTACAAGATATTTCTCATTTTATTAATCTACTTGCTACAAAGTCTCTCACTGATCGACCAATTTGTCATGGGATGTGGCATTTTTCTAACCCACAATGTTATACAAAATATGGAATGGCAGAAATAATGGCTAAAGCATTTGGTTTGACCATGGATAATATAGTACCTGTAAAAGAGCCTTCAAGTGGAGCACTACGACCGTTTGATGACAAACTAGAATGCTCAAAAATGGAACAGACTTTTGACATTACATACACATCATTGGAAGACAGTGTTTACGATATTTTAAAGCCTTTTTCACAATAGGATGTAGCCACACCCACTAATGGTGTATGGACTCTGTTGGTTGAGGTTACTTATTATATGGTTGTAATTATGATAATGATTGTGAGATTGTATATAGGCAGACAACGATTATTGCAGCGTCATAGCCATTCAAAGAAAAGTGTTGATAATGTCAACAATGTGTAAACATTTATGAGGTATTCTCCATGGAGACATGATCATGTGACGGTCACATGATCGTTATTATTACGCAATGCGCGTGTTGTGTGGTATTGTCATGACAGAACAAAATTAATTTAAATATTTATAATTGTTAGTTACCATATAAGGGATAGAGTATGTTATATTATAGGTACATAGTTATAGTATCAGGTAATGAGCCAATTAGTGATTACAATATTTGAAGGTTTCTTTCTACATAGTATAGTTTATACTGTGATGTCTATATTGTAAATCCTGCAATAAATATATTTGTAACTTAAAGACACGTTGCTTTTAATTTTTTTTTTATAATCAGTAATAGTCTCTATTTAATGTAAACAGAAATAAGTAAACACCGCTATACTAAAAATCATGCTTCAATATGAACATTTTTCAAATTCTTGTGGGCGTTCTGAGTGACCCCCCAACTATGAATACTCTCCACCCATCACCTTGAGACATATTTTAGTACTCACAGCACCATATTATATTCAGCATATTACAAAGAAGGGTTGTTTATCCAGCGAGAAAGCTTCTGCCTCTCCAGAAGCTGCAATTATGGCGAAAACTAACGAAGCTGTTTCGGAAAAAGCTGCAGAAGACTTGTATTTTGCTGTAGAAGAAGCTAAGCAATGGATTGAAGTGAGTTTAGTGTAAATACTCTGCGGTTTTAGTGAAGCCTGCTTGTTTTAATACAGGCGGTGACTGGTCGTCAGATATTAGGCGAATTTAGGGAGGCCTTAGAAGATGGAGCGATACTTTGCGAGTGAGTCTACCACCCCTTTAGCAATCAGTAGATCAAATTACTGTTGCTTTGAAAAAAATAACAAGAAAATTCCATAAATAATAATTATATAATAGTTTATTAATTTGTTTACTAAATATTACTATCCTAGATTAATCAATAATATTAAACCTGGTTGTATCAGAAAAATTAACATGAAAAACGTTGCCATTGCACACTTGGTAAGAACCTTTGATGTTTTATAAACAGAAAATTAGAAGATTTTCTTCAAAATTTTCCCTTAGGACAATCTGAAACAGTTTTTAACTGCTTGTGAAAACATTGGGCTGAAAGACAGTCAACTCTTTGATCTGACTGATTTACAAGCACCTGGTACATTAAGAATGAAGTCAGGAGGGTAAGCAAGATAGTGTGTATGTAAACATGATTTTAAAAGGAAATTCAACTATACATAAAGACATATTTGGATTTTATTAATGACATCCTATTTCCTTAATTCTGTTAGAGTTAAACATACCACTGCTGAAAGAAGACTCAGAAATGTAAGTGATTATACTAATTTACTAGTACTAAAATCAATTGTATGTCTGTATTTATAACACTGTTGTATTATTATAGGTTGTCATTACACTCTATTGGTTGGGACGTAAAGTGTCTCAATTGCCTACTTATAAAGGACCACAATTAAATCTTGAGGCATTTCATGATATCCTTGATATACCAGTAAGAAATACCTAGTCGTCTTATTGGAATGTTATTAGCATGAAATATGCTATCCATCTGGGTCATACTAGATGTTCTTGTTGTGCACACATAGATACACCTCCAGATGGTGTCACATTACAAACTAGTAGTTACAGATATAGTATTATGTGTGTTAGATTAATAGGAAAGTGTAGATTAAGGTTGTCATAACAGAGTGTGCTGATATCACATAATGTATACCATTAATTTATAGAAATAAAGAAACTCTCTCTCTCTCTCTCTCTCTCTCTCTCTCTCTCTCTCTCTCTCTCTCTCTCTCTCTCTCTCTCTCTCTCTCTCTCTCTCTCTCTCTCTCTCTCTCTCTCTCTCTCTCTCTCTCTCTCTCTCTCTCTCTCTCTCAGAATCAATCTTATTATCTAAGAGGATATGATGATAATCCAGAACCCATACAACATGGAGGACGAGTAAGCTTTTTGTGAAACCAATTTCTCTGTCATTTATTCAATCTCCTATTAGTCTATTCCTCTATTCATACATACACCAACCATACATGAATCATTTATTTATCTATTCATCTATTCACCTATTTATCTCTCCAGATCAGATCTTCTAAAGGAGATACATCTTCAAGACAGGCCCAACCAGCATACAAAGAACCCATGAAGAAAGACCCACAACAAAACGGATTAAACAAAGAACAAGAGCTAACAGCCGATGAACTATTAGCCAATATCCAATCAGCAGTAGATGAATTACTACATCAATACCATCCTGAGAATGAACCACTAGCTAATGGATCACATGAGTTGGCACCACAACCAGACAAACAAACTGTTAAGGTAAGTACTGTTGACATTTTAAGAGAGCTCTTCAGATTAGTAAACAATAAGTCACAAACAACTTCTCTTAACAGGTTTCACCAACCAATGATGGTTCCCCAGTTGCTGCAAGGATGCACTCACCTCCTTTTTCTTCTGGTTTTCAAACTGATGGTACTACTATTTCACTAACAGTTACAATACCTGCTAAGTCTGGTAGCTTTGGTTTACAAATAATAGGAGGAGCAAATACAGCATTGCCTGCTCAAATCGAGTTACTATTACCCGGTCAGTAGCTACTTACAAATTGTTTGTCCATTCTTCACTGCTGTTGAGTCATATCTAATTCTGTTTGAGTTTATCATTTTTTCTTTTAGGTGGTCCAGCTGAGTCCAGTGGTCTTCAACCAGGAGATTTAATAATATCTGTTGACGGTCATGATGTGTCTGATCATGATCATGTCCAATTGATTTCATTGATAAGACAAAGTTCAGCTCATGGGCGCATGACATTAGGAGTTATAAGACGTCTACCTGGTATATAGATAGATGGATGGATGGATGAATGGATGGATAGATGGATGAATGGATGGATGGATGAATGGATGGATAGATGGATTAATGGATGGATGGATGGATGAATGGATGGACAGATACAAATGATGGATGGTACTGGTTACTTAATAAAATATGTCAATCTCGTTTTCAGAATTATTTCAAGAAGAGAGCTCACATCCAATCAAAAGGACAGAATCGAGTATTCTTTGGGAAGAAGAACATTTAGAAAGAGAGAGACAGCAGAGGGAAGTAGCCATGTTATATAGAAATCCACCATCAGGTGCCAGTACCAAGAAAGAAGAAGTAGACAGTATAGATCATGACTTGGAGGATATTTTAGATGATCAACTCCAAATGTCAGATACTTCCAAAACATTAGATGAACTCCAACAACAGTTACAAGCACTAAATGATTTAACTAAGAAGAGACCGTCACCTGGATATGACTCCTCTGCCAGGAGCTCTGTTAAACCTATAGATATGCAGAAGGACAGCGATGATGATGTTACTCCTGTTGCTTCTGATGAAGAGGAACAAAATGAAGAGCCTATACGTGGTCAAGGAGAAGGGAGAGAGGCTGATATTGATCCTGTAGTCCATCCTGAAAATCTCCCAACTGACATCACAGAAGAAGACCTGTTTGCTCCACTGAAAGTTACTGGTACGGAGTCTGGATTACTTACGGAATTCCTCTCAGCTCAATCTAGTTTCAATGGCAGTCTTCCAAGTAATGCTACAGACCAAATTGTACATAATAATGTCCAACCAAAAGTATCTACAGTCACCACCACACCCTCTCCCTCTGATGCACTAAAACAAGAATCCTCTCCTAAAGTACGGCAATTCAATACTCCCAATGCACGAGTAGTTAGTGTAGAATATGATGATACTTTTGAGGAAATATCAGGTATTAAAGTGAAGGCTGTTCAGCGTACTCGTTGGACACCAGAGACCCGTTCTAATCAAAAAGTCACACCTAATCGTAGCACCAGCGTTAGTGTAGGTCCAAATACTACTAGAGATCACCATGGATATGAGAGACATGAAGTAGTTATGATGGAACCACGTGGTCGGTCACTAAGTTACGGAGCTCCTGAGTCTCACAAAGTTCAGGTATTATAAAGAATCTTGTGTACTTATAGTATCTTTGTACTTTTTATGTATAGAATATTCGACCTAGTAGTGGACAAGTGGATCGTAATAAACCTCCAAATTGTTCTCATTGCAGGTAGAACTCTCTCTCTCTCTCTCTCTCTCTCTCTCTCTCTACTCGAATATTATAATATCTGTCCTCTCTCTCTCCCTCAATACAGAAGTCCTATTACACAGGGACCTATGATGTCAATTCCTGGTCGTAAACTAAACTTTCATTCGAAATGTCTCTTATGTGTTGTATGTCGTTCTCCATTGACAATGGGATATGGTCATACAACAGTGTTTCTCCGACACTCACTTCCCCATTGTGCTTCATGCTATTCCACTGACAATGGTAAATGAATTAACTCTTGTATAATACATTGTCTACATACAATAACATGTACAATGATTACATTTTGAAATGTTATAGTAATTTGTATCATATTTGTTCTCCCATTATACAGGTATTAAGGCTACTACATGTTAACCGCAAACACTTCTTATCTGATCCATTTTTAAACCCAAAACATAAATTCACAATAAAAATTAATAATAACAACTTATTATCCCAAGCTATATCATTTTTAACAACTTTATAATTTTTATCTTCTGTCATTCCTTACTACTATATAATAACTACTGTGTGACTAACTTTTTAATAAATCTTTCTAGACAAGTTAATTTTAATATTAGAATATACGGACTATAGTAGATTTATAGCCACAATTACATTTCTGTAGAAATTTCAGAATGTTTCCGTTCACGTCCGTACATTGTCACGTGGAAGAGATGAAGTTTTTTGTAAGTTTTCCAGTTACTCTTTTTCTACTATGGATAACTCTGAGGGTTCAAGGAGTGTTGTTTCGTTTATCTACAAAAGTGGGCTATCTCCCTGGCCCCTACAATTATACCACTAAATATTTTGATCAACAAGTAAGAACATGCATAGCCACACCTCCAATCTCTGTTTTTACAGATAGATCACTTCGCTTTTACGTCACCTAGCCTGACATTTAAGCAGAGATACCTCATAAACACAGATCATTGGAAATCTGGGTCACCTATATTTTTTTACTGTGGCAATGAAGGAGACATCACATGGTTCTGCAACAATACAGTATGTAGTCTCATTTCCATGAGAATGTAGATATAGAAACAAAACTGCTTATTCTTTGACATTTCATATGATCACTAGGACTCCATGATTCTTCTTTGTCGTTTTAGGGTTTTGTATGGGAAATTGCTCCAGATTACAACGCAATGATAGTATTTGCTGAACATCGCTACTATGGTGTTTCACTACCATTCGGTTCTGACTCTTTTAAAGATCTGGAACACACAGGTTATCTCACATCAGAGCAAGCATTAGCAGATTATGCTGTTCTCATTCTTAACCTGAGAGAGCACTATGGACAAGTGCCTGTCGTTGCATTTGGTGGATCATATGGAGGTACGCTGTTTACTATGCACTGTTTTGTAGTACATGACCCCATTAGTGTACCAGGTGCATATTGCTGTTATTTTGGTCTACAGGAATGTTGGCAGCTTGGATGAGAATGAAATATCCTAGTGCTGTGGTTGGGTGAGTATGTGTAAAGGAGTATACTTATGGTTGAATGTGGTTTATTTGGGAGTAATTGTGGGTAGATAGACTCTCACAGGAGAATTAACAAAAAAACAAGAGATAATTTCATGACTAATTGTCCTTATAGAGAAAAATATTGCTATTTTTAAGTTGTATATGGCTCTATACATAGACACATTAATAGCTAATAGAATAAATGGATGGAGAATCAAATGAACAGATGATGGATGGATGGTTTTATAAAGATAGACTTTTCTTCTAGCTCTATTGCTGCATCAGCTCCAATTTGGCAGTTTCCAGGACTCACAGACTGCGAGGTAAAGTTGTATTTAGTCCACACAAATTAGACTGTTTTCTCATAGAAACCTTATCACATTATATCTTCCACACTGAATTCTATCAGCCCAAACTGTGCTAAAAATATTAAAAGTTCTTGGAGAGCTCTCTCTAATGTTAGCCAGAGAACAGGTGGACTACTAATGACCTGAAGCCATTTATAATAAAGTTGTCTCTTTGTGGTCACAGATGGATTGAGTTGGCTGTCCACAACATTTTCTCTTTGTTCTCCACTTTCCAACATTATTCAGCTGGGCCAATGGTTGTATGATATATGGTTTGAACTAGCTGAAAGTAGGACAGTGCTTCACTTATTTATTGTTTTTTTATTATTTTTTATTATTTTAACAGCTAATTATCCTTATCCCACTGACTTTCTTGAGCCTCTGCCAGCATGGCCATTAAATGTATGTTGAGAATGATATGACAAAGTCAATCAACTATTTTATATTTATAGGAAACCTGTCAATATTTAGGCCAATCTCTCAATGATGACATTCTTGTAAGTAGCATCAATTCACTGATAATGTATTTAAAAAACTACAGCAATTTTGTCTTAGTACACAGTTCTAATGTCCCTATAACAATCTACAGTTGTGATTAATAATAGTTGGAATGCTTTTTGTGTTGATACAAGTGATTTGTAAAGACTGTAATGATTGTTGTCTCTGTCGATTTCTTTAACGCTAGATATTGCAAGGATTAGCAAAAGCTGTTCAAGTATATTACAACTATACTGGACAGAGTAAATGCTTGAATTTAAGTAAAGAAGCTCGGAGCACTTTGGGACAAAAAGGCTGGTCATTCCAGGTTTGATGTCTTTAGCTCTTATACAAACAAAGGCCATTATCTAAATACACAATAGTCACTCAATTCTAATACTTTAGGCTTGTACTGAAATGGTCATGCCAATATGTAGTGATGGTACTAATGATGTCTTTCCCAAACGACCTGTAAGTATATGATAACAATCACGTAATGATAATTTGTTTACTAGTGGAACATGAGTCTCTATACAAAAGGATGTCAAGCTATATATAACGGAATTATGCCACGCCCACATTGGATAGAGACTCAATATGGTGGAAAGAACCTGACAGGCGTGTCCAACATTGTCTTCAGGTACTTCTAAGCCACACCCCCATATGCAATCTTTTTGTAGTAATGGGAATTTAGATCCATGGAGTGGCGGAGGTGTTCTACAAACGCTATCAGATACATTAATAGCAGTAGTTATTAATGGTGGAGCTCATCATTTGGATCTTCGAGCAGCTAATCCTTTAGATATGGAATCAGTGAAGAAAGCTCGACAAGTCCATCAAGATAATATTTCAAAATGGCTTCAAGAGTTTTAAATGCTAACAATACCCAGGCAGCCAACAATACATTATTGTTGTTTATATGTCTTCATCACCTGTTAACTGTCATTAACAGTATTTTACATTTTACTTGATATTTTCACAAATTTGACTTTTAACAGAATGCCTCGAAAATTTGAAATGATTAACAAACATCTACCATTGACTAGAACTACATAAGATATTAATAATATAGCCACATGAAAAGTTAAATCAAAAAATCCAAGCTGCACAGAACTTGAGGTCGTTTGTACAATTAAGAAACAAACAAATTAATATAACTACACGACGAACGAGTTACTGCGCCTTTTCTTGATCAATAACTATGGAAGAAAAGGAAGAAAGAAGGTAGAATAAAGACGCGAACAAGAGCGTGTTCTATCTTACCTTCTTTTGTTGGTAGAGTGTTCTTTTCTTGTGTCTCGGCTGGCTTCAACTTTGATTTGTCGAACTTTGTCACTTCATCCATGTTAGGTTTGTCAGCCATTATAATGTACTATTAATGGAGATGATACCAGAACAGGAACATTGTGTGAAGAAAAAGAAGCAGTACATAGCTTATAGTATTACCAAGCATTTACTCACATGTTCAGGTGTGTTCAGCAAAGAAAAAAGGCTAGATCAGCAAAACCTTAGACAACTCACTTCCAGGGCCAAGTGACAGCGATGTGGCTTGCCTCAAGATTTTTGTCTCAGCTGGTGAGTGGGTGGCTTGCGTAAAGTAATTTCATTGGCTGTTCGCCTTAGATACGCTTAGCAACCAAATTGCGTCAGCAAGGACTACTCTCGCAGAAATTATTATAGATTATTATAGATTATGAATATTTCTACTAAAACCACTAAAATGTAATTCGATTATTGTCCAACATGTGTCTTATTAGATCAGACCATTTTGGCACCATTGATAATTTGACAAAAGAGAAATGTCAAAAATATGACAACAAGTGAAAATAGTGATTCTTTACTTGTTAAGAAAATCGTACTCACGTACAACTTTCAATGTCACTTCAAGTACATTACTATGGTTTAACCAACGTGCTTTGCTACTATTCGCTTCAACAGTATGTGGCAAATAGAGCCCAAGATGACTATGATAATAATTTATTTTATAAAAAAAGAAAAGAAATAAAAAAATTAAAAATTACATAACTTACTGTTTTGGCGTTCTACAATCGACATGTTTATTTGTCACTGTTAAGTCGATATCCTTGACTTCAGTGTTAGGTAAGTTGATTCTCAGCTACAACAACTGAAAGTCATCATATCATGACCATCTCAGGCATACCACTAAATTTTCACAGGCAGATGTAAGTGGTGTCTTGTTATCCATACCAAGGAAGACATCTTCAGTAGTAACATCTTGTTTGTATACCATTTCATATCTATTAAAATGCATGATTCAAGTTGAAAGCAATACATTATTATCAATACTATATCAACATGTACATGAGATATCTTTTGATGGTATCCCATAGTGAATGCTAAGCTCGACTATTGACAATGAAAGCATATTGATAATGACCACTTCCTGGAGGAAATCCATGTAATAGGGCATCTATTTAGAGGTGGTGATTTCTTGTTACAACATGAAACAGTTTATGTTAATTAAACTAAATTACGTGTTAAGATAAAAAATCAAGTGTTGGAGTGAAGTAAGGAAAATAATAAAACTGGTACAATCCTAGGGAAAAAACTATTTTAGAATGTGTTATTTCTGTACAGACATCACATGCCATGACCATATATGGTAACGTAACATAGCATTTATACAAACCACTTGTTACCCAATTTTGTTTACAGGTAATAACCAATTAGTCTAGAATGAGAACATGAACTTACTTTGGTTCAGGCCTTGGATCATCAAAGGAGAGTTCATTTGCCTCACTCACTTCTTCTGGACACCAGATATCTTTGTCATGCTCTGGTTTCTTCTGAGCAGTGCTATTATCTATAACTTTTGCTGGTCCTATAGAGCCAGGGTTGACATAAGGAGATGGACCACTGTCTAACTGGTTAAAAATAAATTTTATAATCTATATGACTGTTTGAACTAACGTCTTGTTCCTTGCTTTCTTCTTCGGGTGGATTCAACAAGTTTGACAGCAAGCAGAGATGGTTACCATCCATCAGTGTGTCTTTGTTGCCATAGCAATAAAGAAGGTGGCGGTAGAATAATTAGTAGGCGTGGTGAGTCAATTTGACCACACCTTTTTCCCTCCCTCATCCATTGCACCACCACATGGCCAGTGTCTTAAATGGCTGATAAATTAACGAGAATAGCAATTGTTAACGCTGATCGGTGTAAACCGAAGAAGTGTCGTCAAGAATGCCGCCGATCCTGTCCAGTAGTGAAAATGGGTAAGATTACTAGCAGTTCATACTCTCTCCACAGAAATGATTGTAATACACGATTATCTTTCTAGGTAAGTTATGCATTGAAGTTACTCCAGCTGATAAGATAGCTTCAATATCTGAAGATTTGTGTATTGGATGTGGCATCTGTGTTAAGGTGTGTTTCTGATTGAGGTGACTTAAGTGATCTCATTCTCTTCAATAGAAATGTCCGTTTGAAGCAATCTCCATTATCAATTTACCTAGCAACTTAGAGAAAGACACAACTCATCGTTACTCAGCCAATTCATTCAAACTCCATCGTCTCCCTGTACCCCGTCAAGGAGTTGTACTAGGTCTCGTAGGAACAAATGGTATTGGCAAATCCACTGCTCTCAAGATACTTTCAGGAAAACTCCGTCCCAATCTAGGAAGATTCACAGTGAGATATTACATCCTGCTATCTGTTACTTATTTCTGTCTTAGAACCCACCCAATTGGCAGGAAGTATTGACATACTTTAGAGGTTCTGAACTACAAAACTATTTTACGAAAATCATCGAGTATAATCTCAAGGTTGATATATCACTGCAAAATAATTTGTTTACTATATTGTATACATAGGCTTGTATTAAACCTCAATATGTAGATCAGATACCCAAAGCTGTCAAAGGCACAGTTCAAGAAATGTTGGACAAGAAAGATGAACTAAAGACTCAGGAGTCTGTCTGTAATTCATTTGGTAAATGAGAGAGATATATATAATTACTTGATTATTTTTTAATAGACTTGGGTACTGTTAGAGATCGAAATATTGAAGATTTAAGTGGAGGTGAACTACAGCGTTTTGCATGTGCTGTGACATGTATTCAAAGAGCAGACATGTACGTTACCATAGCAACAAGTACATATAACACACATCCATTTATTGTAGATACATGTTTGATGAACCTTCCAGTTATCTTGATGTAAAACAAAGATTAAAAGCCGCTGGAGCTATCCGGGACCTCTTGAACGAGGACCGGTGAGTCACATAATATTTTCCATGAAATCAATTCTTCTCTAAAGATATGTTATTGTTGTAGAACATGATCTTAGTGTTCTGGACTATCTTTCTGATTTTATATGTTGTCTCTATGGAGTACCAGGAGCTTATGGTGTGGTGACTCTACCTTCTAGTGTCAGAGAAGGTAGTACAATATCAGATAATGTTTGGTAATGTTTTGTAATGTAGGAATTAATATATTTTTGGACGGCTATATTCCAACTGAAAATCTGCGTTTTAGGGAGACAAGTTTGACATTTAAAGTAGCTGAGACAGCAGATTTTGTAAGTTAAAGTTACATTGTCTTGACTCCTCTCTCTCCCTCGCTCTCTCTCTCTCAGGATGACATTAAAAGAATGAGACGTTACTCATATCCAGACATGACCAAGAAACTAGGGTCCTTTGAAATGGAAGTAAAAAAGGGAGAGTTTACCGACAGTGAAATTATTGTCATGTTAGGAGAGAATGGAACTGGTAAGACTACCTTTATTAGATTAATGGCCGGTCATCTTAAACCAGATACAGGAGGTATGTCCCAGTTAATAATAACCACAACAACAGTTTCAAATTGTCTGTTTTCTTTTTTAGATGAAGTTCCTCAAATGAATGTTAGTTATAAACCACAAAAGATAAGCCCTAAATTTCCCGGCACAGTCCGCCAATTACTGCATAATAAAATACGAGACTCCTACATCCATCCGCAGTTTATATCTGATGTTATGAAACCACTTCAAATAGAAAACTTGTTTGATCAAGAAGTCCTTAACCTCTCAGGAGGAGAACTACAACGAGTTGCATTAACTCTTTGTTTGGGACAAGTAAGTAACAATCACTTTTATTTATGAGCCTGATTATCACACAAAAATTTGAACATGTCTCTTTTTTTTGTTATAGCCTGCTGATGTATATCTTATTGATGAACCGTCTGCCTATTTGGACTCTGAACAACGTATTATTGCAGCTAAAGTCATTAAGAGGTATAATAACTATGTCCCTTAATTAGACAAAATAATTGGTTCTTTCAGGTTTATACTTCACGCAAAGAAAACTGCTTTCGTTGTTGAACATGATTTCATAATGGCTACATATTTAGCTGATAGGGTAATAGTGTTTGATGGTGTCCCATCAATTAAAACTTTAGCTAATGGACCCACTTCATTGTTACTAGGAATGAATTCTTTTTTGAAATCTCTGGAAATTACATTTAGAAGAGATAGTGAGAATTTTCGTCCTCGAATTAACAAGAAAAATTCAGTCAAAGTAAGTAAGTATTGTGTTAAAAGTTACTATCTCTTTCTTTGTAGGATATGGAACAAAAACTTTCTGGAAACTACTTTTTCTTAGAAACCTAATAATATTTATATCGATACTGCTCTCTATCTTATAAACAACTCTAAATTACTTCATAATGACATACTAAATTACTTCATAATGACATAATGTTTGTTTATAAAAAATAATAAAAAATACATTTGAAAGACTCATAAAAAAAAGTGATCGGTTTGCCGTCATTTAGCTAATACCTCCAAAGCGTAAATACGCTGTTTTAATTTCATTTGAGCAGTACTGTACTCTCCAAGCAGACGATTAAAACGTTTTTCTAACTGCTTCAAATTCCGTTCAAGCTCATCTATACGTGTCATGTGACCCTCGTCTGTTGGAGGTATAGATTGCCACGACATAGGAAGAGGCTATAGAAGAAACAGTGAAACATAATATATATATAATGTAATGTACTTGTGGTCTCTCGTTTTCAAGTGTACGATCTCTCATTAATGTTCTTCTTCCTCTTTCCTCTAATAATGCTTTTGCTTCAGGATACTCCGTGAGAACCTCAAGGAGATCAGCCTAAGAGCATGTAACAATATCACTTTGATAGATGGATGAATGAATAAATTAAATGGATGATGGAATAATAGATATTATCACAAAGTACCTTGGAGAGACAGAAGAGGTTGGAGTAACCAACTGAACGTACACTAGCTGTTCTTCTATTGCCACTTTCACTCAGATTTAATACACTTATTTCCCCAAAGTATGAACCATTAGATAAAGTAGCAAAGATTTCTCCATTTTCTCCTACAACTTCTAACTTGCCATTTTTAATAATGTACATTTCTTTTCCAATATCACCTTTACGACAAATATAATCACCAGGAGAGTATACCTATAAAATGATAGAGCACACTATGGTAGCTATCCTAGGTCACTGTGCTAAGTACTGATGTTTACTAGTCTAGAGCATACTAATGGTAGCTATCCTAGGTCACTGTGGTAAGTACTGATGTTTACTAGTCTAGAGCTTACTAATGGTAGCTATCCTATGTCACTGTGGTAAATATCCTAAACCACTGTGGTTTAGAGTTCAAAGTCTAACTATCCTATGTACTAATTACCTGTGGTTTTAATTTCAGAACTAATTCCTCAAGTAATCCAACTTCACACTCCTCAAATATCTGTACTTTTCTCAATGTCTCAAAGTGGACATGTATTGCTATTTCAGCATGTAATTTATCAGGTAGAGATTTGAGAATAGCTTGTTCATCAAGAGAATGGTTATTGGCCCAAAGATAATTAAACCATCTAATAACACGAGCCTGTAAGGGCTTACCCACGTCACGATATCTCATGTACTGCTTGATGTTATCAAGACGACATTGGAAATCAATTTTTCGTACATTCATATTAGTAATAATCCCACCGACCATTCCAACAATAACTGCAAATATAAGAACACCAACCAGAAAGTCAAAAATAACAAAGAGGTGTTCTATGTCAGTGACAGGAGCTGGTAATTCACCAATTGTTGTTAATGTCAGTGTAGACCAATACAAACTCACTAGATATTGTCGAGTTAGCCGTGAATAATCATTTAATGTACCGTTATCGTCTTCAATACTGGGATAAACCCAAGTGTCTGAACCAAATCCAATGCGCATTGATATTAAGAAATAGAAACATGCATTCCAGTGGATTGTCAATGATAAGTAAAGCAGAAGATTGAGAATACGGAAAAAGTTAGGCCAATTTGTTCTACTTTCTCTTTGATAAAAAAATTGCATTATTCGATGAATTCGTACAATTCTGTTAATACGTACGATTGTATAAGCCACGCCCACTTTAGGTATACCATATAACCAGTCGAAAGGTATCGACGAAACAACATCAAATTTGAATGCTCTTGAAGTAACATAATGTAACGCCATTTTACGAGAATCTGTTATTACCATACCTTGCTCAAAATAACCTACAACAAAAAGATAAAGGAACTTATACCAACAGACTCAATCCAATACTACCGGTAAAAGTTCCATTCTTATACCAATAGACTCAATCCAATACTACCGGTAACAGTTCCATTCTTATACCAATAGACTCAATCCAATACTAACAGTTCCATTCTTATACCAATAGACTCAATCAAATACTAACTGTTCCATTCTTACACCAATAGACTCAATCCAATACTAACAGTTCCATTCTTATACCAATAGACTCAATCAAATACTAACAGTTCCATTCTTATACCAATAGACTCAATCAAATACTAACTGTTCCATTCTTATACCAATAAACTCATTCCAATATCACTAACCTGTTCTAAACTGAATAATCATGTCAAGAATGTATATAGCATCTGCAATATAATCAAGAGTTAGCCACACCCCTACTTTCCACGGTTGGTCCTGCAGCTGTGAAAAAGTCTGCCGAGCAATAATAACATATGCATTATAGAGGACAGCTATTGTTATCACAATCAACCAACGATACAAACTAACATTCATGGGATTAAAATATAAGTGACGTAACCAACGACTGATACGACGTCTTTTAACAGGTACCCAATTTCCTCTGGTCTCTCCATCTTGATCTTTTACTGAAGGAGTAGCAGCCACAGTAGATGCACTATCAATATTAGGGACAGAGAGTTTAAATCTTTTGAGAAATGCCTCTCTTCCTTTAGCTGTATCTTCTTCTCTCTGAGTCCATTTCTTTATAAATTTGACAGTACTTACTAATTTAAAGAAAGTACCGCCATCTGATGTCTTCTTGTCTGAGTCTGAGATAACAGAGGGACTAGTTCTAATATATCCAGGAGAAGGAGGTGGTCGTATGAAAGAGAAAGTGGATTGAGCAACAGAATGTTGGTCTTCGTCCAAACCTTCTATAACAATTCGAGGAGTAGTCTTGTCCATTACTCGATGTTACATTGCACAATGTGTGACATTCTTTCAATTCATCATTGTAATGATTACTTAATTTTCACTAATTAATAGGGCGCACCTCCTTATGTAGGAAACCTTGCCTTATCCTTTCTCATAGCACTATGAACACTTCGTTGTCAAGATTAAATGGAGTCTTCTCTTTCACTCTGACTGCACTTGCTGTAGTGACCACTTTGTGTTACTTGTCAACAGCTTTTAAGGATCGTCTTGTCACTGATGCATCAGTCAAACCATCGCCATCATATTCCATATTAGTGTAAGACTCATTCCTATACCAATTGACTACTCCAATTACCAATATACTTTTATTGTACTAATGAACACATTCCATTCCCAAACCAATGGACTCATTCTGATACTAATTAACTTTTCAAATACTAACAGACTCATTCATATGTTAACAGACTTATTTCCATACCAATGGACTCATTCCAATACCAACTATTCCATTCTAATGTTAACGTAATTGATCCGTATTGTTCTCTACAATAGGAGGCGAGTACATAGTCAGGAGACTAAAATGGAACATGATCTAGTTGATATACACTTAGAAATCATTGCCAGTAATAAAATTATAATATTATATTATATCTATTAAATGTGCCATCTTTAGATTTTTCTTCTTTATTTGATTGGAACACCAAACAATTATTTGTGTATGTAATGGCATCTTATATGACTGAGAAACATGTAAGTTGATAGTTTAATTGTGACAAACTCTCTCTCTCTCTCTCTCTCTCTCTCTCTCTCTCTCTCTCTCTCTCTCTCTCTCTCTCTCTCACTCAGCCTGTCAATGAGATAGTTCTATGGGATAAGATCATATTAAGAGGCCAACCAGCAGTTATACAGATATCATCAACATCAATAGAGTATCATTTTCTTGATCATGGTCTAGGATTGAGGTAAATATTACTGATATCGTCACTGATAATAAATGTCATTGTTCTTGACTAACATAGGATTAATTATCATTATTTATTATAGGGACAATCAGAATGTTACATTACAATTATGCTGGAATGTAATCCCATTGGCTGGTCAACTACCAATATTCAAATCAGAGCAATCCAGAATCACACTTCCTAGTCATTATACATATAATACTTAATAATTAAGGAGCTAGCTGGTTGTCTCATTAGACCTTTCAATTTCAAATAATTAATTATACTGCACAAGTTTATCTCAAATCCGCTACGTTGACTGGGTTAAAATTTAAAGAGGGGTGGGGCATCGTCTCGGAACTACAACGTGCTAGCTAGGTGGAGCTGAGGTGTTGCTTTTAAATGAATAGCTATATTGCTCACAGAACTGAATGAAATGGCTGCTCGAGTACATCCAGCATCTGAGGGGTCGTCTGAAAATGAAGCGAGACGATTTGTGAGATATAATGCATGGTCAGTGTCCCCCGTACACGAGAACAAATCAGTTGGAGATCTAACAAGTGAAAGTATGTCTATTTTCCATGATATTAATGTGATTTGTATACATGTCATAGGTCAAACGCCATCTCCAGATGAGATCTCATCTGTTCCTTTATCTCAACGTATTATATTTTATTTTCAATGGCTCTCACAGCACCCTAAAATAAATGTGGACTTTGAATATTTGACTGAACTGTTAAATGACAGAGCAGACATTACTGCACATGATGGTACTATAAGACTTATATAGAGGGAGACTATTAAAATAATTATTTTGTTATTTGCAGCAAAGATATATTCGATAATTGTGTACAATATAATTTAGTATTATTTTTGTATTCATTTAAACTTCCAATCTTTGGTTTAGTGACATTATCTTCATTCTTTGCAGAATTCACAGAAACAACAATATTTCATGAAATTGCTTCACAATGGGATATCAAGGTGGCTGAATTTATCCTTATCAATGGAGGAGAAATTGATGGAGTAGACAATGAAGGACGGACTCCATTACACATTGCAGCTTATTGTAATCACACTGATATGATTACATTTTTATTGGACAATGGAGGTTGGAAAATATTACTGATATATTCTATTAATGTTTCCTTTGGAATAGCTAAACTAGATGCTAAATCAGATGATGAGCAAACAGTTGTACATTATGCTGTACGTGGATCAGCAATAGAAGCTCTTGAACTCTTAATTGACAAAGGAGGTAACTCTCTCTCTCTCTCTCTCTCTCTCTCTCTCAAACACACACGTACAAAGTTTCTTTTTTCCATAGCTTGTTATGACAGTACCAAGAACAAACCATGTGTTGATAATCGAGGGAGAACACCACTACAACTTGGAGCTGAACTAGGTCAGTAACTTGTTAATTTCCATTGACTACTAAATTTATAGATCGTACTGAGGCAGTCCTTTTTCTACTGTCATTGGATTCAACTCATCCAGCACGATGTGATGTATCTGATAAAAGTGGTCATCCAGCACTCGTCAGCATGATAACTAATATGCCACAGATGGTAAGACCAAACCAATTATAGTATTATTTTATATTATAATGTATGAAGGCTCAAGTAGGAATGGACCAATTTCATAAAATCTTTGCTTCAGAAAGACGTCAAGAATATTTGTTGAGTCGTATTGAGTCTCCAGCTCATTCTACAAAATCTCCAGTACATTTTTTGGTGTTACTTGATATCCATTTTAAATATTTGTTTAGTTTGAGGCTACTGTGGAGCACAGAGTGATACCAGTTCTCACTCATCCTGTCATGAGGAAACTCATACAACAGAAATGGAAGCAACTAGCTAGGCAAGTTACAATACATTACTTTGATACATAATAATTTGTCAGAACCTGCTTTACACCTCGTAACTTTGAATTTCCTTATTCCTTTATGTGCAGGTGGTATTTCTTCATGTTATTTGGATTATATCTTCTATTCTTAGTAGTACATTCACACATCATCAGACAACATAGACAATAGTTTTAAACTGTCTTCTTACAAGTATCTAATGTACCATTAATTTTGACACAATAGTCAGAACAAGTCCAATTTCATCTTTTATTACCCTCATGTCGATTGTCCATCTTTCTGTCTGTTTATATGTCCTTAGAGTAATATCTGTGGTCTATCTTACTTCATTTTAGGTATGGACCGTTGTTATTGTGTACCCACCAATACAACAAAAACATTTATATACTTTTCCTGAAGATACTTGGCGGGTAGTATTAGGAGTAAGTATGAACTTCTTAGTCTAACCAGTCAAACCAGTCTGACTGCTTCTTTATTTACAGATGATGGCAGTTATGTTATTGATGCAACAAATATTTGATGAATTTTTAGAATATTTTTACTCATACAGTAAAAACAAGGTTTGTATTTTGATGTACTATAGATTATGTATAACTGGTTCTTGTAGCGTTACAAATCATGGATGAGAGAGCGACTGAGAGATGATTTATCACATTGTAATGGAGCAGATTTCCAAGAGGTACTGCATAAAAATATTTAACCTAATTTTCTTCTAAATTGAAAAAGGAGCGTCAATTTATAATTCAAAAGCTTAATGATACCTCAAAATTGACTGCAAAATATTTTAAAGACGCTTGGTGAGTTAGAGAGTAAGACACCAGTCTATAACACTTTTATATAATAGGAACTACATTGATTTGTCATGCTATATATTACTCATACTGGTTATAACATTGCATATGATTGATGTTACATCACATTCTCAACAACTAGCTCTATGGAATGCTAGGTAAGGAAGGTATTGACAATAATAAAATAACTTTTTCTGTTTTTAGAGTTGCTAGTTTAGCTCTCATAATAATTTGGATCAGATTACTAAAATTTGCTCGTGCTTCTGAATTTCTTGGTTTGTTGTATTATAACATGAAATTATCTCAAGTACTCTCTCCTTATAGGACCAATGATAGCAATAATTGGACAGCTATCAGGAAATATTTTACAATATTTTATCATTTTCTCTGTATTTTATTTTCCTTATGGTATCTATTGTCTTCATTTCTCTATTGTTCATCTTGTCTTGTTCATGTAGTGGCTAATTTTTGGTTATTATTTGGAGGAGATGAACAAACAGCAGCAAATATTACTGAACCATCAGAAGAACTCACATCTGTTCATAGAATATTTACAATGTTATTTCGTATGTCTCTCATTGATGACTATCCTTATCAGGTCTGTCCATTAGTCCATCTACTTCCATCTATTTGTCCATTCATTCTCTCATTCATCCATTTATTCTCTCATTCATCCATTTATTCTCTCATTCATCCATTCATTCTCTCATTCATCCATTCATTCTCCCATTCATCCATTCATTCTCTCATTCATCCATTCATTCTCCCATTCATCCATTTATTCTCTCATTCATCCATTTATTCTCTCATTCATCCATTCATTCTCCCATTCATCCATTCATTCTCCTATTTGTCCATTTATTTATAATTTCACTATAGGAAATACGAGCTGTTGATGAACTCAGTGCTACATTCTTAATAATATCTTTTATTATGATCAATGCTGTCATTGGACTGAACTTATTTATAGCATTACTATCTGATACATTTCAAAGGTACTACTTCTAATAAAATGTTATTGATCACATGTCAATCACATGATGACCCCTTTAATTTACCATCTAATAGAGTCTATGATAATGCATATGCAAATGCTGAATTACAGAAGGCACAGTTGATTATGTCACTTGAGGAGAAAGCCACCCGCAAAAGTCGTCAGAGTTTTTTGCAGTTTATTCGTCGGCAATGTAATCCAATATCAGATTATTATGATGATGATGAAGAAGCTAGTGGAGGGAAAACTACATCTATTCAGAAAATTACCCACCAGACTTTTGTGAGTACTATCTCTTTAGAAATCGTCTATTTACTTCTGATGCATATAGAATGTAGTACGTGATTTACTGAGTAAAAGTGAAGATTCTAATGAAAGACATACAAGGGAGTTGCAGGTTGCTGTAGAAGGACTGAGTGAGCAAATAAAATTCATTAATTCACAGTTACAAGAAATTAAATCACTTATTGGAGGCTCAATACGTAAGTTATATAAATTAATATATGTACACGTAATACTATAAAGATATTTCACATCTAATGCACTTATATCTTTTCAGCTGGACAAACCAGACTTCCTCCAATGGGAATGGTTCCAACCAGAGAGCCATTAGCTATGCCAAGTACAGGAGAAGGTACACTCGATTCTCTTCCATCTCTCCCTTCCTTACGAAAACAATCTATTGTGAAATATCCATCACAAACTCGTCGCTATTCAAAGGCACCTCCTCCAATATATCAATCTCAAACTAGCATTTATCAGGGAAACAGACGGAGACGAATGGCATATGTCCCAGCATTAAATGAGTCAGATGAAGAAGAGGATGTCCCTTTATTAAATACTAATAATAACAATAATACCAATAATAATAACAATGATGAGGATATTGATAACTTAAGTGCTGAGAGCACATTGGATGTGTAATTACAATGATGTAATTTTGTATACAGCGTGTCATTGTTTGTTATCATATGATCTACTGTGCCTGCACTCTACGTGTACACAGATTATGTCATTGCCATGTCATCTCCTAAAAGGACGGAAATAAAATGAGGGCGTGGTCAAAGTTAATGATATTCATAGCTCATTTCCCCAGTCACGCAGCACATTCTCAATAAAACAGGATCATCTATTCAAAAACAACTATACTTCTCGTCGAAATTCATCCAGTTCAATAGGAGAGAGATCCAGTCATACATCGAGTTTATCTAATCATGTCGACGCCAGCAAGAAGAAGATTAATGAGAGATTTTAAGAGGTAAGTTGGTACAAGTGTCGATGAGTGATTCGAGCTTTAAATTAACGTTTAGACTTCAAGAAGACCCACCATCAGGAGTATCAGGAGCACCAACAGATAATAATATCATGTTATGGAATGCTGTCATATTTGGGTGAGTGTAAACCACACCCACTATTCAGTAATCAACTATTGTCATCTATGTTAGCCCCAAGGACACGCCTTTTGAAGATGGAACTTTCAAATTGACAATGGAATTTACAGAGGAATATCCAAATAAACCACCGACTGTTAGATTTGTTTCTAAAATGTTTCATCCTAATGGTATGGTCCAAATGTTTTGTTATGATGTCATAATGATGTCATTTTTATGCTCTAGTTTATGCTGATGGTAGCATATGTCTAGATATTTTACAAAATCGTTGGAGCCCAACATACGATGTCTCATCGATATTAACGTCCATTCAGGTATGAAATCTGTTCATCTCTCCATTAATTCCAGCTGCTAGTTTATCAGTCTATTACATCACATCTTTCATCCATCCATTGTAACTTTATGCGTCCATTTATGTTAGAACTTGTATTATCATGTAATCTATCTGTCCATTAGTCATTACTGGATGAACCTAACCCAAATAGTCCAGCAAACAGTTTAGCTGCTCAACTTTATCAAGAGAATAGAAGAGAATACGAGAAAAAAGTTCAAGCTATCGTAGAAGAGAGCTGGATGAATGTATGACGACTGCTATAAAACAAATGACACTTTCATGTTCTCGGTAGTATATATATCTTATTACTGTTTGACACCTTTTTGTTTTAAATTATCGATTGTAGTCTTACAGTCTAACTCAGCTATTACTTGTGGCCATTAAAATATAGGGATGACAACTACATTGTATTATAGTAAACTGTTGAGTCATCATAGTGTTTCAGTTGATATTGATGACTGTAGAGTTTTAATGTTATTTAACTTCTAAAACAAGGGATTGTCCCACTGATCTAGATTTCCTTTCCAATATATCCTGTTGGATGACATCATTATGATGTCATAGTACATTCTATTTCAATTCGAGAATTACAAGTATTAAAATATTTACACAATAACAATAGCAACAAACAAATAACAACAATAACATGCCATGTAAATAATAAAATAACGTTCAATCTTTATCTCTTGATTGATAAAACAAGATGTACCCTGACTCATTTGGTTGACTGCCTTGAGAATCCGTTAGTCCAAAAAACTGTTCTATCGCGTGTGGCTCTATCTCCTGAAGGCGTGTCATAACAAGATAAAGTGGGTGTGGCTTACCTCCACAATGTCATCATCGAACAGTAACCAGTATCCATGGCTTTTAATTACTGATATATAATGACCTCGATTAGGACCACTAACAATAGGAGCAGAATTAACCACACCCACTAATGACATCACTTACGTGCCACAGTGAACAACAACACCAATTAAATCATACATTCTATCAGGATTACTAGCGTCATCGGACTGAAAACTGGTTTAACAGGTTATATGTATAAGAAAACAACTCACTGTATTGAAGAGTTTTAGTTCCCATGGGAACACAACTCGATGTGATAATTTTGTGTATCGATGCAAGTGTTCCATATATTTGAATCTTTTGAGGTGAAGTGCTAAAATTATTGGTAATTTCTTAATTCTTAGTCTTTTAGTGGCCTCTTGTTTACTGCAACAGCATTCACAATAATATTTGTACTCTGATGACAAGGTCTCACATTTGCTAAACAACCTGTAGAGCAATGTTAGGAATGTTAATTATCTTGTTTGCTTACTTCAAACAATGTGATATAGATGCATTCTGGTCAATATCGACTGAAATATCTAAAAAGTCTTCTTGTTTGCTGCTAACAGTTTCACAACATAAACATTTTGTTTCATTTACCAATACTCCTTGAAAAATATCGTGGATCCAAGTGGAACTAGAAACAAGAGAGTCAGGTCGTTTAGCTAGAGAGAAAGAGAAGTGAGATATCAGATCTTTTGCCAGGAGACATACCAACTAACAAATCCGCTACTGTGTTGAGAAGATAGTTGAGAAACTCATGAGCATCTTGCTGCTGCATGTTGTCAAACACAACTAAATAAATAAATTTAGATACATTAACACTTAATAGATGTAAACAATGTTTATATCCATCCATCCATCCATGTTTATTTGTTATAATTTTATTTACCATTTTCTTTTTTGACTCTAGATATAAACTTTCGAGGTTGGATTAGACCAAATTTCTTTTTTGAAGATGACATTTGCCCAAAAAGATCAGCTAGGGCTGATAACAATGTCTCTGGTTGATCCTCAGGATGAGAGTATTCTAGAATTTTTTCTCTGAAAGGAAGGCAGAAATAAAGAGCCTGAAGCACAGAGTTAGCATAACAAGTGTTACCAAACTAGAGAGAGAGTGAGAAAGATAATTATTGTCTAATGATTTTAAAGTTGTAATAACTAACTGACATTTGCTAAACCATTGTATCTTTCATGTTCAGGTAACTGTTCGAGACGTTCCAAACTAGAACCGTTCGCTCCCTATAATATCAAGAACAGAGTCAAGTCTTCAGGAAATACCACTTACCATGTTTTGTACTGGAATGACACGCCCATAACGTTAATTAATAACGTGGGCGTAATATTGAGCCCCGCCCAAATTCAAAACTTGCACCTTGAAGAAACACTGTATGAAATGGCTGCAAAAGAAGTCGAACAAAACTGGCCTCCAACAGCTACAGTACAGGAGACCTCAAAGACTTGGTTACAAGTACGTAAATATTACATTAAAATATATAAATAATTTTAAATATGATATTGTTATTTTCCTGTAATGACAGACCAATAGCTTGGAATCCAAAGGACTCAATCTGGATCAACTACTGCCAACATTAGGATTTAAACAAAGTCAAGGTTAAATTATTAACAGAAAGTGCAATTCTCATACTCCAATACTCCACTATGTCTTTCTAGGTACTGTCCAAAGTAGTGGTATTAATATAACATCAACGTACTCTGATGGGCTCTTTACTCAGCATCCTGATTCTAAAGGAAATGTCTACAATGTAAGACCACACCCATTCTAATATTTACGTATAACTACACTTAAATAGATATGCGCTAATGAGGCTCAAATGCAACTTGTTGAAAACCAATTGACCAATTTTATCACACTTTTAAAAGCTCGACTACAATGGCTGAACACCAACAGGTAAACCACACCCATTAACCACACCCTCATGACATATCTTATTATCACAAGTCGACTCATGTTGGGGGCATTAGTCCATTCACGAGCTATGATTATTGCTGATTCAACAATTTCTGATCCATCTCAACTGGTCTCTTATATAAATGCCATTAAATTTCTCATAAAGGAGCAAATATCGCAAATAGACAAATTTAATATCATCAGGTAACCACCCCCTGTCGTGTGACTATCATGTGATATGTCATGTGATATAGGTGTACTGGTGGATTAAGCTTCTATAATGAAGGTGGGCTTGTCGATGTCACTACCAAAACTATTGAAGCAGCTATACAATGGCTTGAAGAGGGACAACCCACATCTGATATCCCCCTCACCAATAACTTAGTAGAAGCAATGACTCGATCTATTACTAGTGAAGGAGTATGTGTTAGATATTTAATACATTTTGTGATACTTCTGCTATTTCACAGACTGATGGAGTCTATTTGATGACACAGGGCAACAGTGCTTTACGATCATTACCTCAGCTCCAAGATCTCTTAGAGACCTCTCAAGTACCTGTTAATATTAGCGTATATATATGTAATGATAATAGTGCTGTTGAAGAATATAAAGAGCTCTGTCAGTCTTCACATGGAAGGTAACTAACATCATGTGACAATCACATGACACCCACATGATTGTGTTTATTATGTAGGTTCCATCTCTATAATCCTAAAGCACCACTTTATCCTGTGGCTGAATCCAATCACTCATCGCGTCCATCTTCAGCTCAAAGTAGTACCAGTTCAACCAGTAATACCAGTAAAACAAGGTTAGTAAATGCGAGTATGCATGTATCAATTACTTATTTCTTTCCAGGCCATTCTCACTACCTAGAGAGGACGTTCTCTTAATATGGGAAGAGTTAGAGAGAGGACGAGATACATTAGCAGAGATACAAGCTATAAAACTAGAGAGACAATCAGTACGAGGTACTGGACGAGATAAGGTGTCGTATCTTCCCTCGAATCCTTCCAAAGAAGAATACATGTCTTCTGTTCAATGGTTGGAGGTAAAAAGACAATAAATCACACAATGTTTAATATTACGCTTTCTTCTATAATTAGATTCATGGTTTGAAGAGCAATGATCTGATGTTCTCTGATTTAGTTAGTAAACTAGCTTTTCAACATTGTGAAGGTTTGCTCCGCCTATCAGCTAGTCCAAACCACACCCACAATAATGAGGACATACAAGTGGTAAGTGTATTCATTTACTAACTAACTGGTCATGTGATATCATTATAGGTTAATTATGATAAATTAGTAGGGGCTCAATATTGTCGTGGGTTTGTCCATTTAAGGTATGTAGCATCTGTTATTTGACTTCATAGTAATGTTGTCGTAGATGGGGAGGTGATAAGATTATTCATACTCATTTGGATGAGAGAACATTCCAGAGCTATCGCAGTAAAATATTACAAATGATAAGCAAATACGAAAAAAGGTCAGTTACAACAGTTTTGTGGGTGTGGTCTTCATTATTGGATAGATCTGAATGGCTTGAAAAAGGAAGTCGAGAACTTTTTGGAACAGTCTTAGAACAAAATGTAAGCTATTTTGACCACACCCCTTCATTTATATATTTCGCAGATTGTTATCTGTATTGATAAATCAAGTTCATTGAAGAGCCGACTAACTTTAGTAAAAAAGAAACTGCGTCAACTACTTCATGAGCAACTGGTTCATAAAACCAGTTTTACTTTACTTGGCTTTAGCAGTGATGTCACTGCTTGGCGGGAACATCTAGTCCCCGTTACTCCTCAAAATATTGCAGCTGCACAGGAATGGATAGAGGGACTGGAAGCATCAGGCAGCACAGACACATTAGGTGTATTACGACAGGGATTAGGGATCTCAGGAGCTGAAGCTCTGTATCTTCTTACAGATGGCAGGTCAATTTAGTATTATTAAACACTCGTTATTGACTCACGTCTTTCATCTTAGACCTGACCAATCACCTGGTGATATATTAGCTCATTTGCAACAATGGCGGCAAATACCTGTCCATACAATCTCATTCAATTGTGCCGATACAAAAGCTAACACATTTCTAGCCAGACTAGCAGCTGTCACTGATGGACGGTAAACACAACAGTGTTTGACCACACCCATTAATTCCTCCTCTCTAGATACCACTATTACTCTGAAGACATATCTAATCCTGGCGGTCCTGTCTCCCATCAAAGTGATGACCTCCAATTATTGACTGATGAAGTGACATTAGCTAATGACCAATTGATTAGAGCAGAACAATTACGAGAAGAATGTGCAAAATTACAGCAAAAAGGAAAAGGTAGATAGACAATGTGTCATTTCTAGTTATTATATAATTAATAGTTTTAGTATCAGTAGATATACTGCTAAGATACAATGACTATTAATGGTTATTATTGTTAAAAGTCTTTATTATTACAAGAGAAAGATAGAGATTAGTACATTAAAGAACAATACAAAATCAACTGTTTTAATAGCAATCATTAATGTTTGATAACTTGTGTAGTGTCTATTGAGATCTTCATTATTACTTAATTTTATAGGGACCTCATCTTCTTCCACTACACCACAAAGAAAGAAACAATCTCATAAGCAGTAAGTAAAATACTTTTAACCCACACAATTAATTGAATGTTTACGTCAGATCACATGACAAGCTATCACTTTCAAAATGGTTCAAAAAGAACAAACTCTCTAAGCGTCATCTAACTTTAATGGATGCTTTGGGACCCACGTCTGTCCCACACGATCCTGTACATGTACCCATTTTAGCGAAACATGTATGTGGAAAAGTATTTGACAATACGTTAACAACAGCACATATTTCTGGAAAGGGGCGTGTCACATTAATTAATCCATTGGGAATAGACTTACTGTCCTATGAAGAGAAACTCGATCAATATATTACAGAGTGTGAACAAAGATTGGAACGAGAGGTAATGGTTTATGCAAAGATAGGGACAGTCCGAGAAGAACTGGGTCTCGGAGAAGAAGATATCCTGACATATCATGAGAACAGAGATGTCTTACGGCAACACTTAAAGAAGATTGAATGTGATAATATATTGAAGGATGTTGATGCAGTAGAAGTTGAAATACGAAAAGCTCAAGCATTCAAAAAACAAGCAGTTGCTTTAAGAGAGGAGTCATCTAAACGTCAACAAAAAGCATCTTTGCACGAGTCTCACTCCAAAGTAAGTACCCCATCTCATAACTCATCTATTTCCGAGGGTAGCGGTATAAATTTAAGTGATTTAGATAAACCAACTATCAAAGAAAAAGTGAGTCATCTTATAAAACGCCCACACAATATATTGATGTGTTTACATAGCCCAAGTCAATTAAAAAGAGTGGGCAATTTATAAGACGTGGACAACAAGTTATAGGTCCTAATCCTAAAGATGGCCTACTGTATCCAGGTATGATACCATTACATATATAAGTGTATATCTACATGTTTACAGGTGTTGTTAGCGATCTACCTCATCGTGATGCATGTGAAGTGTTACTTAGCACTGGTGATAGTGTTACCATAGCAACAAAGCTCCTCCTACCAATTGGAGGTTCTGCTCCCTGTCCATCTCTTCGTCCTGGTGATTATGCTCTTGTTCGGACAAGAATTAAATTAATTAAAGGAGATCTTTATCTTCCGTGTGTGGTCAGAGCCCTCCCTGAGAACTCTCGTATCGGTAATGCTAGATTTTCTGTATCTATATTTGGAGGACGAGTAGTGACATGTTCCCGACGTGCTATCATCAAAATTGGGCGTGACCAATATCATATGTCATGTGAACAATTGACTAACTGGTTACAACAACACAATAATGAAATATTTGATGTACCTATACAATCACCTCAACTATCTTCAACACCTAACAGAGGAACAACCCCTATATCCCCACGTCTACAAAGAGAAACAACCCCTCAATCACCACACTTACAACCTATTTTTATTCCATCTACCACAACAATAGATTATGCTGAACCTCATGTCTATTCTCCAGATGTATCGAAGCCACACCTACTTTCTCCAGGTCCAACAGACCCTCCTATTAATCCAGTCTACCACGGACCAGTTATGCTAGACCGAGGGACCTCCCCTATTTTATTATGTGATACAGGAATTAACACTGACCCTATAAAAGAAAGTAAAGGAACGATAACAGACCCAGTAAAAAGAGATGTTGCCACGGTAACAGAATGGGAGGAGTTTGAATTGGAGGAGAAAGAGAGACAAGAGAAATTACATAAGAGAAATAAGAATAATGAAGATGAAACTGAAGTACTATTAGAGGAGAACACTCCTCACCTTTCAGAGGAAGAAGACAGTCATCATGATTCCAATAGTTGTATGTCTCAAGATCTCACAATTGGAATGCTAGACTCCACCCACATTTCTGGCCCTCCAGAGCCAGTGCCCGGAGAACAAGTCTTATCTCGCTGGATGGATGATGGATGGTATTATCGAGGTATGGATGAATGGATGGATGAATGATGGATGGACAAATGAATGGATGAATAAAAAAAATGATATAGTCGGACAAACTGGTTTTTAAAACAGGTTTTTAAAACAGGTATTGTTATTAACAAACATGATGATACACACTGGACTCTACAAGATGCTAATGGTGACTGCGAAGTATGTCCTCGTGATGACATCATTACAGATCAAGACGATGCCTCCGTTATCATTAAGGTAAGCTCCACCCACCACTTATTATGTTGTAGACAATTCTTAACAGATCGGTGATCCGGTCATTTCATTACATCCTTCATATCCACACAGCTATGCACCAGGTAACTGACAAGACATTGTATATTAATTGATGTACTGGTATATATATTAGGTCATGTGACTGGGATATTAGCAGATGGATTAAACATGATGATAGAATTATATGACAAAGTTCAGGTATAATAGACACAGTATATTATTTATTATCTTATTATACACTAATTATAGGGTGTTCTTCCACGTCATGAGATTTACTCTACCAATGAAGATAAATATCAAGAAATTGTTCAGTTTATTTTGTCTCATGAACAAGGTTGGGTTGGTAAAGCAGTCATTGCACAAAGAGAGGAGACTGGATTGTTTCATCCTGGTCAGCATAATATTATTATTGCTTTTACGTCTGTACATGAGTACAGTACATGTACTATGTATAACACAATGAAACAATCAATTTAAAATGTTTCCAATTATATTTACAATATTTTAGGAGTTGTTATCAAACAATTGAAGTCGTCACAACAATATCTCATTCGTTGGTCTGATAATTCAACTCAACTTCAAGTTAGTAATATACAGTTACTATTAATTAAATCATTTAATTACAGGATATTACTCACATGTTTGGTGAATTGACTCGGCGACGACCACTCTATATTGGTGATTATGTCATTGCATTAGCAGAGTCAGGTAACATAGATACTAGTAAAGAAAGTGTCATTGTTTTATTATTTAGGTCACTCAAAGGGGGTGTGTCATCCTGGACAAATAATTGGTGTTCAAGGGACAAAGTTAATAATTCGTTTCCATGACAACAAGTGGTCAGTATTGTATTAATAAATAATAAAATACTAGTTCTTTTTGCAGTCATCTGGCATCTTCTGAACACTGTTTTTGGATCAGTGATACATACTATCAGAATAGTACTGATATAATATCTAGTATTCAACAATCTCAGACTAATACTGAACAGCTATTTCAGACTGGTACTGATCCTCAGCAGTCTCAAACCAGTACTTATCCTTGGCAGTCTCAGACTGATACTGATCCTCAACAGACAGGTGGTGATCAACAGTCTGATATTGAGGATACTCATCCTCAGACTGATACTTCTTCGGTCTCAGACTGATCTTGGTGGTTATAAGTGGACAATATAATATTGTAGTATTATATCATTGAATTATCACACAAGAAAATTATTCATTACAAAAAAAAACTTGTTATACAAAATCAACTGAAAACTTATAAACAAATAATTCAATAGTAGCAAAGAGTAAAGTTAGTCTTCTAAGAATGTGGAATTAAATGACATGATGTCTGAAACTCAGGATCAGTACATATTATGTCATTGGGATGATGTTTAAAGTAATTTATTATACTGTGAAATGAGGCAAATGTACCAAAGAGAAATCCAGTCACTCCAAGAGAAATTATAGCAATATCTTTGATAATCCAGAATGGTTTTGGTAAGTAACCCAGACATTTTTTATTTTGTTGTTTCCTAAATGTCAGTATATGTATAAGTGGAGGAAATACTAGTGCTAGAGCACTGCTGGCTAATGCACCAACTAATGTAATAAGATCATCAAGGTCTGGAATACTGAGAGCTAATGAAGCTATCATGAGAAAAAAAACTTTATTAATAATATATTTACTCTATAATATGATATAATATAATATGATATATTTACATTATACATGTTGAATAGACACTTTTATACGTTTATTTACCAGTGACTAATACAAGTCCTGTACGAAATACAAGTTGAATCACTGTCTTGATCACATTATGATATTTAGGATATCTGTATGTGAAGTAGTCCAGTTTTATAAACTTGTAAAATGGAGGTTCCAGGAAATCCATTGGTACATAAAATTGTAACAAATATGACGAAAATACAGAGTAAGCAAACAACAGCTTGGTCAATAAGAAAACACTAGAGAAATAAATCAGTTACTAACTAGTTAATAACTACAATAACTTACAAGGAACTACCAGCATTAAATGCACACAAGTTCAGTACAACATTAGCATGTACATTACTTCCATAAGTGAGATACCCCAATAGACCAAAACAAGCATATAAAATAGTTATAGTGATCATAGCAACATAAATGACATATTTAGCATGATGTGGTGTCTTCATTTTGTTCTCAAGAGGAAGGACCTATATAGATATAATCAATAATAAAACAATTACAATATATCTATTACCACTCCAATTCCTTCATAGGCATAAACTACATTACCAAAGAACAGTGCTAGTGGTAATGCACTACCAAATGGCTTGACATCATGATCACTTTTCTTAATAGCAGCTTCCTTATCTCCATCAATTACATAAAGATATATAACATCTACAAATATCACCACTAGTCCAAAGAGAATACAGACATTAGCTAGCATGGACAATGAAGCTAAATTGTCTAAGTTCCTAATCCAATTGAATACAATAAGTGGTAGAATCATAACAGCAATCCAGACTTCCTTCTTCAAAGAAATACAGAATGCTTCCTCCATAAACTAGAGAGAGAGAGAGAAAGAGAGAGAGAGAGAGAGAGAGAGAGTAACTCTATTACTGTATGGTATTACAATATTAACTGACAAGTTGACATAGTTGGAAACTGACAACAATTATTACACATACAATGTAAACTGATAATTATTAACTCACTTGATGAAGAGTTTCTCCTATAAATACAAAATATACTGAACAAAACCCAAATTGTGTAATTATCAGAAAAATATTAACGACAAACCTGAGAAAGAAAAAGAGAGAGAGAGAGAGAGAAAGAGTAAATCACAAACATTATATATAGCAATATAATAACTTACTTTGATATTTTAGCAACTACTTTATGAGCTCCACTTTCTTTCATAGCAAATAACATTGTCTCTGAATAATCAAGAGCTTGTATCTCATTCCTATAATATAACATTCATTTAATTTATATAATAATTATTTCTTCATCTATATATTTCTCTATATTCATCTGTGCAACTATTCTTCCATGTAACGATCACTTACCATTCACACAAAGCATTAGCACTTTCAACTAATAATATCATACAATGTGTAGCTATTAATCCAATGACAAGTATACCAATAAAACCAAGCTATAAAGAGAGAGAGGTCATGTAATAAATAATGTTTACGATCTCTTACTATATATCCAGCATCTTGGGTTGCCATAGGCAATGCCAAAAGACCAGTCCCTATGTTACCCTTCAATAAATGGATAAATGTGTCAATGTCACTAGATAGATAAAAAGAAATGGATGAATATCACAGTCAAATGGATGTGAGTAATATAGGAATGAGTCTATAATGAGTAATAGGAATGAGTCTATAATGAGTAATAGGAATGAGTCTATAATGAGTAATAGGAATGAGTCTATAATGAGTAATAGGAATGAGTCTATAATGAGTAATAGGAATGAGTCTATAATGAGTAATATAGGAATGAGTCTATAATGAGTAATAGGAATGAGTCTATAATGAGTAATAGGAATGAGTCTATAATGAGTAATAGGAATGAGTCTATAATGAGTAATATAGGAATGAGTCTATTCTATCAATATAATTACTGGAAACATTATGTAGAAACAATTGGAATTGTTTTATATTGTTTTATTGTACGTGGTTTGATAGCACTAAGTGTAACTGAAAGATTTCATTATGGACTCCAGCTGTCTTATTCAAGCCAGTATTCTAGAGGAACCACAACCTCTAGTCAGTAATATGTCTACATCAATACCTTTAAACACAGTTCTATGATTACTGTTTTTTTATACTACATGTATTAAACAGTGACCGCTACTTCATTGTGTAATGAATTCTATGTTATTGATAATATATTACAAACACAACAGGCTGCAATGGTAAATCTGACTAGAATAATGTTAGCTTAACCACTGAGAATTACTGATAAGAGTACTGGGAAAATCAAAATATAATAAACTTATATCTAGTTAGTAAACATTAGTAATTCGATGTATTACTACTAACGTTGTGGCGTGTACAACTCTCTTTTCAGCATTTTTTTCTGAGACATAACACCAGTCATCGTCAAGATCATCAGGACGATGACTCTCACCAAACATTAATGTTCTATTGAGCTCAGTAGCTGCAGCCACTCTCCTCACTGTAGCACTACTGGTTGTGGAGGTTGAGCCGTCAAATGTCCTAAATTATAATAGCAGATTATTACAACATTATTATTGTAAAGACACATATAATATACAACAATGGTCATTATTAACATAGTTGTGATAATTTACTATTATATTAAATAACATTACTCATTATCTGCATTGATAGAAAATTCTCCTGGCTCAAGTCCTGTAAGATCAACCAACAGAGGTTGTGTTTCAACTTTGTCTTGAGCCATGAGCAGTACGTTGCTGTCGAGTTATGTAACAGTCCCTCCCCCTAGGAGGTGTGGTTTGAATCCAGGCTTCGAGGGAGTGGCTAAGCAAAATAGACGCAGGAGGAACAAGCACTTAATCTTCACAATGGGCGTGATCTTCAATTAATTATTATATGACAATTTAATGAATAATATAAAGTATAAACATAATAGAAATTATACTGTACTCAGGATTACTGAGAGCTGTGATGGGTCAAGTCTTCCCTCAGGATTAACAAATCTAGGAAACACTTGCAAATGTAACTCTTCAGACAATCCTTCATATTCCTTTACTACAAGAATATATAAATAAACATAAAGAATACAGTAAGAATTATTATTATCAATATTATAATGATATAAATGTACTCTTAGCTAGATTATGCTAGATAAAAAGATTGCACAATCTCTGCATACATGAGTGTACCAAGGTGATACAACCAACAGAGATCTACAATCAACTGAACAGTAATGGACAAAACTAATATGAAGTAAATTACTTATTTTATAGAATTCATTCCACACTGGTCTCCAGGTAATCAAAAGATGTCCATGAGTTTCTTACTATATTCTTTGTCAGATCAAAGAGATATATTTATAGTCAATATTAGTACTTTTGATATATTAATTTAATCATAATTGACACCAGTGTTCACAAATTAACTGAAACTACAATAACTACTACTTCTTCTACAATAACTACAAACTAAATAATTGTTCTCAACTCAAAAACATCATAAAACTCCATCAACAAAAAGCAGAACAGGAATAAAAAAAATATTTGAGGCAGTAGAAGTATGTCGTGTCTTTTACCTCTGAGATGGTTACCAGCATACTCTTCGGAGTATCCGAAAGGCGGACTAGGATACGGCTGGTAGTCTCCCTTTAAACGAGATGAGGCTTGGTGTATTGTAGAAAAAGAAAATCAAAACATATGGAAAAGGCACCTAGACCAAATTTAGTAGGATCTCCAAAAATAGACTTCCAGTCATCTGAATGGATGAATAAAAGGATGAGGATAGATATACAGAAGATATTAATGGATAGATAGACCAATAATATAGACAAATAGTTACCATAGTTATAAGAGATAAGAAACATTTGTAAGATACTCAATGTTCCACCAGTAAAATCCAATAGTACATTGCCTATGCTCCGTCCAACAGTACTTTTACGCTGAAAGTTCATGTACACCTACACAAATAATGACAGTTTATTACTAGTTATTAATATTACATGTACATGTGGTACATATTTGATCAATGTTACAGCAAGTTTGACATAGGAAACAAAATAAAGAAAGTCTAGCCATTCCAATTTGTGTCCCACCGACACAAATAACGAGATTATCATAAACGAGCACAAAATGGTTAAAATGCACTTCTCAAATCTGGAAACTCTACTGTGACATTGACAGGAGGGACATGGTCACTCACTCGACCAGGTCCTTATAATTAGAGTCATTTGATGTAATTATAGCATCATTATTATAGGGGTATTTTTTATCTCCAAACAAAATGGGAATATTGACGTCTGGGATCTCTCAAAATATTTCCTCTCTCTCAATCACTTCTATTATCCCATGGTGTCTCTCTAGTAAGCTGTACTAAATCTATTTGTTAGCTCTTAATTGTTGGAGGTCGTCAATCAATGTTAGCAGTGGGTGACAGTGGTGGTACATTACATATATTAGAAGTGCCATGGAGTCTATGTCATCCCTCCAGCAATGAGGTAGAGATATAGTGTTTAAATTAGAGATTATTCTCTCTCTCTCTAGTTGTCCATTATGGAGTGATTCTTTGAGAGAGAAGTCAAGCGATTAGAATTTGTTGCTGAAAGAAATTGTATGCGTAGTGAAGAGAAGAAATTACAGGATGAAGCTAAAGCAATATCTGCTACAGAGGTTATATTAGTCAATGAAGTATAATTATTATGTGGTAATTATAGGAGACACCTCAACAGAGCAAAGATAGTGGTTGGGAAGAGAAAGCTAAATTAGTGAGTTTGGGTCTGAAAATATAAGTATGAGTCCACTTCTATTGCTTTGGTAGGAATACGATGATTATCTCAAGTGACTCACCTCCTGAACATCCTTACTGACTATTCTTTAATACTCTTAAAATAGATTTATAAATAGATAATTAGATATAGATTTATAAATAGATAATTAGATTTGTTTATAATTAAATAGAATTATAATTTCAAAAAAAAAAACCCTTGTGTGTTGCCCAAACGATCTTTCTTGACTCAATTCCACGCAGGCTTCCACTTAGGCTCCAGGATTCCCTGCTATTGCTAGCTAGGACCGCCACCTGGCTTGGTAACCCTCGTCCGAAGACGAGGTAATCCTGGCTGGAACGTCGCCCTAACTTCGAACCAGCCGTACTGGGTTTCTAGCTTCGGGAATAAATCATCGTCATTACTAAACCGGGACTACAATACACCAAGCCTCATCTCGTTTAAAGGGAGACTACCAGCCGTATC
This sequence comes from Xestospongia muta, assembly GCA_963693285.1. NCBI lineage: Eukaryota > Metazoa > Porifera > Demospongiae > Haplosclerida > Petrosiidae > Xestospongia > Xestospongia muta. Next base: position 337,558 of record OY848919.1, on the reverse strand, counting down.
CTAGTCCGCCTTTCGGATACTCCGAAGAGTATGCTGGTAACCATCTCAGAGGTCATGATGCATTGCAGACGCTGGCCTACAACACACTGGCAACCAAGACTGTTTTGGTTTCCTTTTATATGTACTTACGATTTTGTCTTCATGCTCTTGTGGGGCGCGACAGTGTACGCTTATGAATCTCATTAACGGTTGCTATGAATATGATTACTGGTATCGTTGAACTAAAAGACTTAAAAATTAATAATTAAAGCTAAAGCTATGTTTTAAGCAAACTAGAACAACACTACTAATTACATTCATTTTTATCATTGTTTAATTTTATAGGCACCACAACAAAAGAAACAATCTTATAAACATTAAGTTAAAATTCTTTTAATTCACACATAGTTAATTGTATATTTATATTAGATCATATGATATGCTATCACTTTCATAATGGTTCAAAAAGACACACTCTATATATCATCTAACTTTTATGAATGCTTTGTGATCTTCAATATCTTGACCATGAATAATAAGTTTATAACACTACCACTGAATGTGTTAAGACACTGGTACAAACTGTGGTGATCTTATTTATTATAATAAAAATAATTTTTCTTGTTTATAAAAGGACTATATTTCTATGAAAGTGTATTCCTCATTAATAAAATCATCAATGTTATTTAGCATCTACAAAAAATTTGTTATACAAAATCAACTGAAAACTTATAACAAATAATTCAATAGTAGCAAAGAATAAAGTTAATCTTCTAAGAACATGGAATTAAATGACATGATGTCTGAAACTCAGGATCAGTACATATTATGTCTTTGGGATGATGTTCAAAGTAATTTATTATACTGTGAAATGAGGCAAATGTACCAAAGACAAATCCAGTCACTCCAAGAGAAATTATAGCAACATCTTTGATAATCCAGAATGGTTTTGGTAAGTAACCCAAACATTTTTTATTTGGTTGTTTCCGAAATGTCAGTATGTGTATAAGTGGAGGAAATACTAGTGCTAGAGCACTGCTGGCTAATGCACCAACTAATGTAATAAGATCATCAAGGTCTGGAATACTGAGAGCTAATACAGCTAGAATTAAAAAAAAATCTTTATTAATAATAATAAAGTTACTCTATAATATGATATATTTACATTATACATGTTGAATAGACACTTTTATACGTTTATTTACCAGTGACTAATACAAGTCCTGTACGAAATGCAAGTTGAATTACTGTCTTGATCACATTATGATATTTAGGATATCTGTATGTAAAGTAGTCCAGTTTTATGAACTTGTAAAATGGAGGTTCCAGGAAATCCATTGGTACATAAAATTGTAACAAATATGACGAAAATATAGAGTAAGCAAACAACAGCTTTGTTAATAAGAAAACACTAGAGAAATAAATCAGTTACTAACTAGTTAATAACTACAATAACTTACAAGGAACTACCAGCATTAAATGGACACAAGTTCAGTACAATATTAGCATGTACATTACTTCCATAAGTGAGATATCCCAATAGACCAAAACAAGCATATAAAATAGTTATAGTGATCATAGCACCATAAATAACATATTTAGCATGATGTGGTGTCTTCATTTTGTTCTCAAGAGGAAGGACCTATACAAATACAATCAATAATAAAACAATTACAATATATCTATTACCACTCCAATTCCTTCATAGGCATAAATTACATTACCAAAGAACAGTGCTAGTGGTAATGCACTACCAAATGGCTTGACATCATGATCACTTTTCTTAATAGCAGCTTCCTTATCTCCATCAATTGCAAAAAGATATATAACATCTACAAATATCACCACTAGTCCAAAGAGAATACAGACATTAGCTAACATAGACAATGAAGCTAAATTGTCTAAGTTCCTAATCCAATTGAATACAATAAGTGGTAGAATCATAACAGCAATCCAGACTTCCTTCCTTAAGGAAATACAGAATGCTTCCTCCATAAACTAGAGAGAGAGAGAGAGAGAGAGAGAGAGAGAGAGAGAGAGAGAGTAACTCTATTACTGTATGGTATTACAATATTAACTGACAAGTTGACATAATTGGAAACTGACAATAACCATTACATGTACAATGTAAACTATGATAATTAACTCACTTGATGAAGAGTTTCTCCTATAAAAACAAAATATACTGAACAAAACCCAAATTGTGTAATTATCAGAAAAATATTGACAACAAACCTGACATAGAGAGAGAGGGAGAGAGTGAGAGAGAAAGAGAGAGAGAGAGAGAGAGAGAGAAAGAGAGAGAGAGAGAGAGAGAGAGAGAGAGAGAGAGAGAGAGAGAGAGAGAGAGAGAGAGAGAGAGAGAGAGAGAGAGAGAGAGAGAGAGAGAGAGAGAGAGAGAGAGAGAGAGAGAGAGAGAGAGTAAATCGCAAACATTATATATAGCAATATAATGACTTACTTTGATATTTTAGCAACTATTTTATGAGCTCCACTTTTTTTCATAGCAAATAACATTGTCTCTGAATAATCAAGAGCTTGTATCTCATTCCTATAATAATAATTTAAAGTCCATATTAATAATTTGTTCATCTATTGATCTCTCTATATGGCCATTCATCTGTACAACTATTCTTCCATCTATGTAGCTGTCCATGTAGCTATTACACTGTAAAAACTGATTGGTTGATTTAACCAATATATGGTTATACAGGTTACATGATGCTTATGTTAGAACTAATAATGTTTTTTTAAATAAATTAAAATATTTGCATATTATAAACAATCAATTCCATATGACAATATTAATATATGTTTACTTTCAGTTTGCATCATACAACTTGATAACCATATACTGGGAAAACAACCAATTAGTTTTTTTTAATAACCTCACTGTGCGTGGGCGCATAGCGAGGGTACTGCAGTCTGTTTGTGTGTGTTAGTTGCTGAAATTAGTTTTTACACTTACCATTCACACAAAGCATTAGCACTTTGTACTAACAATATCATACAATGTGTAGCTATTAATCCAATGACAAGTATGCCAATAAAACCAAGCTATAAAGAGAGAGAGGTCATGTAATAAATAATGTTTACGATCTCTTACTATATATCCAGCATCTTGGGTTGCCATAGGCAATGCCAAAAGACCAGTCCCTATGTTACCCTTCAATAAATGGATAAATGTGTCAATGTCACTGGATAGATGAAAATTGATAAATACCACAATGAAATGGATATGAGTAATAGAAATGAGTCTATTATATCAATATAATTACTGGAAACATTATGTAGAAATAATTGAGCATTCTTTATAATTGTTTGTGGTTTGATAACACTAAAGCGTAACTGAAATATTTCATTATGGACTCCAGCTGTCTTATTCAACTCAGTATTCCAGAGGAACACAACCTCCAGTCAGTAATATGTCTACAACAATACCTTTAAATACAGTTCTATGATTACTGTTTTTTTATACTACATTTATTGAGCAGTAAACACTAGTTCATTGCATATTGACTTTTATGTCATTGATAATATATTACAAACATAACAGGTCACAATGGTATCTAACAATGTTAGCTTAATCTTTGAGAATTACTGGAAAGGACAACTCTTAAAATCAAAATATAATAAACTTATATCTAGTTAGTAAACACTAGTAATTCGATATATTACTAACGTTGTGGCGTGTACAACTCTCTTTTCAGCACTTTTTTCTGAGACATAACACCAGTCATCGTCAAGATCATCAGGACGATGACTCTCACTAAAATCGTTGATTAATGAATTCGTTGGTTCAACTTCTGTACAATTAACCAAAAGAGGTTGAATTTCAAGTTTGTCTTGAGCCATGAGCTGTACGTTGCTGTAGTCTATAGTTAAATAACCACCAGTAGCTCCGTATAGGAAGTGTGCATTGAATGTAGGCTTCGAGGGAGGGGCTAAGTAAACTACTGTTACCTAAGAATAGATCACGCACATATCATAATCAATAAGAACTGATACTAACTTAGACTGTTGATGATTGTTTTGCTCTCAATATAATGCTGTTATAGGATGTGTGTGAACAGTGATATTTTTATTTCTTTAATTATGAACTAAAAATGACCATATATATATAAACAATTTGGATATTACTTTATTATTTTATTAATTGATATTTTTGGCAATCCTTACATATATAGACATTGGTATATACAGACACAATCATTCTTAGAAATATTTAATATATTAATTTAATATAAAAATTCCATTATCTTTCAATTTATATTGTTGATAAATTTATACACACATTAGGGAAACCTAGAAATACAAACAATAACACGATAATATATATATAATTTATATATATGTATATTCTAAGAAGAATCAATAAGATGACAGTATGTCTGAAATTCAGGATCAATACATGATAAATTATCTGATTGATGTTTAATAACTCTGTAAAATGAGGCAAATGTACCAAAGACAAATCCAATCACTCCAAGAGAAATTATAGCAACATCTTTGATTATCCAGAATGGTTTTGGTAAGTAACCCAGACATTTCTTATTTGGTTGTTTCCTAAATGTCAATATATGTATAAGTGGAGGAAATACTAGTGCTAGAGCACTGCTGGCTAATGCACCAACTAATGGAATAAGATTATCAAGGTCTGGAATACTGAGAGCTAATGAAGCTAGAATGAGAAAAAAACTAAATATTTGATATTTAACAGCTTAAACTAGTACTTTGACCTTTATACATACCTACTGATAAATTCACTACATTAATTACCTACTAATATATTTGTCTCATGTACAATAACCAATGGATGGATCTTCTAAATTTTGCTATCATCTTATTAAAATTGATTCCTTTACCAGTGACTAATACAAGTCCTGTACGAAATCCAAGTTTAATTGTTGTCTTGATCACATTATGATATTTAGGATATCTATATGTGAAGTAGTCCAGTTTTATACACTTTGTAAAATGGAGGTTCCAGGAAATCCATTGGTACGTAAAATTGTAGCAAATATGACGAAAATATAGAGTAAGCAAACAACAGCTTTGTTAATAAGAAAACACTAGAGAAATAATTAGTTACTAACTAGTTAATAACTACAATAACTTACAAGGAACTACCAGCATTAAATGGACACAAGTTCAGTACAACATTAGCATGTACATTACTTCCATAAGTGAGATATCCCAATAGACCAAAACAAGCATATAAAATAGTTATAGTGATCATAGCACCATAAATAACATATTTAGCATGATGTGGTGTCTTCATTTTGTTCTCAAGAGGAAGGACCTATATAGATACAGTCAATAATAAAACAAACAAAGTAAGATATCTATTACCAATCCAATTCCTTCATAGGCATAAACTACATTACCAAGGAACAGTGCTAGTGGTAATACACTACCAAATGGCTTAACATCATGATCACTTTTCTTAATAGCAGCTTCCTTATCTCCATCAATAATAAAATGGTATATAACATCTACAAATATCACCACTAATCCAAAGAGAATACAGACATTAGCTAGCATAGACAATGAAGCTAAATTGTCTAAGTTCCTAATCCAATTGAACACAATAAGTGGTAGAATCATAACAGCAATCCAGACTTCTTTCTTTAAAGTAATACAGAATGCTTCCTCCATAAACTAGAGAGAGAGAGAGAGAGAGAGAGAGAGAGAGAGACTGTATAATTCTATTACTGTATGGAATTACAATATTATTTGACAGGTTGACATAATTGGGAACAGATAACAATTATTACATGTACAATGTAAACTGATAATTAACTCACTTGATAAAGGGTTTCTCCTATAAATACAAAATATACTGAACAAAACCCAAATTGTGTAATTATCAGGAAAATATTGACAACAAACCTGACATAGAGAGAGAGGGAGAGAGGGAGAGAGAGAAAGAGAGAGAGAGAGAGAGAGAGAGAGAGTAAATCACAAACATTATATATAGCAATATAATAACTTACTTTGATATTTTAGCAACTATTTTATGAGCTCCACTTTTTTTCATAGCAAATAACATTGTCTCTGAATAATCAAGAGCTTGTATCTCATTCCTATAATATAGCATTAATTTAATTAAATTAATAATTTCTTCATCTATATATCTCTCTATATGGTCATTCATTCATTTGTGCAACTATTCTTCCATGTAGCTATCACATACCATTCACACAAAGTATGAGCACTTTCTACCAACAATAACATACAATGTGTAGTTATTAATCCCATGATTAAAATGCCAATGAAACCAAGCTAGAGAGAGAGAGAGAGAGAGAGAGAGAGAGAGAGAGAGAGAGACAGTTATGTAACAGCAGTTATAATTTCTTACTATATATCCAGCATCTTGGGTCGCCATGGGTAACGACAAGAGACCAGGACCCAGATTACTCTTTAGCATATGAATAAATGTATCAAAATCACTGAATAGATGGAGAAAGAAATGAATTACTGACTATACTAATGGATATGTTACATAGTCCAGCCATCCTGTCCTCCCACAGGAGGAAGGTGGGTGTGGCTATACAAGACTGTGTGTTACTAACTTTGTAGCATGTACAATTCTCTTTTGAACATTTTTAGTTGAGATATTATACCAGTCATCCAATCTTCTTGTTGTTGACTCATTAAGGATCCTAGATCATTGTAAAAATTTAGTAGGTAAAATGTCTAGATATATTTAATACATTCATGAATAAATTATTGTTATTACTCATCATCTCTATTAACAGATAACTCGACAGGATCACTTCCTTTTAAAAGAGGTAGTATCTCTGTCTCTTTTGTCTTGAGCCATACTGCCATTCCAACTCCTCCCTTTATGGGTGTGGTCCAGTGCAATGCAATGCAGTGTGTGTCCAATTTGTGTGGAGAAACACTAGAGAACGTAAGAAGAGCTTAACAAGAGTCCAATTACAAGACAACAATGTATTTAAGAATTTAAATTATCTATTGAAAAGAAAGAAGACAAATTGTATTAATTCAAATAGTAAAATACTTCTAATTTCTATCTCTTCACAGCTGCTCCAGACTTAGGAATACATTTGAAAGGGAAGATGAACCATTTGGATTCTTAGAAATATTTAACATATTAATGTGAAATAAATATAAATTAAATTTTTCTTTTAATCACTGGTAGTCTGTATATATCACAGTTTAACCATCAGTACTATCTTTTCTGGTTTACTTTATGTACTGTAAAGCTTAATAATAATAATAATAATAATAATAATAATAATAATAATAAATGTTTCCCTTCATCTTTCAGTTTATATTGTTGATAAATTTATACATGTATTTATTGAAACATGTAAATACAAAAGATAAAATGACATATTCTAAGAAGAATCAATAAGATGACAGTATGTCTGAAATTCAGGATCAATACATGATAAATTATCTGATTGATGTTTAATAACTCTGTAAAATGAGGCAAATGTACCAAAGACAAATCCAATCACTCCAAGAGAAATTATAGCAATATCTTTTATAATCCAGAATGGTTTTGGTAAGTAACCCAGACATTTTTTATTTGGTTGTTTCCAAAATGTCAGTATATGTATAAGTGGAGGAAATACTAGGGCTAGAGCACTACAAGCTAGTGCACCAACTAATGTAATAAGATCATCAAGGTCTGGAATACTGAGAGCTAGTGAAGCTAAAATGAAAAAAAAATTTAATAGCCTAATTTAGTACTTTGACCTTTATATATACCTACTGCTAAATTCACTACATAAACTACCTACTAATATATTTGTCTCATGTATAATAACAAATGGATGGATCTGCCTTTTTAAGAATCAGCTATTATCTTATTATAATTAATTCCTTTACCAGTGAGTAGCACAAATCCTGTACGAAATCCAAGTTGAATTACTGTCTTGATCACATTGTGACATTTGCATGTAAAATAGTCCAGTTTTATACACTTGTAAAATGGAGGTTCCAGGAAATCCATTGGTACATAAAATTGTAATAAATATGTGAAAAATACACAGCAAGCAAACAACAGCTTTGTTAATAAGAAAACACTAGAGAAATAAATCAGTTACTAACTAGTTAATAATTACAATAACTTACAAGGAACTACCAGCATTAAATGGACACAAGTTCAGTACAACATTAGCGTGTACATTACTTCCATAAGTGAGATATCCCAATAGACCAAAACAAGCATATAAAATAGTTATAGTGATCATAGCACCATAAATAACATATTTAGCATGATGTGGTGTCTTCATTTTGTTCTCAATAGGAAGGACCTATATAGATATAATCAATAATAAAACAAACTAACAAGATATCTATTACCACTCCCATTCCTTCATAGGCATAAACTACATTACCAAAGAACAGTGCTAGTGGTAATACACTACCAAATGGCTTGACATCATGATCACTTTTCTTAATAGCAGCTTCCTTATCTCCATCAATTACAAAAAGATATATAACATCTGCAAATATCACCACTAGTCCAAAGAGAATACAGACATTAGCTAGCATAGACAATGAAGCTAAATTGTCTAAGTTCCTAATCCAATTGAACACAATAAGTGGTAGAATCATAACAGCAATCCAAATTTCCTTCTTTAAAGAAATACAGAATGCTTCCTCCATAAACTAGAGAGAGAGAGAGAGAGAGAGTCTAATAGTGTATGGTATTACAATATTAACTGACAAGTTGACATAGTTGGGAAAAGACAACAGTCACTACATGTACAATGTAAACTGATAATTAACTCACTTGATGAAGAGTTTCTCCTATAAATACAAAATATACTGAACAAAACCCAAATTGTGTAATTATCAGAAAAATATTGACAACAAACCTGCACAGAGAGAGAGAGAGAGAGAGAGAGAGAGAGAGAGAGAGAGAGTAAATCACAAACATTATATATAGCAATATAATAACTTACTTTAATATTTTAGCAACTATTTTATGAGCTCCACTTTCTTTCATAGCAAATAACATTGTCTCTGAATAATCAAGAGCTTGTATCTCATTCCTATAATAATAATTTAAAGTCCATATTAATAATTTGTTCATCTATTGATATCTCTATATGGTTGTTTGTAACCATCCATCCATGTAGCTGTTCGTGTAGCTATCACATACCATTCACACAAAGCTTGAGCACTTTCTACCAACAATATCATACAATGTGTAGCTATTAATCCAATGATCAAAATGCCAACAAAACCAAGCTATAAAGAGAGTGAGAGAGAGTTATGTAACAGCTGTTATAATTTCTTACTATATACCCAGCACCTTGGGTTGCCATGGGTAACGACAAGAGACCAGGACCCAGATTACCCTTTATTATATGAATAAATGTATCAAAGTCACTGAATAGATGGAGAAAGAAATGGATTATATAAATGAATTACTGACTGTACTAATGGATATGTTACATAGTCCAGCCATCCTGTCCTCCCATATGAGGAGGGTGGGTGTGGCTATACAAGACTGTTACTAACTTTGTAGCATGTACAATTCTCTTTTGAACATTTTTAGTTGAGATATTATACCAGTCATCCACTCTTCTTGCTGCTGTTGACCCCTTGATTATCCTAGATAATTGTAAAAATTAAGTCACTAAAATGTCTGGGTAATTATATTTAATAATTCATGAATAATTAATTATTGTTATTACTTGTGATATGTGTTAACAGATAACTCGCCAGGACAGCTTTCTTTTAAAAGAGGTAGTTTCTCTCTGTCTCTTTTGTTTTGAGCCATCATTGTAACTCCTCCCTTTATGGGTGTGGGTCAAGCGAAATGGCGGTGAGTGGTGTGTCCAATTTGTGTGGAGAAACACTAGAGAAAGCAAGAAGAGAGCTTAACGAGAATCCAGATACAAGACAACAATGTATTCAAGAACTGAGATTAGCAATTGAAAAGAAAGAAGGCAAGTTGTATTAATTTAAATTATTGAAATACTCTCTCCCTCCCTCCCTCCCCTCTCTCTCTCTCTCTCTCTCTCTCTCTCCCTCTCTCTCTCTCTCTCTCTCTCTCTCTCTCTCTCTCTCTCTCTCTCTCTCTCTCTCTCTCTCTCTCTCTCTCTCTCTCTCTCTCTCTCTCTCTCTCTCTCTCTCTCTCTCTCTCTCTCTCTCTCTCTCTCTCTCTCTCTCTCTCTCTCTCTCTCTCTCTCTCTCACAACCATAACAGCTGATCCAGATTTAGAAGGAGTAATATTTGAAAGGAAAGATGATGCATTTCTTCTGCGATTCTTAAGAGCTCGTAAATTTGAACAAGATCGTGCTTTATCACTTTACATTCACTATTATGAAAACAAACGAGATTACCCAGCAATATTCTCTGAGTTAACTCCTCAATCTGTTGCTGAGATATTAAAATGTGGAGCTATTAATGTTCTTGATGGAAGAATGAACAATGGAACAAAGGTATGGGTCTGTGTCTCCTATAGTGGTACGAGTCTCAGTCTGTTCACAGGTTATTTGTATTCGTCCTATGAAATGGGAAATGGACAGATTTCCAGCAGAATTAATGTTTCGTAGTGTATTTCTTGTAATGGACAAATTATTAGAAGATGAAGAAACACAGGTAGAATGGATGAATGGACAGACTAATGAATGAATGAATTGATCAATGGATGTATAGGCTAACTAATGGACACATGATTTCTCCTATACAGGTACATGGTATTAGTATATTCCAATATTTTCAAGATGTTGAGTTTGCTAAAGTTTGGAGATTTTCACAGACAGAAGCTGTCCAGAAAGGTACCTTCTTTAACATCCTGCAGGTATATTTGTGACATCGATACTATAACATTACCTCACATAGGATGGAGTTCCTATTCGTTTAAAGGGAATCCATATTTTGTTACAACCTTGGTATATTAGTATTGTTTTAACTATTGCCCGACCATTTATGAAAGAAAAGTTGCGACAAAGAGTAAGAAAATGATGACCCTGTTTATTTAATGTTTAATTAATAATAATAATTTTAGATCAATCTTCATGGAGAAGACTTTACGAAACTACATCAATTAATTGACATGAGTTATTTACCATTGGAACTAGATGGGACACTCCCCTCATTAGATAACTATGCAGCTGTACATTTGTTTCCTGACCTATTAGATTAAGTGGGTGTGGCCAATAACATCATAGAAAATACTAACCAGAAGCCATTGTCATATTTTATTAATATAGTGTCATTTTTCATTTCGTTGCCTCAACGATATAAATAATATATTAGTATATTTCATTATTTACAACACTTATGAACATTTCATTACAGCTGGAGTTACATTAGCTATTGTTATATCATCTTGAGCAATAAATTGATCCTATTACAATAATAATAATAATAATTAAATGTTAATTATAAAAGGGGCATACTCACTGGGTCATAAATAACTCGGATAATTAGTGAACAACTGGGACAACGAGCAATATCTTCACCAGTTTCTAAATCTTCCTAAGAGAACGGACATGTTGTGGTATTGAGATTGAGTCTATTAAGTGGTATAGGTCTCAGTCTATACTTAATTAAGTGGGATAGCATTGAACCAACTCTTAATTAAATGGTATAGGACTGAGTCTATTAAGTGGTATGGGGTTGAGTCTACTTACTTTGGTTATCTCAAACTGATCTCCACAGGGACATGGATAATAATAGGTTTCATTCTCAGGATCATATTCAAAGTCCTCGATTTCAACTTCGTCATGAAACACAGACATTAGTCAGATCTTGTCTTGAGACAATAATTTGAAGTTATAGATAAGTTATTATATAGGCTTACCTTGGAATGTGTGATATTATTGCAACATGTATTGCAATATGCATTTGAGGGTGTGTCATAGTATACGGAGTTAACAAAAAATTCCTCCATTACGTTTCTGTAGAAATTTCAGAATGTTTCCGTTCACATTAGTATATTTTAACTGGTTAACCACGCCTACTTGATTAGTGTCACACAGATATGCATTTAAAAGAAATACTCCTCAGATTTAACATAAGGTGAGGGTATGTAGAGACAGTATAAATTATTTATTTATTTTTTATTATATTTTCTTTCTTGTAGTCATTTTATTTTCTACTGTATTTTACTCTTGTTTGCTATTTTGATTGGTCTGAGAGCCGATGGTATTCTAACTGGACCTTACAGTGCTGTGTTCCTGCCTCTTTGGATATGGAATGGACTAGTTCTGGTAGGTGTGGTCATGGGTGTGGTCAGATGGTTTAGTAGCAGTAGAGACTTCAGGTAAAATGTGTACATTTGTCTGTGTATCATTTATATATCCATCATCATCTAATTATATATCCATTTAATCTAATCATCTGTCCATTTATTCATTATGCATCCATATTATCCATGTAGAGAGGAAGACGAACATGTCTATCAATTTAAAGCTATGCTGACATCAGCAAGTCTCCAAGTCCCAATATTTTTAACAGAGCTCTTTATATCTATCAACATTGATACTAGCAGTATGCCATGGAGTGCTGTGTTTACTCCACTCTATCTTTTATGGTTTCTCAGTATACCCTCTTGTATATGGGGTTGTTATCGCAAGAGATCTGTAGAGGTAGGTCATGTGACTGAGGCTATGAATATCATTAGTTTTTTCCGGTAGATTGAGCTCTTATCAATGATGACATTACTTCAGTTGATATTTTTAGGAATACGTTTGGATCAGGCAGTTCATTGGAGGTGGGCGGTGAGTAGTGCATCATATCTGTACTCCTTCTATGGGTGTTACCCTCGTATTTTGATAGGTTATTTTTGTACCCACGTGGTTACTGTTATGTGGACTAGTAATCGGTTTAATTATAATGGGTGTGGTCACTATATTATCATACATTTTGGGAGAGAATCAACAAGACTTAGAACAACGTAAATTACCAGATATCATATTCTTTGCTTTTGCATTTATTTTCGCCATTTTTATCATAATTTTTATGGTAAGTGGACTCCAAATACATTGATATTCTATTACATTAATACATCATTGAACATTAGTACATTGATATTCTATTACATTAATACATCATTGAACATTAGTACATTGATGTAATACTGTTATACTCTATATTAGGGTTTATTATCCAGTCGTCTTGATGGAAACATTACTTCACCATATTCAGCCATTTTTATACCTCTTTATCTATCACTCTTCTCTCTCATTGCTATGACTCTGGGTAGAAAGCCAGCTAACATTTGTAAGTAAATATTAACACTGCTCTTTTAATACTTTCTCTCTCTCTCTCTCTCTCTAAAGGGTGGTTTGGAATTAAAAAGAACTTTGTCGATTTTGTGTTAGAATGGTGTCCGCTATTACAAGATTATGCCAATGTTTCATACACTAAAGTTAACAATGATGTCATTAAAAAAAGTGAAGAAGGTCAAAATGAACAAAACATCAAACCAATAGTGATAACATCTGATGATGATATCTACCAATATGAAAACATTTATGAACCTGAATGACAAAGTAGGTGTGGTTTTAATATCATGTATATGTTATATAACAGTTCCTGATGAAGTCAGTATGGGATTTTCAACCAATTGAAAAACACGTCCATATATTGCATGTTGTTCAATATACTATAGAGAGTGATAGAAGGGTTAAATATTAGCAGTCAACCTTACTTTGAAATTAGCTAGTATCTGTTGATATTTATGTAGACATGATATGTCTATTAATGAATTATGTTGAGGATAGTAGTCTGTGAATGATATAGATATTTGTAACGCCTTTAGTCCTTCATGTGTTTCTATGGAAACAATCTAGGTCATGTGATTGTCATGTGACGATACATGTACCTAATAATTTGACAACCGCTTGAGGTGAAATACGTGTGTGAGTTAAAGTAAGTGACATGAGAGAAGGGAAGAGTGATGAAAATTTATCGCTGCCTGCCACACCCATCTGTGGCCCCTTAATTACATGCAAATGTTGCAAGTTAGGTATTGTTGACACTAGAGGGGTGTGGTCAGATAAGGGATGAATAATAACTGACCTACCTAATTGTACAAGACCTTGTAAGGTTATACCGTTTCCTCCGAGGGTAAGGTGAGAAAGAAGGGGAAACCCCTGATTAATATGATGTAAACAATCATTATTAAATCGATAAACGAGTTCTTCATCTTCTGTTGGTGGTAAGTGAAGTTGTTGGAGTTTTACACAACCATTGGCTAATGACCATAAGCTCTCAGAAGTAGCTGGGAACTCTTCTGAGTGATACCACAGTGAGATAAGATGTGGACAATATATGCTGATTAGCCATAAACATCTTTCAGTCAGTAACAGAGAACACTCAGATATAGAGATTGTTTTAATGTATTGGCCACATTGTTGTAGTAATGATTTAAGACCAACTTCAAGACCAGCTCTAGAAATGATGAGTACATTAATACTTCATATAAACATTTACTTTTGATGGTAAATGTAACTTTGTAAATCTTCATCAAATGCAGCTGGTCTAGGAGATAGTCCTGAGAGAGAGAGAAATCAAGGAGTGATTATATAACATAACTCTTACCTTGTAATGTGATGTGTTCTGTTTTGGAACAACGTGTTGCTATGGTAACTAATGCCTATAATAAAGTGACTAACATTCCTACAAATATATTCAATTACTTTAGAATCTAATGAACAATCAATTAACTTTAAATGTTGCCATAGCAACGGATGATGACTTAGTTTTCGCCACTGTTTACAGACTCGTCCAACCCTAAACAGATCATCAGGTGAAAGATATCGGAATACTGATAACAAACTATTAATAGTAACATCGTTGCCTAATGAAGACTCTAGAACATAAGAATCAGTATTTGTACCCTCCTCTTCAGTAGGTGTGACATGTTGTGTGGGTGATGTATTGTCTCTTTGATCAGTTAAAGGTGTCTGAGATAATTTGTCCTCTAGTTGTACAATATATTGCTCAAGAGAGACAATTTTAGACTGTAGTTCTGTTATCCTAAAAATAACAACATTAAATTCTAATGTAACACCTATGGGCTCATTCCCAGAAGGAGTTTAGGAATGAGACCAAATACCTTGTCTTAAGAAGGTGGTTGTCATCATTATTGAGTTGTTGTTGTCGTGGTAAGTGATTTAGTGATGAGGTATGAAGGAGAGTAGAACAACGCGTTAGCAACGTCTGTAATTGCTCTGCTTTGGTCGATAAACGATCCTCCTCTTTTGCCGACATATTGGGTGGAGCTGACGTGTGCAGGCATTGGGGGTGTGGCTGACTCATTTGCGGTATATTTCAAATAGTGATGATTTTGGTCATTGAATGGCTGCCCACTTAACAGCTTTGAGCTAGTAGTCGTCAGTTATGATAAAAGCCCTTTTGTAAACTGACCTTGCAGTCTATATGCGGTATTCAATATGCCTGAGCGAATGGTTAGATATTAACGCTAGGATCAACCCTAATACCTCTTAATATGTTGCAGGATTCGTCTGCAGTAAGTTCTGAGAGTGAGACAGATAGCCGTAGCAGATCTAAAGGGAGTCATCCTTCAGCCACTGACTTAGGCAAGAGAGTGCTATTTCGTTCTCAACATGACAAAAAAGAAAAATACGGTACTTTAAGGTCAGTTAAAATATAAAAAACAAACAAACAAACAAACAAACAATGAGTTATTGTTTGTGTTTTCTTTTCCAGATACTGGGGTACTCCTGAGTTTGCTCCTGGTAGTTGGTGTGGTATTGAGTTAGATGAA
Organism: Xestospongia muta; assembly: GCA_963693285.1. NCBI lineage: Eukaryota > Metazoa > Porifera > Demospongiae > Haplosclerida > Petrosiidae > Xestospongia > Xestospongia muta. The sequence continues at coordinate 321,845 of OY848919.1, read as the reverse complement.
CCTGCTGGCAAGAACAATGGTTCAGTTCATGGCATACGATACTTTTCCTGTCCAGTAAACTACGGTGTCTTTATACCAGTAGGTCGTGTGGAGCTGGACTCTGCAGGCCTCAGTCGAGTTAAACCACAAACTGCTACTGTTGAAAGAATCAAAAAGAGCAGCTTAAGCAGTAACAAAGGAGTTTTCACATATCATACTTTACCAAGAGCATCATCCATACCAGCTCTCAATAAAATAACTAGTTCCCCTCGTTCTGCAACTCTCTCTCCATCTATAAGACTGGAAGTGCCTGACAAAAAACATGTAGCAGATAAGAAACATTCAGCTCCCAGTATTGGTTTGAGTACATTGTTAAATAAACAGAGCAAGAAATCAAATGACCCTACAGTTAAAAAAAGTCAATATCTATCAACAAATACAGGATTAAAAAAGTATACATCAGAAAGTAATATCAGAGGACGTTTGACAGAATCTACTAACAGACCAGATCATCAAACTAAAAGATCAAGTAGAAAACTTTTAAGTAGTTGTTCAGATACACAATCTAAATTTGAATCAAATTCTTTGAGAAGTTTTAACAGCTGCAACGATTTAAGTCGCCAAGCTAAGAAATCTCCTACTCACAGTGCTGTTCTATTCCCTCGTACCTCAACTCCCTATGACTCTGAAGATAGCCAGTCTAGATATAGCAGTACCTCAGATCTTTCTCGAAGAAACAGTACCTCTGACTCTGATCCTACACCACGATCGTCATCAGCTAGCCCTGATATTGAGCCTACATTACTAGAAAGTGCTGACAATGCATTTCTCTTATCACCATTAAATGATACAGTCATAAAGATTCCATCACCAGAACATAAAGTACCATTACCAATGGGGTTGAGCACACCAACAACTAACTTTATAGAGACGTCTCGTTATAATGGTGGGCGTGGATGTGAATATAGAATACCATCACCAGAACAAACTCCTGTAAAAAGATATCACAATCGACAGAGAGTCCGTACATTAGAACATCCGCTTATCAATGGTCACTCTGCTCATAGACTGCCATCAGAATATTGTGACACAACAGAAGAAGAAGATATACATGACGATATATTTATAGCATCACATGAACAGTCACAAGAGATAATCATTGCGGTAAGTAAAGACAACGTGTCATTACACACTTAATTTATTTCTTGGCACTAAGTCTGTCCTATAGTATCTAGTTACCTCATCTAGTAGGATGTGTATTGTGTAGTTAGGAGATTATTGAATTAGAGTAACCGTAATAAAATAATTTATGATAGTGTACATTTCATTGTAGAATGGTTATGGTAACCATGGAGACAGAGATGAGAGCAAGTCAGACCGGTTATTGCTACGTGATATGCAGGTTCAGTTGGAGCAGTGTCTTAAGAATCAAGGTAAACAATTGTTCATAGATATTATCACCTAATATAGTATATTAGTATAAACTAGTTTGTTTTGTAGTTTAAAAAAGTGTCCCTTGACATTATTTTATAATCTCTAGTGACTACAATGATCAGTTTATAGGGAGTTTCTGTCAGTTGTGACTATGTATTGTTATATTGCCCATTTGATCCAGTCACTTCATAAACAAGCACACATAACATTGTTGGTAGGGCAGCCCTTATGTGGTCTGGCAATCACTCACTATATAGTAGACTCACTTATATTAGAGAAACCAATTTTGTGAGTATTCCAAAGCAGGGCCATTAACTTAATAAGCTTCTGATGAGACTAATGATATTGTCAAGTTAATTAGTTACAACAACTACTTATGTTCCATTAAATTGTATACAGACATTTTACTAAATCATATGATACAGTACAATACAATATTGAATACAATACAATACAATACAATATTAAATACAATACAATATTGAATACAATACAATACAATACAATATTAAATACAATACAATATTGAATATAATACAATATAATATAATACAGTATAATGAACTAGTGCTGTGTTCTTGGGGTAATGTTGTTGTTACTTTTCAATAGTGTTCTCAGTAATGTTGTCAGTATAGTGGTGATATACTATTTATCCTTTTTTAGAATTATTGGAAGGACATGTGAAAGAGTTAGAGGCTTCTCTAAAGAATGTGCATTGTCAATTTGAGACAATTTTAAAGAAAGGTGTGTGTATACCTTGTCAATAAAGTAATTATAGTGTTATAATTAAATATATGTACTTTACAAAGGAAAGTGTATTTGACGTGTATCACTTACATGGACTCTAAATGTTCACAAATTAGTACATAGATATGTACCATATGTACATATACATGTACATGTATATGTACCATATGTGCCTGTACCATATGTACATGTACCATATTGTACATGTACCATATGTACATGTACGTGTACCATATGTACATGTACCATATTGTACATGTACCATATGTACATGTACGTGTACCATATGTACATGTACCATATGTACGTGTACCATATTGTACGTGTACCATATGTATGTGTACCGTATGTATGTGTACCACATGTACGTGTACCATATTGTACATGTACCATATGTACATGTACGTGTACCATATGTACATGTACCATATGTACGTGTACCATATTGTACGTGTACCATATGTACGTGTACCATATGTACATGTATATTTTAAACGCATTCACATTTTTAGATAAATGCCTTTAGATAATCAACCTTAACTGTCTCTGACTAACCCGAAGTGTTAAACACATGTATATGGTAGTCAGAATACATGTACATTGATAACATGTATATACACTGATACATGTATACATGTATTCTTCACATATTAGTAATGTTACTATTTTCACTTTAACTTAATGGACCTTAACTGTCCCTGACTTACAATAGGTGACATCATCTATACATGTGTATAGTAATCAGGATATATTTACATGTATCGTTTACATGTATGTGATAAGAATCCTTACTAACTAGTAACTCATTCTAATAATTCTAAGAAAATAAATATGGTTTCTGTCAACATTACTTTTCTTATCTTTACCCACATTAGCACAAGATGACTTTCAAAAACAGGTAATGACGCATCACGTATTGAAAATATATGACACTACATAATTATAATGACAGCTTTGTCTCCATGACAATCATAATTAATGATTATTACTTTATTAGATGGAGGATTTCCATTCATTGTATAAGAGAGAGATAGAGCAGCTGTCAAGAACACATGATCAAGAATTGATGGCATTACATAAATCCCATCAACATTCCATTGAAGGTAAGGTATATGGTGTCCAGTAAACAGGTTTTCATAACTGGTTTTCTCTGTCTTAGAATTGAGAAAAGAGTTTTATTCAAGTCGAACAGAAAATCACAATTAAAATTATATGTTATTAAATGTGACATATATTATGTATTTATAAACATTTATAAACTATTATTGTTATGAACGTTATTATGAAAGTCTAAAAATAAAAAATTTCTACTGCGCATGCGTATAACATATTTTTGGCGCGGCGGAGGGAACATACACCTCTAGTCTTTAGTGAGCTCCTTCTGTTCTAACATCTTTAACGTCTTTAAGATCTCTCTAGAGCCAATATGTCTTCACGTATCTACGTTATAAAGCGTGGTAAGTTCTTTCTAAAAGTCTAGAAACGTTTTTACTCGTTAATAATTTCTAGATGGACGCAAAGAGACGGTCATGTTTGACAAGATTACTTCTCGTATTAGTAAACTTTGTTACAGACTCAACCCAGACTTTGTTGACCCTGTAAGAACCAATTATAGCTGTAGTACTCACTTTCTCTCTCACATAGGCGGCCATTACCATGAAAGTTATCAATGGTGTCTATCAAGGAGTGACTACATCAGAACTAGATACTCTAGCAGCAGAAACTGCTGCTTCCATGACAACTCGTCATCCTGACTACGCCATATTAGCTGCTCGAATTGCCATCTCCAACCTTCATAAAGAAACCAAAAAATGTTTTTCAGGTTGGTTACTTTGGGTAATACCCCTATCTTATTAATTATAATTATTAATTATAGCCGTTATGCAAGACCTCCACGATTACGTTAACCCTGTTAACGACCGGCATTGTCCTAAGGTTTCCAAGGAAACCAATGATATCATACAAGCTAATGCTGATGTAAGATAATAAATTATATTTATTTTACATGTATTTGTTGCCATAGAAACTGAATTCTGCAATTATTTATGATCGAGATTACAGTTATTCCTTTTTTGGATTTAAAGTATGTTCTCTGTTTGTCTGTCTGTCTGTCCTCTCTCGGCTAATGTTCCCTTCTTCTGTTCAAGAAAACAGAAGTAGTTTTTGTTTAGCCGTACATTATTTCATTGACTTCACTCACATGACTTAAAGTCCTAGTCATGTGATTTTGCCCATTGAAACATCATACATCACATGATAGCTGATATTAATCATGTGATGTTTCTCTTTTTGTAGACATTGGAACGATCTTATCTTCTCAAAATTGATGGCAAACGTAAGACTGACGTTAATGTCTGTATGTAGTAACATTTACTCTCTCTATCTCACTCTCTCTCTCTCTCTCTCTCTCTCTCTCTCTCTCTCTCTCTCTCTCTCTCTCTCTCTCTTTCTCTCTCTCTCTCTCTCTCTCTCTCTCAGTTGCTGAACGACCTCAACATATGCTGATGAGAGTAGCTATTGGAATTCATGGAGAGAACTTAGATGCCGCTATTGAGGTAACTGACTATGCTCCATATTGCCCTATCCTCATACCTAATATTTAAATCCTCAGACCTATAATCTCATGTCAGAACGTTGGTTTACTCATGCCTCTCCTACATTATTCAATGCTGGTACATGTCGACCACAGCTCTCCTCTTGTTTTCTTTTGACAATGACAGAGGACTCCATTGAAGGAATTTACGACACCTTAAAGAGATGTGCTAACATATCAAAATCCGCTGGTGGTATTGGGTTAGCTGTTCATTGTATTAGAGCATCGGGCAGTTATATTGCTGGTACTAATGGTACATCTAATGGATTAGTACCAATGTTAAGAGTATTTAACAATACAGCACGCTATGTTGATCAAGGTGGTAATAAGGTAAGATTAAATGTAAAAGATTGCTTTCATTTTCTCTCTCAGCGACCTGGTGCCTTTGCAGTATACCTAGAACCTTGGCATGCTGACATCTTGTCTTTTCTTGATTTAAGGAAAAACCACGGCAAAGAAGAACAGGTTAAACAAGTTTTAAAAACCAGTTTCATATGGTATCTTTTAACAGAGAGCTCGTGATTTATTCTATGCTCTGTGGGTCCCTGATTTATTTATGAAAAGAGTTGAAGAAGATCAAGATTGGTCCTTAATGTGTCCCAACGAATGTCCTGGTCTACATCAAAAGTGGGGGGAGGAGTTTGAAGCTCTTTATGAAAAGTACTAAAAGTCTAAAACACATCCTTTGATATCTAAATTTATTATCTATGTTGCTGTTGAGTGTGTGATATATCTTGTAGGTATGAGAGAGAAGGAAGGGCTCGTAAAACTATTAGAGCTCAAAAATTGTGGTTTGCTATATTGGAAGCTCAAATAGAGACTGGTACTCCATACATGTTATATAAAGACTCCTGTAACAGAAAGAGTAACCAACAGGTATTGAGTGATAATGTATAGATTGATTGAGTCTCTCCCTCTCCCTAGAATCTTGGTACTATCCAGTCCAGTAATCTGTGCACAGAAATAATTGAGTATACTAGTCCTGATGAGGTGAGTTATATATTGGTAATGACATCATTTTTATTTCTATTTTTAGGTTGCTGTCTGTAATTTAGCATCAATAGCTTTACCACGATTTGTTACTAGTGACAACAAATTTGACTTCCAAAAATTATTTGATGTCACTAAAGTTATCACACGGAATCTCAATAAAATCATTGATATCAACTATTATCCTGTTGTTGAGGCACGTAACTCTAATCTACGTCATCGTCCAATAGGTATTGGAGTACAAGGATTAGCAGATACCTTTATTTTAATGAGGTATCCATTTGAGAGTGAGGAGGCACAAGATTTAAACAGAAAGATATTTGAGACAATATATTATGCTGCATTGACTGCGTCATGTGAACTAGCTCAAGTTGATGGTCCTTATGAAACATATCAAGGTTCACCAGCTAGCAAAGGAGTAAGTCACAATACATGAACACTACATATAGTACTGTTAGAATGTGTTGTGATTTTCTACTAAGAACTTTTAAAATTTTGACTGGTTGAGTAATTATTTTGAATTGAAAATTTCAATTTTTTATTCAATACGTAACAATATATTATTTGATATTACAGATCTTACAATATGATATGTGGAATGTGACACCATCTAGTCTCTGGGACTGGACCAAACTCAAGGCCAACATTGCCAAGTTAGTCAAACTAGTTTTACCAGTTAAGTATCTTTGTTATTACTAGACATGGCATACGTAACAGTTTGTTACTAGCTCCAATGCCTACAGCCTCTACTGCCCAAATATTGGGTAACAATGAGTCTATTGAACCATATACCAGTAATATCTATACTAGAAGAGTCCTGTCTGGAGAGTTTCAAGTATGTGTGATAAATGGATACATACATAGCTAAATGGATGGATGATTATCTTAATGGATGAATGTTCTATATTTTTTATTTAATAGATCGTTAACTCTCATTTAATGAAGGATCTTACTGAACGAGGTCTCTGGAATGAGACTATGAAACATCGCCTCATTGCTCATAATGGTTCTGTACAGGTAGGTGTGGTTTTAATAACAATGTATATTAGAGAACATATTCTAATTAGAAAATTCCTGAAATTCCTGAAGATTTAAAACAGTTATATAAGACAGTTTGGGAGATATCACAAAAGACTCTCATTAATATGGCTGCTGATCGTGGTGCTTTTATAGATCAAAGCCAATCCTTCAATGTTCATATGGGAGAGACCAATTTTGGTAAAATGACATCGATGCATTTCTATGCTTGGAAAAAAGTTAGTTATTAAATATTGAGTGTTGCTATGACATTTTTGTATAACAGGGTTTGAAAACTGGTATGTACTATCTTAGAACTAGACCAGCTGCTCAAGCTATTCAGTTTACAGTCGACCAAAAAGTTGTCCAACAGGCTCGACAAAAAGAAAATGTTGACCCTGAATCAAAAGTTGATCGTGAGAAAGAGGAAGAAGCCATGGCTTGTTCTTTTAAAAACAAAGAAGCTTGTATGTCCTGTAGTGCCTAAAACATTATAACTACATTATAAAGTAGAATATATGGAACAATTTATGAGTTACAAATTTGACATAATTTAAAGTTTTGAGTAAAAAGTAATAATTTTAGGAACACACACTGTTACTGGATATTAAGGAAAATACAATGTACAGTACAAGTTGATATAATAAAGGCAATAAATAAAGAATAGCACAATATTTCTTCACCCCTAGTAATAATAGAAATATTACAATATTATGTTATAATATACTAACTTTAATCTCTCTGTATACTAAGATATATAATGTCCCAATACATGACCAGTTTTATAAAGAGGTGGAGTTTAATAACTATCATTAACTATATATTGTGTTGAGGTTCATTGCTTTTAGAATCTGAGGAACTTGTACCTAAAAAGATAGATTAAATAACTTTTATAATTATTTGATAGAACTATGTTAACTATTTTGTATTACATTGTACATGTTTTCAATTCTCATAACTGGTTCTAAATGACATAGTCTGTACTCTGTTATCAACTTTGTAACAATGTTATTAGGTTTCTTGGTATATGAGAGAGATATTACAAACTAGTTCTTACAAGTCAATCCTTTTATTTGATAAAGGAACATATTTAACATCAAATCAAGTGACAAGAATATATGGAAATATAAAATAATGAATTAAATTTCACAGTAAATACTCACTGATAAACAATACTGATACGATATATCAGTATATGTGACAATGGATGTTTTATAGTTTATTACTAGACTAAATTACTGATCAATATTGTGTGGGTGGAAGAGTTGATGTTGAGTTTAATATAATTACTGATCAAATGTTGTATACAACAGTGGAATTAAATAATAAAAATGACAATATGGACCTAGTACTTGATTTAATCCAATAGTCAGTGCTGGTATATAAAGACCTACATTTATTTTATATGATATTGAAGTGTGTCTGTTTTATGTTCAAGAGAGAGACTATACACTTGTTCTAGATCATCAACTACTTGACATCACTTGAAAAGCTACATAATGTAGATATATGTCAAAGTGATATTAGAAGGACAAACTTACATTTAGTCAAGAGAAAACATGTTATAGACTTTGATTGATGTTGTAACTAGGTCATGTTTGTAGACAATATAATGAAACTTACCTTCATTATGTTATATCTGAACAACTCACTAGAGCAAAAGCTGACTGGATCTCCAAGGGAGAAAAGACACAAATCACAGGTCATAGGATATCAAGTAGTATTTCTCAACTAACTGGAGAATGAAAATGTTCCACTGTTAATGATAGCTACCTGTAACTAATAGTTTTCATTATTACCTGACTAGAACAGACATCATATCAACTTTTGACATAATATTCCTTTGTCTCCTCCTCTTCCTTCAGTCTGTAATCTGTTTAATAATAAAACAACACTCTTACCGCCATGTTTACTCGCGGGTTTGCATTTTTCCATAGTTACACACCACACCAGTAAAGTAGCAGCTGTAGAGGCCAGCAGCTGTCGGTGAGAAAAAGTTTGCTGCTTAAGCCTTTACTGCTTTAAGCCTTCTTTACTAGAAACTACTAATGATAGAAGATAACTAACTAGCAAAACTGCTAACTACTAGATACAGTCTACTACTGTTAATAGAAACTAAGTTTGTTTAGTAGTAAGTTAATAGTTGTAATGTTATCAAGAAATCTTCTGATATTGTATGGATCAGTACTTTCATGGAATTGTTAAAAGTGAGTGTATTATTAAATAGAACGTGTTATTAAATATAATATTAATTTGTTAAGTGAACTGTGTGTGTAGGAAATAAGTTTTTAGGTGATTTGACAAATTAATTGGCTTTAATTAATGGATTTTTATTAGCAGTAGTAATTAGTGGTATTAGAAGTAGCGATAATATTTAATTTTATATAGCTACTAACTAGAGGCCTATTAATGTAAAATTTAGTCTAGTTTGTTTGTTATAATTGTATTAGTAAATATTAGAAATAACAATATTGAAGCTTTTATTAATTAATGTAGGCGTGGTCAATTGTCAAGTAGAGAAGTTGAGTTTTTCTAGAGAAGTGAATTATAAAAATTGTTAACTTTGTTAGAAGACAAAGAACTGGAAACTAAAGTATTTAACTAATAATTGACTTATTTGAATTTGAAATAATTTATTTTTAGTAAAAAGATATCAGCAATAGTACAAAAATAACTAATAATTAACGGAGTTCTTCCCAATCAAAGTACACACTCAAACTATTATTGTTAACACAAACATTTTGTAATTGTTGTTTACCAAATTTAGTAATTTTAGGACAGCTTTTGAGATATAGTGCTTGTAATGTTTTATTGTTAATAATGAGATTAGAGAAATGTGGTATGTCTTTATCAGTAATGTTATTGTCATAGCTCAAGTATAATTCCTTGATTATTTTATTACCAACTACAGCATTTGTTAATAAGTGGTAAGTATCTGGTACGAGAGGTGAGGAGACAAGATATAGTATCTCCATTGTTTGGTTATAAGTTAGTACTTGAGATAGTTGAATGACACAGTTACTATCAAAATGAGTCTTCACTATATAAAGTACCCTCACTTGACATCCATTAATATCAGTTAATATTGTAAGTAAACTTTGAGGAGATAATGAGATGAGTTGAATACTCCATGTTGTGTGTTGTAGTCTCTTTAATTGATGTATCACTTCTTTACATTCCGCCACAGTAGATGAAGTAAGTATAACACTATCTCTCTTCCACTGAACACTTCCAGTGTCTCCTATAATAAAACATAGTTACTATATAATATTTTACACACACAACAATAGCTATATACACACTCTAACATGCTCAACTACGATTGTCAAGGCCTAACGAAGAAGACGACGCCATTATTATAGTGTTAGGTTACTATAGCAATGATGTACGGAGATGAACGGATTCTACAAAACGGACTTAAATTTACTGAGTGTTATACTAATAATTTACTGTATTATGATCTAAGCCAGGAATGGGGACGTCAATATCTATTGAGACAGGCACACAGGGTACTGAACTGTTATATCAATAATTTACTAAATGCTATTAATATAATTTAGTATATCTAAATAAACAGACTTGTCATGTTACTTTCAACATACTTAACTTTAGATGTCTCTACTAGCTAGTAAGTTGGTCTACCTTGAATATGATAACTATAAATTACTGATCCATGCTGTAGTATGGTTGATGTAACATAAGGATGAATACTGGAAAATAGTATATAACAGGAACATTAGATATGGTATTAACTTGATTTGATAAACTAGTAATGAAATGTTAACCCTTTAAAGACTGAATTGGATGGAGACTAGAAATTAAAACCTTAAATATAATGATTCAGAGATTACAGGAAATATTACTACAATTATAACTCCACTGGTAACTGTTATTATGTCATGGAAAGAAATTTTGGTATGAACACCAAATGGTTTAGCACTGAGCTCTAATAAATGATTGACATATTTTAATAGAATATTCCCAAAGTAGATAAACTATTAATATTAACAAGACACAAGATATACACTGATATAACTAAGTAATATAACTGGTAGGAGAGGGGCTGGCTAGCTAATAGTCTGATTGGGTCCACCCACTGGAGTAGGTATCCAAACTATATTATAATGTAAAGTATATGATAAAATGGTTCATACTTCATATCATCATTGTAGATACTAATATTGTACATTATATAATGTAATGTGATGAACATGTGACATAATGAACTAACATTCAAAATACATATAATGACATCATTATGATGTCATTATACGTAATACATTAGCTTGTATTAAAATATTTAAAGGGAGGTGCCCTATCAATAAATGTTATGAATTTCTTAATATCATTCTCTTCATTGTTACATATTATTATCATAGTAACTGACATACATCTCCTAATACTATCATCATTAATGATGTTATAATTAAGAGGATTTACTTAATTTTGGAAGAGGAGGTTGAGACAACTTAACATTGCTCTTGGGGAACATCCCACGGACTCCATTAAGAGTTCCCATATACCATTCTTCATCAACCTGTGAAAATGAATATGTTCAGTAGAGATGAATGGATAAAGTCTCTCCATATATACCTTAACAACATCTTTGATAACATCTCCAATATTCAAGTTTAGTTGATCATCATCTGTTTTAAGATAAGAGAACTGGACAATAGCTTCTACAGAAGGTCTCTCCCAGGTAGAAGTACGAGTGTTATGATCAACATAATAGATACGTCCATTAGGTGAAACCCTACTTTCCCATCCAGGAGGTAATAGCTCAGATTGTTGATGTGATTGTTGAGATACTGTGTAATATGATAAGTTAATAAGTCAACAATATAAATATAATGTATCATTCATTATCACTTATCTATACATGTACTGTTACAAGTTCTCCCTCAAATATGTTCACTAGTTTACATAGTAATGTAATATGTTCTTATCATTAAATAATTCATTACTGTTAATAACTAGTGATTGTCTGTACAGTGTTATTAAGTAACTACAATATATATTGAAGTTCAAAAATAAAATTTGTATTAAACACATTATAAATCATACAATATATGATAACGTATATATACTAATATACCTTGACTACTTGATGTCACTTTAGTAACTGTTGTATTATCAGATGATATCTTGTCTTGAACATCAGATGACACATTGGTTATAACTAATTCTGTCTCCTTCTCTTCACTTTGTGATGTAACTTGACTAGATGACATATCTTGTATTGATTTATCAGTAACTATCTCATCAAGTGACTCTGATTTGACAGACTTGATTTCTGATATTTGAGATTGTAGACCTGATAATAATAATTATAATAATTTCACTGATATATATTTTATACCCTATATCGGGAAACTTTCACGTCGGGATATTTTTGCGAATTGGTGAAATTGTGTTTTTTGCGAATATAAATTTTGCGAATTTTCTGTGTAACCATTTGTCACATCCATAATTGTAAGAAATTTGTGAGGGATATTTTTACGATGGAGTTAATTCATAAAATTCGCAAAAATTTAGCAACGCAAATGTTTCCTGATATATGGTAGTTTCTTACTTTTCATCTTTTCCATCAATTGACTGGTTGCTTCTTCTCTCTCCTTTAATTGTAAAGTCAATGACATTATTTTCTCTTGTAGTATCTCATTCTCTTCTTGTTTCTCTACTAATACTTTATCAGTAGCTATATAGAATATTACCATATATGGTATGTACTACTAACAGTATTATAGCTCACATTCTTTGTCTTTGGTTAATTGCTCAATTTCTTCAATTTTTTCAACTACTACTTTACCAGTAGCTATAAAACATTACCATATTATTGTACATAATACTAACAGTATTGAAAGTCACCTTCTTTTTCTCTGGTTAACTGCTCAATTTCTTTTTGGTTGTCAATCAAAATTTTATCAGTAACTATAGAATGTAACCATATATGGTAATAATAGTATTATAACTCACCTTCTTTATGTCTTTTTAACTTGTCAAGATCTAAGGTCTTTGCCTTACTGATTCTGTCTAATAGTTTCAGCTTCTCTGTTTACATTAGGTACATAGTTATATCTCAATTAATGTACATGTACCTGATAATGTGTCAGTTGATGAATTATCTTGTGGTCCTTCTCTCTCCATACTGGTATAAACTATATAATATGTAATAACAATGTCAATATAATCATTATGTAGACTTACCTTCAAGAGATGATTTCAACTTGAGTATTTGCTGATCCTTTTCAACTGATGTCTTTCTTTGTAAAACAAGATTCTCTTCTAAAACTTTCACTTCATCCATAAGACCTCTCACCTCCTATATATCCACATGTATAATATAATAGCAATAGTACTAGTTATCTCTTATACCTTATCTTTTGTACATCTGTCGTCATAAACAATGTGATAGCCAATACTTAATTTGATTAAACCCATCTTTATTAGTATGTCAAGATTATTCTCAGCTTCCATCAGTAGAATATCCATTATATTTCGTGGAGCATAGCAGGTCACAGTAATAGATTTACTTTCTTCTGCTTTTCTAACTAAAACTCTCTTAGCCATACTTCCAAATGCTTTCCATAACAGACCTTGTATTTCACTAAGTGTGTGTTCATCAATATTCCACTCTAGGAGAAATTCGATTGTTTGACATTTGAGAAGAGAAGATGGATCTGTCATGAAATCCTCATTTTCACACAAACGGAGTTTGACCTCTTCACAAAACTGATCGACTTCCACTTTGTAGGCTGTGATATGACTTTTAGCCTCTTCAATTTTGTAACGATTAATAATAGCCTCTAGGCAAGCAATATTGATAATGGTACATTTCTCTCGCACAATATCCATGACACCATCAAATGATTTTGCAGTAGCTAATAGAGGTTTCAGCTCTTGGAAAGACATTCGAAGATATGTTTTTAATTCTTTCAATTTTGATGCGACAGCAGACTTGATAAGAGGTAACACAGTGAGAATAAGATCTCCTAATTTTGCTCTCATTTGATCAAAATCATATTTATAAGTAGGTGATAGATGATGTGTCACATTACCTGTGTATAACAGTCATTATGGAATAAACAGTTACTCAATAATCTAACTTTGAGTGGTTGTTCATGTAACTTGTTGAGAGCTCTGAACAGTTGGATCTGTTACTAAAATTATTATATCATATAATATATCATTAATTGGAACAGATATATTATAGATACATACCTGATTGATTTAGTAGTGAGGGTACTTCAAGAAAATTTTGATCTGTAATATAAAATTTTAATACTACTAGTAAAAGCACAAACCACTTACTGTATTCTTTGAGTATATCTTTTGCAAAATGTACTGTATCTTCTGATTGTAATAAGACAGTACTGAATACTTTTAGCTGGTTTGGGTCATCAGATACTGTATTGGTCAGTGCTCTCAATGAATCATTAGTTAGAGATCCTCCTGATCTCTCAAGTTCATCTAATGTCTCCTTAGAAATAACTTTCTCTTTGTGTAACATCCAAAGTGTCTCCATTGGAAAGACAAATTGTAAGAGACTTTCAGAGTGTTTCTGTAATAGTTGACATGGGAACTCCTTTTGCACTATTTTTGTGAGGGAAGAGAAACAATACATTACCGTATTAAAACCAACATATTTCATCAACTCACTTTCTTTTAATATACTTTGATATTGTTCAGCAATAGTATTCTCACCAATGGCATCTTTTCGTAGGGTGTCAATAATCTCTCTTCTCATAGCTTTTGGATTAGAACCTAACCACAATTCAAACATCTTTACAGCTTTGACATCACATTCTTTGTATTGTTGTTCAATACCATCTAGTTTAGTTGTATCTAATTTGAGGAGTACTCCAAACTTGTACCATTTAGTGTCAATTCTAACATGTTCACATAACTCAGCAATAGTTGGTTTCCCATTCAAAAACTGGTTGAAGTAAATAGACGTAACGGAGGACGAAGCCATGACCTTTGCAGAGAAATTGTTGGGTGGGTCTCAATTGGCCATTATTCATGATGTAATCACTAATGAGCATGCGCAATTGACTCCACCCTATAACACATAACGTTTTTTATGAAGATATTGCAAACAATAAAAATGTAAAAAATAATAAATGATAATTTATATTTCTTATGTTTTATTGACATACACATATTATAACTGACCTAAAGAAAGAAAATAATTTTATAATAATATTTTATACAAAGTAAATCCTCACCGTTTGGTCCCAGAAACTCATTGTCTTTCATCATTTAAGTTTAGTTGATCATTATTTGTTTTGTTATAAGAGAACTGGACAATAGCTTCTACAGGAGGTTTCTCCCAGGTAGTAGTATGAGTGTTATGATCAATATAAAAGATACGTCCATTAGGTAAAACCCTACTTTCCCATCCAGGAGGTAATAGCTCAGATTGTTGATGTGATTGTTGAGATACTGTGTAATATGATAAGTTAATAAATCAACAATATAATTATAATGTATCATTCATTATCATTTGTCTATACATCTGTTATTACTAGTTCTCCCTCAAATATGTTCATTAGTTGACATAGTAATGTAATATGTTCTTATCATTAAATATTTCATTACTGTAAATAACTAGTGATATCTGTACAGTGTTTGTAAATAACTGTAGGCAGAACTCACTCTCTAAAATGTATTTTATATCAATTCACCAGTATTTCTCCCTCAAAATTTATCCACTACACATTATTCCTTCAACTCACTTTCTACTAATGCTCTCTTATATTCCTCAGCAATAACATTCTCAGCAATGGTTGGCTTCTGTAGAGTTTCAATAATGTCTCTTCTCATAGCTTTTGGCTTGGAACTCAGCCACAATTCAAACATTTTTAAAGTTTTGAAACTGGTATCTTCATTCATCACTCTGATACTATCTAGTTCAGTAGTATCTAATTTGAGGAGTACACCAAATGTGTACCATTTAGTACCAACTCTGATGTGTTCACATAACTCAGCAATAGTTGGTTTACCATTCAAGAACTGGTTGAAGTAGCTAGACGAAACGGAGGACGAGGCCATGACCTTGCAGAGGAATTGTTGGGAGTGGCTCAGTTACTATTATTCATGAATAGTCACTAATGAGCATGCCCAATTGACTCCACCCTATAACACATTATTAATATTTTATGAAGATATTGCAAACAATAAAAAATGTAAAAAATGACAAACGATAATTTATATTTGTTGTGGTTTTATTGACATACACATATTATAACTGACCTAAAGAAATAAAATAATTGCATAATAATATTTCATACAAAGTAAATTCTCACTGTTTGGTCCCAGAAACTCATTGTCTTTCAACATTTAAGTTTAGTTGATCATTATTTGTTTTGTTATAAGAGAACTGGACAATAGCTTCTACTGGAGGTCTCTCCCAGGTAGTAGTACGAGTATTATGATCAACATAATAGATACGTCCATTAGGTGAAACCCTACTTTCCCATCCAGGAGGTAATAGCTCAGATTGTTGATGTGATTGTTGAGATACTGTGTAATATGATAAGTTAATAAATCAACAATATAAATATAATGTATCATTCATTACCATTTGTCTAAACATCTGTTATTACTAGTTCAAGTAGAGAAGTCGAGTTTTTCCAGAGAAGAAGTGAATTATAAAAATTATTAACTTTCTTAGAAGACAAAGAACTGGAAACTAAAGTCTTTAACTAATAATTGACTTATTTGAATTTGAAATAATTTATTTTTAGTTAAAAAGATATCAGCAATAGTACAAAAATAACTAAATACGATTAAGGAGATAATTACCATTAACAAACAAACTCTTTAAACTATTATTTTTAACACAAACATTTTGTAATTGTTGTTCACCAAATTTAGTAATTTTAGGACAGCCATTAAGATATAGTACTTCTAATGTGTTAGTGTTAGTTATGAGATTAGAGAAATGAGGTATGTCTTTATCAGTAATATTATTGTCATTCAACAAGTATAATTCCTTGATTATTTTATTGCCAGCTACAGCGGATGTTAATAAGTGGTAAGTATCTGGTACGAGAGGTGAGGAGGAAAGAAGTAAGTACTCCATTGTTTGGTTATCAGTGAGTTCTTGTGATAGTTGACTGACACAGTTACTATCAAAATGAGTGTTCCTTATAGAAAGTCTCCCCACTTGACATTCATTAATATCAGTTAATACTGTTACTAAACTTTGAGGAGATAATGACTTGAGTTCAATCCTCCATGTTGTGTGTAGTAGTCTCTTTAATTGATGTATCACTTCTTTACATTCCACCACAGTAGATGAAGTAAGTGTAACACTATCACTGTACCACTTAACACTTCCAGTGTCTCCTATAATAAAACATAGTTACTATATAATATTTTACACACACAACAATAGCTATACACACACTCTAACATGCTCAAATACGATTGTCAAAGCCTAATGAAGAAGATGACGCCATTACTAGTGTTAGGTTACTATAGCAATGATGTACGGAGATGAACAGATTCTACAAAACGGACTTAAATTTACTGAGTGTTATACTAATAATTTACTGTATTATGATCTAAGCCAGGAATGGGGACGTCAATATCTACTGAGACAGGCACACAGGGTACTGAACTATTATACCAATAATTTACTGTATTAGTTGGAAAGCTAAATTGTTGTTGATATATTATCACTCAATGATCTGAACCAGGATGAGGATGTTAATATCTTACAAAGCTACTGAGACCAGTACAGGGTACCTGGCAGGTAGCTATATGGATGACTAGTACATCACAAACAACACTCATTATGTAACAGATAAACAGAGTTCATGTCTTGTCTGTTGTGTGTTTATAACATATTTCATGAACTTTAGTAGACTTTTCTTTTTGCAAATTAATATTTCATTTTATTTATTAACTCTTATCTAACTTAATAAAGTCAGTATCATTGCTAGTCCAATATGTGAGTATAGTCCTGGTACTTTACAAACGTCATGATGTAGTGTTGTGACATGACTCAAAATGTTGTGTCATTTATAATACATACACATCAGTACCTTTACAAAACTATATTGAATAACAATTATATTGTTTAGTGTAGTGTCAATTCAATAGTACCAGTTCTTAGTTCTGAGTATTTTAATAGAATACTCCCAAAGACTATAAAATACTAATACTTAAAGAAAGGTTCATAAATATTGTTACACACAGACATTTGGGACTCCATAAATATAGCTATTGAGAGAAAGGGAGTGGCTAGCTATATGAGACTGCCCACCTATTTGATTGGGTTTCCAGACTACACAGTATTTAATGTACTATGTTGTGTTCATGTTAATGAGAATGACTGTGGTTTAGTGGAATTCCAATAATGACCAAGTCATCAACCTAACTTGAGTGTGGCATAGTAATTGCAAAGTTTTTTTTGTGAGTCATATTAAAACTTTTTATGTTTCTTAGTCCACAATACACAGTACTTATTGATATCACTAGTGAATAGTATATGAGAGAAAAAATGGTACACATAACACTGCAGGTAGAAATGTATGGACATGTGAAATGCTTTATTAAATTATTATTATTTATTCAAAATTATTATTCTTATTGTGTTTGAATTTTGTTTCTTGTTACACTTTACAACAAGTCCTATACTGTCAGTATCCTATTCTATTATATATATATGTTAGGTTACTATGACAACATATATCTAATTAAGTAGACATAGATGAAGGATTGAAATAAACAGACTTATCATGTTACTTTCAACATACTTGACTCTAAATGTCTCTACTAGCTAGTAAGTTGGTCTACCTTGAGTATAATAACTATAAATTACTGATCCATGCTGCAGTGTGGTTGATATAGCATAAGGATGAATGATGGAAAATGTCATATAACAGGAAGATTAGATATGGTATTAACTTGATGATTTGGTAAACTACTAATGAAATTTTAACCCTTTAAAGACTGAATTGGATGGAGACTAGAGATTAAAACCTTAAATATAATGATTCAGAGATTACAGGAAATATTACTACAATTATAAATCCACTGGTAACTGTTATTATGTCATGAAAAGAAATTTTGGTATGAACAGCAAATGGTTTAGCACTGAGCTCTATCTAATAAATGACTGACATATTTTAATACAATATTCCCAAAGTAGATAAACTATTAATATTAACAAGACACAAGATATACACTGATATAACTAAGTAATATAACTGGTAGGAGAGGGGCTGGCTAACTAATAGTCTGATTGGGTCTACCCACTGGAATAGGTGTCCAAACTATATTATAATGTAAAGTATATGATAAAATGGTTCATACTTCATATCATCATTGTAGATACTAATATTGTACATTATATAATGTAATGTAATGAACATGTGACATAATGAACTAACATTCAAAATACATATAATGACATCATTATGTGTCATTGTATGTAATACATTAGCTGTATTAAATTGTTTAAAAAGGAAGTGCCTTATCAATAAATGTTATGAATTTCTTAATATCATTCTCTTCATTGTTACATATTATTATCATAGTAACTGACATACATCTCCTAATACTATCATCATTAATGATGTTATAATTAAGAGGATTTACTTAATTTAGGAAAAGAAGGTTGAGACAACTTAACATTGCTCTTGGGGAACATCCCATGGACTTCATTAAGAGTTCCCATGTACCATTCTTCATCAACCTGTGAAAATGAATATGTTCAGTAGAGATGAATGGATAAAGTCTCTCCATATATACCTTAACAACATCTTTGATAACATCTCCAACATTTAAGCTTAGTTGATCATCATCTGTTTTGTTATAAGTAAACTGGACAATAGCTTCTACAGGAGGTTTCTCCCAGGTAGTAGTACGAGTGTTATGATCAATATAAAAGATACGTCCATTAGGTGAAACCCTACTTTCCCATCCAGGAGGTAATAGTTCAAATTGTTGATGTGATTGTGGTATACCTGATAATAATAATTATAATAATTTCACTGAAATATTCAATATTTCTTTTACTTTTCATCTTTTCCATCAATTGACTGATTGTTTCTTCTCTCTCCTTTAATCGTAAAGTTAATGATGTTATTATTTCTTGCAATATTTCGTTCTCTTCTTGTTTCTCTACTAATACTTTATCAGTAGCTATAGAACATAACCATATATGGTATGTACTACTAACAGTATTATAGCTCACATTCTTTTTCACTGGTTATTTGCTCAATTTCTTCAATTTTTTCAACTACTACTTTACCAGTAGCTATACAACATTACCATATTATTGTACATAATACTAACAGTATTGAAAGTCACCTTCTTTTTCTCTGGTTAACTGCTCAATTTCTTTGTGGTTGTCATGTCTTCTTAACTTGTCAAGATCTAAGGTCTTTGCCTTACTCATTCTATCTAATAGTTTGAGCTTCTCTATTTACATTAGGTACATAGTTATATCTCAATTAATGTACATGTACCTGATAAAGTGTCAGTTGATGATTGATCTTGTGGTCCTTCTCTCTCCATACTGGTATAAACTATATAATATGTAATAACAATGTCAATATAATCATTATGTAGACTTACCTTCAAGAGATGATTTCAACTCAAGTATTTGCTGATCCTTTTCAACTGATGTCTTTCTTTGTAAAACAAGATTCTCTTCTAAAACTTTCACTTCATCCATAAGACCTCTCACCTCCTATATATCCACACATGTAATATAATAGCAATAGTACTAGTTATCTCTTATACCTTATCTTTTGTACATCTGTCATAAACAATGTGATAGCCGATACTTAATTTGATTAAACCCATCTTTATTAGCATGTCAAGATTCTTCTCAGCTTCCATTAGTAGAATATCCATTATATTTCGTGGAGCATAGCAGGTCACAGTGATGGAGTTGTCTTTCTTTATCACTCTAACTTGAACTCTTTTGGCCATATCTTGAAATGCTTTTACTAATATATCACTGATCTGATTTAGATAGCATTCATCAGGTTCCCACTCTAGAACAAGCTTGATAGTCTCACATTTGAGAAGAGAAGATGAGCTTGTCATAAAGTTCTCATTTTCGCACACACTGACTTTGATTTCTTTACAAAACCCTTCTACTTCCAAATTGTATGTTGTGATATGACCTTTAGCCTCTTCAATGTTGTACTGTTTAACGATAGTCTCCAAGCAACAAACATTGATGATGGTACACTTTTCTTCCACTAACTCCATAACATCATCAAAACATTCAGCTACAGATAACTGAGGTTTCAGCTCTTGGAAACACCTTCCGAGAAACTTTTTGAACTCTTTCAATTTAGATGATACTGCAGATTCAATGAGAGGTGCCACTGTATGCACAAGGACACCAAATTTTGCTCTAATTTGATCAAATTTATATTGATAAGTACGTTGAACATGAAGCTCTGTTACAGCACCTGATGGTATCATTATTACAATTAATAGAGTATAATAAATATAAATGTACTAACTTTGAGTAATTGTTGATGTAATATTTGGTGTTGGAGCATCAAGAGGGACAATATCTATATCAAAGAAGTGTATCGTTATTGTTATGTAATAAACCATACTCCTACCTGATTGATATTGAGATGAACCTTCATGAGGAAAATTTTGGTCTATAAATAATATAAATATCACATCATTATGACTTTAAACTACTTACTGTATTCTTTGAGCATGTCTTTTGCTACCTGTACTGTCTCCTTTGATTTTAATAAGACAGTATTGAATACTCTTAACTTGTTAGGATCATCAGATATTGTACTAGATAGTGCTCTCAAAAGACCATCAGTTAGTGATCCACCTGATCTTGTCACCTCATCTGTTGTCTCCTTAGAGATGACTCCCTCTGAATGTAACATCCAAACCGTCTCCATTGGAAAACCATATTGTAAGAGACTTTCAGAGTGTTTCTGTAACACTTGGCATGGGAACTCCTTTTGCACTATTTTTGTGAAAGAAGAGAAATAATATATTACGATACTAAAATAAACTTATTTCATCAACTCACTTTCTACTAATGCTCTCTTGTATTCCTCAGCAATAAAATTCTCAGCAATGGCTGGCTTCTGTAGAGTTTCAATAATGTCTCTTCTCATAGCTTTTGGCTTGGAACTCAGCCACAATTCGAACATTTTTAAAGCTTTGAAACTGGTATCTTCATTCATCACTCTGATACTATCTAGTTCAGTAGTATCTAATTTGAGGAGAACACCAAATGTGTACCATTTAGTACCAACTCTGATGTGTTCACATAACTCAGCAATAGTTGGTTTACCATTCAAAAACTGGTTGAAGTAGCTGGACGAAACGGAGGACGAGGCCATGACTTTTGCAGAGGAATTTAGTGGGAGTGGCCAGTTCCCAATATAGTCACTAATAAGCATGCACAATTGACTCAACCCTAACACATAATTAATTTAGTAATATTTTATTATTAAGATATTGCAAACAATAATAAAATGTAAAAAAATGACAAATGATAATTTATATTTCTTGTGGTTTTATTGGCATACACATATTATAACTGACCTAAAGAAATAAAATAATTGTATAATAATATTTCATACAAAGTAAATCCTCACTGTTTGGTCCCAGAAACTCATTGTCTTCCAACCACATTGTCCCTGTATGAAGTATATCAGTGACACTAAGTCATGACTATATTACTATAATGATAGTACCTTAGTTTGAATTTGTTTGAGATCTTCAGGACCAATATAATGAGGATCTAATATAAGAAACCTAACAAGGAAAACTTAAAAGTAACTACATATTATAACAAATAATATCTATTTCATTCATTACTTATCAGTAGTATTTTTAACCTGATGTCTCCTGATTGTTCATTATATTCAACTCCTAATATGGTATGAGCTAAAACTCCATCCCCAATCATCACTGGCATCCTTTCAGTTTCAAAATGATGTAATAAGACACGCCCTGTTCCAGCTAATTCCTTACCACTAGTACAATGATGAATACGAGAACTGATCTATTTAAACATTACAAAGACAACTGATAGTATTAGGTACTTACTTCAAGTAAATGATTGAGAACATTACAAACTTCAACAGATCCAATCCACTTCTTTGACCCAACAAAGGATGACTATAAACATCAGATATTATAATATTAATATTATTATAATTAGAGTATAAAAAAATATGAGACATTGTGTTGTATTAATGGTATTATATTTAGTAGGTAAATAATAAAATGATGTCATTGTTAAATGCTAAAAATAGAACACGATCACAATGTTATTATAAAACCATAAAAATTAATTGAATATTATCGAACATTAACCTTGTTACTATTTATAGAACAATACCAGACACACTTACTGGTTTATCTCCACATTCTACTAATGTCTGTTGTATTTCATGGTGTGATGGTACATTCCTCTCTGTATAACCTTGATATCTAAACCATGACCATATTGTCTGTAATGAACGATAGGCACAACCCCATCCCTGGAATGAGTCTCTGTAGAATAGGAATGAGTCTATAAAGGCTTAACTTACATTGTCATCATATCCATCTTGTAGGTAGTGATGGTACGCATAACTTCCTGTTACCATAGCAACAGCACTACCAGGTGCTTGAGTATATAGAAAGTAAAATTTAAATGCACAGAATCTAATAATTTTTACTTGTTGTTAGTTTAAGCACTAAATGAGGATCAATAAGATAAGGATCTTGTTTCCATGGTGACCATTGTCGATTTAGTTTCCTTAAAAATGGTTGTGTCATTGGTAAACAAAGCATACTGTGAAACTTTTGTCTAATTAATAGGAGATCATCATCAGAGACAGGGTCATCCTCTTTTATTGACATGTGGGGATAAGCAATAGTAACTGGTACATGTTGTGTAGGTATTAAGAAATGATACAGGAATACTGTGTGGGTGTGGTCAGTCCCAAGGGGCCACTGTATGAGAAAAATTATTTATGTAACTTAATGATTGTAATGGTATCAATCCATTGTACATCTATTCATCCATTGTACATCCATTCATCCATTGTCCATCCATTCATCCATTATACATCTATTCATCCATTGTCCATCTATTCATCCATTGTACATCTATTCATCCATTGTACATCCATTCATCCATTGTACATCTATTCATCCATTGTACATCCATTTATCCATTGTACATCCATTCATCCATTCATATCTTACAAAACTATTATCAGCTATTAAATCAATCTGATTGGTCAATCTCAATTTCATATAATTAGCGGCCATTTTAAATGAAGTGTTAGAATTGAACACACCCACTACACTAAGTATAATTGGGAGAAAGAGAGTACACTCAGTGAGAGGAGAGAGGGTGATAGTTATTAGATGAATGATGAACGATATTGACTTGATTGAAGTAACTCAGCATGAACAAGACTCTATAATATAAACAATGGACATTTGTATTCTTTAAAATAATATATTTGTAAGTTACCTGTCCCAGTGATCCTAAAATATTCTCTTCTTTTATCTTCTTATCCATCAAAATAACCTGTTGCTGTGGCAACCACATAACACTCTCTTTAATTATTTCCTGAAGATGATCCTTAATTAAAGGAGCTAAAAGGAATTCAATGACATGAAATAATTTCTTTGTTACCAGTTAATTTGATTGGTAGGTGGAGCTTCAAATTTGCTTCCAATAGGATTGTTATTGTTTTATCAAGACATGTAGGAACAGTTATTTTGTTATCAACTGATAACTGATGTAGACTGTCTTTCTTTATCTCATAAACAACATGTTCATTATCATTAATAACTACTAGAACATGGACATTCTCCTAAATAATACCATCACATGAATGTCACATGACATGACACACCCACCTTGTTAATACCATGATCTTGCATACCCTTATGTAACTCTTTTAATTGAGTCTCTGATAGCTCCGCCCATTTTAATCTACAAAATAACCCAACAACATCAGTACCAGCTGGATAGTGTTGACAAATAAATTGAGACCCCTCCTTCAAATTAGGAAGAGGTATTTGTTCACCAGCCACTGTAAGTTCAGATACGTTATTACATGAGGTAATCCCTACAATTACAAGGGAACGATCTTTATTAGATGGTACTAGACCAACTAATAGACCACATTGAACATCTTGACATTTTATTAACTGCAAAAAGTTGAGATAAATTATTTTATTATATTTTAATAACTTACTCTTTCTGTGTAAAGTACTATTGACTCTAACTCCATTACTCTCACTAACCACACCTCTTAATTGAAATGGCACTACAAGGAGTAGAGAGGACTTTATTAGAGGCAAGTAAAGTTATTAAAGAGCAGTTAGATCAGGAAATAGAACGTTTAGATCGTCTTGATGATGATGAACTGGAAAAAATAAGACAAAAAGAATAAACCAAGTAAGAATTAGCTGGTAACCATGGTAACACCTAATTCCACCTATCTCTTTTTGAACAGATGAAAGCAGCTGCCACTCAACATCAAGAGCGGGTGTCTAAAGATCATGGAAACTACACTGAAGTTATAGTACTATTTCATATGAAAGAAACCAGTACTTATCACTTCCTGTAATGACAGATAAGACATCCTACAATGATATAATTCACAAACCTCTCCAGATCCACGACAATATGGACAAACTTTGGTTTTTGTACCTGGTTCTCCACCAGTACCTGAGCATCTCTCACAAGTAGCTTGTACTCTCATGGACACTTCCTTAGTACATCCTTTAACAGACTCCATAAATGTTAAATTAAGTAACAACTAAAAGACATCAAATATATATATCAGATATTACACAATAATTTACTTGTTGTGAAGGATTCCCAAAGTCTTGACTAAACATTGAACCAAGGTCTCTGAAATCACCGCCAAAAAATTGTTTGAATATTTCTTCAGCTCTCATAGTACTAAATGGAGTACCTCCGCCTGGTCCCTCAGTAGAAAACTCAGAGAAACCTGAGTAATCATAGACCTTTCTTTTATCAAGATCACTCAGTACCTAAACCATCTCAACATCACATTATATTATATTGTCTTTCTACTTCGTATGCTTCTCCTATTTCAGTAAATTTCTTTGCAGCATTAGGATCACCTTTGTTACGATCAGGATGATATTTCTTAGCAAGCTGTATTTATTATAAGGAACTGTTTTAAATGAACTGGCTCCATTTATTACTTACCTCATAATATGCTTTCTTAATTTCTTCAGCACTGGCAGATCTTGGAACACCTAATATTTTATAATAATCTTCTTTGTATTGACCAGCTGTAGAAATTGATAGATTGGAATAATGGATGAATAACAATGGACAACTACATTTTAATGAATTAATAGATATGAAATAAATGATTATAACAATAGATACATTAATATGAGTAAAATGGACAAATAGCAATTACAATTATTAAAATGATAAACAAAAAAGGAAAATATTGATAAACGAACTATTTATATAATTACACATTATATCTTACATCCAGTGTGTAAATATCTCCATTGATCTAGTAAACTACTTGTATTAATAATTCTCTGAAATGACCGATAACTTGTTTGTATTGCATGATTTGTGATAGTATCTCTATATAGTGGTATAATCTGTCTTGTTGATATCACTGACCATAATAGTCTATGAGCTCTGTTCATTTTAGTACTAGTATAATATGCTAAGACAAAGAAGACAAGATGGTTGACATTACATCAGAATTGTATAAACGATTTGTGTACTATACTATGTTAAAAAGTTGTCATCATATCATACCTTGTTTATATAGTAATATAATGATGAAATATACGGTATAGCAACAGTAGGAGTTAGCAGGTCCACACTCTCTAAGTAATCAGTGCTTCCACGTTTTTGCATGCACAATACCTAATTACTCGATTCCTATTTAAACGAAATGATTAATTTCGTACTTTGAAAACTGTCATATTATGCTGAAGGAACATCAATAAATGTTACGATGAAAGAAAGTAATGATAATTTATATTTCTTGTGATCTAATATGATATATAACTGACCTACAGAGGTAAACTCCTCCACTCCTAAACTAAACTATACTAAAATAATCCACTTATCTGGTTCAAGTAACTGAAGATTACCAACAACATACAGTGTTAAAGTAAACAACATTAGTTCATTTCATATTTATAATAGTCATGTTGTCATACAGTCTCTTGAATGTCCATATGCCAATAGAAATTAAAAAAATTTAAAGGTTTTAATGAATTAAAAATGGTATAAATGATATTGTAGTGTAAGTCAACCAACTTCAGATACATGAATGTGACCATACTATGTACTATACCAACACTGACAACACCTATGATACAAGAGGTCTGTCTTGTTACACAATGATAGAGAGAGAGAGATCATAACTGTATTATTGTAGGGAGTTGAAGAGGTAATTGCTCGTGAACAAGAGGGTCTCAAATCACAAAGTGCTAGTAAGTAACTCAGATATTTACAGAAGTAGCTGTTGTTTATTTCCTTTTATTTTACTAGAATTAGTACATGAACTGTTATCTACTTCAGCTCCTCCTATGTTGAAAACAAGTTATTAATATATCAATATTTTTATAATCTTTATTATTATAATAATATATATAACTCTTGTTCTAGTGTCTATTTGATGTGATATTGAAGGAGATTGAGGCATTTCTCTTCTATAGCTGACAAACATTACAATTGTCAGTATTATAATATACTATTTTATTAGGAGTATATTTGTACACAACACTAATACAACAAAGATAATAGAAATAAGAGAACAAAACAACATAATTGTCAGATATTTAACTAGTAAAATTTAGTGTCTCAAGTATTTGTCATTTTTGGAGATCAGTGATCATCAAATGTCTGATGTGTGTGGTACTAGGTAGATAGAGATTATATAATACAGTATATGGATGAATGGAATGGAATGGATCAATGAAATAGTCAATGGATTAACAGACTGGTTAGAGATTTTATCACTTTGATCAAATTTTATGAAAACAATAAAAAAGATCTAAAGAGCTCCATAAATATTATATATATTATGTTTATTTTATATGTATACATGTATACTTAACAGGAAGTGACCACTTAATAATGAGCAGTAGCTTAATCATTAAAACTACCTAATAATTGTTAGTTATGTTTAAATATTGGGAAGTTGTCTGAAGCTATGGACTTACAAGGAGTAACTAGTTGTCCTCAGAATAAGACAGTCAGTAGTTTCAAAACATGATCAATAGTTACACTCATTGCAAATGATAATTAATTTTATTGATTTCTATAATGTGTCATATGACATGACACACCCACCTTGTTAATACCATGATCTTGCATACCCTTATGTAACTCTTTCAATTGAGTCTCTGATAGCTCCGCCCATTTTACTCTACAAAATAACCCGACAACATCAGTACCAGCTGGATAGTGTTGATGAATAAATTGAGACCCCTCCTTCAAATTAGGAAGAGGTATTTGTTCACCAGTCACTGTAAGTTCAGATACGTTATTACATGAGGTAACCCCTACAATTACAAGGGAACGGTCTTTATTAGATGGTACTAGACCAACTAATAGACCACATTGAACATCTTGACATTTTATTAACTGCAAAAAGTTGAGATAAATTATTTTATTATATTTTAATAACTTACTCTTTCTGTGTCTAGTACTATTGACTCTAACTCCATTATTCTCACTAACCACACCTCTTAATTAAAATGGCACTGCAAGGAGTAGAGAGGACTTTATTAGAGGCAAGTAAAGTTATTGAAGAGCAGTTAGATCAGGAAATAGAACGTTTAGATCGTCTTGATGATGATGAACTGGAAAAAATAAGACAAAAAGAATAAACCAAGTAAGAATTTGTTGGTAACCATGGTAACACCTAATTCCACCTATCTCCTTTTGGTCATATGAAGGCAGCTGCCACTCAATATCAAGAGCGGGTGTCTAAAGATCATGGAAACTACACTGAAGGTATAATAATATTTCATATGAAAGAAACCAGTACTTATCACTTCCTGTAATGACAGATAAGACATCTTACAATGATATCGTTAACAAACCTCTCCAGATCCACAACAATATGGACAAACTTTGGTTTTTGTACCTGGTTCTCCACCAGTACCTGAGCATCTCTCACAAGTAGCTTGTACTTGACATTTTATTAACTGTAAAAAGTGAGATAAATTCGTACTTTGAAAACTGTTATATTATGCTGAAGGAACACCAATAAATGTTACGATGAAAGAAAGTAATAATAATTTATATTTCTTGTGATCTAATGTGATTTATAACTGACCTACAAAGCTAGGTAAACCCCACTCCTAAACTAAACTATACTAAAATAATCCACTTATCTGGTTCAAGTAACTGAAGATTACCAATAACATACAGTGTTAAAGTAAACAACATTAGTTCATTTCATATTTATAATAGTCATGTTGTCATATAGTATCTTGAATGTCCATATGTCAATAGAAATTTAAAAAATTTAAAGGTTTTAATGAATTAAAAATGGAATAAATGAGATTGTAGTGTAAGTCAACCAACTTCATATACATGAATGTGATCATACTATGTACTATACCAACACTGACAACACCTATGATACAAGAGGTCTGTCTTGTTACACACTGATAGAGAGAGAGAGATCATAACTGTATTATTGTAGGGAGTTGAAGAAGTAATTGCTCGTGAACAAGAGGGTCTCAAATCACAAAGTGCTAGTAAGTAACTCAGATATTTACAGAAGTAGCTGTTGTTTATTTCCTTTTATTTTACTAGAATTAGTACATGAACTGTTATCTACTTCAGCTCCTCCTATGTTGAAAACAAGTCAATAATATATCAATATTTTTATAATCTTTATTATTATTATAATATATATAACTCTTGTTCTAGTGTCTATTTGATGTGATATTGAAGGAGATTGAAGTATTTCTCTTCTGTAGCTGACAAACATTACAATTGTCAGTATTATAATATATTATTTTATTAGGAGTATATTTGTATACAACACTAATACAATAAAGATAATATAAATAAGAGAACAAAACAACATAATTGTCAGATATTTAACTAGTAAAATTTAGTGTCTCAAGTATTTGTCATCTTTGGAGATCAGTGATCATCAAATGTCTGATGTGTGTGGTACTAGGTAGATAGAAATTATATAATACAGTATATGGATGAATGGAATGGAATGGATCAATGAAATAGTTAATGGATTAACAGACTGGTTAGAGATATTATCACTTTGATCAAATTTTATGAAAACAATAAAAAAGATCTAAAGAGCTTCTCCACAAATATTATATATATTATGTTTTTTTTATATGTATACATGTATACTTAACAGGAAGTGACCACTTAATAATGAGCAGTAACTTAATCATTAAAACTACCTAATAATTGTTAGTTATGTTTAAATTTTGGGAAGTTGTCTGAAGCTATGGACTTACAAGGAGTAACTAGTTGTCCTCAGAATAAGACATAGTCAGTAGTTTCAAAACATGATCAATAGTTACACTCATTGTCACAACATTCATATCAAATGATAATTAATTTTATTGATTTGTATAATGCATGTTAGTTATATTATATTGTTAATTTATTTGTCACTCTCAAATGTTGTATACAACAATAGAATAAAATAATAAAAATGACAATATGGACCTAGTACTTGATTTAATCCAATAGCCAGTGCTGGTATATAAAGACCTTCATTTATTTTATATGATATTGAAGTGTGTCTGTTTTATGTTCAAGAGAGAGACTATTTACTTGTTCTAGATCATCAACTACTTGACATCACTTGAAAAGCTACATAATGTAGATATATGTCAAAGTGATATTAGAAGGACAAACTTACATTTAGTCAAGAGAAAACATGTTATAGACTTTGATTGACGTTGTAACTAGGTCATGTTTGTAGACAATATAGTGAAACTTACCTTCATTATGTTATTATTATTATTTTTATTATTGTTGTTGTTGTTGTTTCCCAATGCAACAAAATGATATAAATTAGTTTGACAGTTAAGAATCAGAATCAATGGAGGTACATTGGATGCATGCCAGTACGTTCTACTGGCACCCAGATGGTTAATTAAGAGAGAGTTGAACAGTTAAATTTAGGGTAGATAGGGAGGTGACTGCACTTGTTACAGGGACAGAGGACATGAAAAGTGCAAGTGTTGGATGAATCAAAATGAGATAAAGAGTGGCTCCAGAGCACCTGCTTTAGATGTAGTTTGATAGTAGGAAGAGAAATAGAGATATCAATTGGTGGAAGAGAATTTCATAGACAAATTAGATGACAAAAGTAGGAGTGCTGAGAGAGTCTTGTTGGCTCAAAGCAATGAACTAATTTGGAAGAGGAAGAGGATCTTGTGTTGGCAGTAGAGAAAGAAACATAATATCTGAACAACTCAATAGAACTCAAGCTGATTGGATCTCCAAGGGAGAAAAGACACAATTGTTATGTTCCTGTAGGTATCAAGTTCACAGGTTATAGGATATCAAGTCGTATTCTCAACTAACTGGAGAATGAAATTTTCCACTGTTAATGATAGCTACCTGTAACTAATAGTTTTCATTATTACTTGACTAGAACAGACATCATATGAACTTTTGACATAATATTCCTTTGTCTCCTCCTCTTCCTTCAGTCTGTAGTCTGTTTAATAATAAAACAACACTCTTACCGCCATGTTTATTTTCGGTTTGCATTTTTCCATAGTTACACACAACAGCCATTAAAGTAAGAGGTGTAGAAGGCAGCAGCTGTCTGAGAAAAGTTTGCTGCTTAAGTCTTTACTGCTTTAAGCCTTCTTTACTAGAAACTACTAATGATAGAAGATAACTAACTATATAGCAAAACTGCTAACTACTAGATACAGTCTACTACTGTTAATAGAAACTAAGTTTGTTTAGTAGTAAGTTAATAGTTGTAATGTTATCAAGAAATCTTCTGATGTTGCATGGATCAGTACTTTCATGGAATTGTTAAAAGTGAGTGTATTATTAAATAGAACGTGTTATTAAATATAATATTAATTTGTTAAGTGAACTGTGTGTGTAGGAAATAAGTTTTTGGGCGATTTGACAAATTAATTGGCTTTAATTAATGGATTTTTTATTAGCAGTAGTAATTAATGGTATTAGACGTAGCGATAATATTTAATTTTTTTTATTTTTTTATTAAAACACAAAAGACACTCAATAGCAAAGCTAATATAAAGAGCATCAAAAACAATAACATAAAATAAAATAGGAGGTGAAGGATTTATGATGAGTGATAATATTAACAGGTGAATGAATAAATAACTATGAACAATATGTAAGCTATATTCCTGATGATTCTAAAGTATATAACAAATACTTTGATTGAACTGACTTGCAGAGTTGAGATCTTTGAATGATGAGGGAAGGGAATTCTACGGGAGATAGCACTGGGAAGGAAGAAGTTGAGGGTAGCAGAAGATCTGGAGAAGGGCAGATTCAAGTTTAAAGGGTGGGAAGAACGTAAATTATAAGAGGACTGTTTTTTAAATAAAAGAGCCAGCAGGAATGTAGAGCTTACTAAAGATGAACTTGTATAAAAGGACAAGCTTGGATGTTGTTCTACAGGAGGATAGAGAAGGAAGATTGAAGAGTTGTAGAAGTAGACGATAGTCAGAGGTCTACTGCAGAGCTTTAGGGCAAAGTGTTGAACTTTTTCCAATTTATTGATGTTAGGAATGGAATATGGATCCCAAACAGAGGAGCTGTACATAAGGATGGGGAGGACTAATGTCAAGTACAATTTAATAAGAACATAAGAAGAGCTATAGTAAAATTGATGATAGATGTAGCCAAGCAGTTTCTTGACCTTGGAACAGGTTTCATTGATGTGAGTAGACCAGGAGAGGTTAGAGGTTAGAGTAACACGTAGGTACTTATATGAAGAGACTAATTCAAGAGGTGATCCATCAAGGAAAAGAGAAGGAAGAGTAGCAAAGGATGTAGGAGACTTTCTGGAAATGATCATGCATTTGGTTTTTGAGTGATTAATTGTTAGGTGTTTAGATTTGACCCAGGAAGAGAGAATATTAACGTTAGATTGTGCAAGTGAAAATTCAAAGGATGATTTGAAGGGACACAATAGAAGGATGTCGTCAGCATATAGGATGATGGATGAAGTTGAGGAGAAAGTTAACTGGAATATGTCATTCACATACAAAATGAAGAGAAGTGGTCCAAGAATCAAGCCTTGAGGAACACCAGATAGGACGGTGGACTTAGAAAAAGAACAGCCATCAACAACAACCTGCTGAGATCGAAGTGTGAGATAGCTTTGAAGCCAAACCATAAGATGATGAGAAATGTCAAGTGAAAAAAGTACATCAAGAGGGGTTGATGTGGAACCGAGTCAAATGCTTTAGTTAGATCAAAAAAGATTGCACAGATAGAGTACCCTTTATCCAGCTGAGTAAACCATAAGTTAGAATTTTATATAGCTACTAACTAGAGGCCTATTAATGTACAATTTAGTCTAGTTTGTTTGTTCTAATTGTATTTGTAAATATTAGAAATAACAATAATATTAAAGCTTTTATTATTAATTAATGTAGGCGTGGTCAATTGTCAAGTAGAGAAGTTGATTTTTTCTAGAGAAGAAGTGAATTATAAAAATTGTTAACTTTGTTAGAAGACAAAGAACTGGAAACTAAAGTATTTAACTAATAATTGACTTATTTGAATTTGAATTTATATTTAGTAAAAAATTTTGTCAAAGTACAAAAATAACTAATATTGATTAAGGAGATAATAATCATTAATAAACAAACTCTCCAAACTATTATTTTTATCACTAACACTTTGTAATTGTTGTATACCAAATTCAGTAATTTTAGGACAGCCATAGAGATATAGTACTTGTAATGTTTTATTGTTAGTTATGAGATGAGAGAGATGAGGTATGTCATTATTAGTAATGTAATCATCATGCCACAAGCCTAATTCCTTGATTATTTTATTATCAGCTACAGCAGTTGTTAATAAGTGGTAAGTATCTGGTACGAGAGGTGAGGAGATAAGATATAGGCTCCTCATTGTTTGATTATCAGTTAGGGCTTGTAATAGTTGATTGACACAGTTATTATCAAAATGTGTGTCAAATATATAAAGTTCCCTCACTTGACATTCATTAATATCAGTTAATATTGTAAGTAAACTTTGAGGAGATAATGAGTCAAGTACAATACTCCATGTTGTGTCTTGTTCTCTCTTTAATTGACATATCACTTCTTTACTTTCCGCCACAGTAGATGAAGTAAGTGTAACTCTATCACTGTCCCACTCAACACTTCCAGTGTCTCCTATAATAAAACATAGTTACTATATAATATTTTACACACACAACAATAGCTATACACACACTCTAACATGCTCAACTACGATTGTCAAGACCTAGCAAAGAAGATGACGCCATTACTAATGTTAGGTTACTATAGTAATGATGTACAGAGATGAACAGATTCTATAAACAGGCTTAAATTTACATACACTATACACATTAGTACCTTTACAAAACTATATTGAATAACAATTATATTGTTTAGTGTAGTGTCAATTCAATAGTACCAGTTCTTAGTTCTGAGTATTTTAATAGAATACTCCCAAAGACTATAAAGTACTAATACTTAAAGAAAGGCTGATAAATATTGTTACACACAGACATTGGGGACTCCATAAATATAGCTATTGAGAGAGGGGAGTGGCTAGCTATGTAAGACTGCCCACCTATTTGATTGGGTTTCCAGACTACACAGTATTTAAAGTACTATGTTCTGTTCATGTTGAGAATGACTGTGGTTTAGTGGAATTCCAATAACGACACACGTCATCAACCTAACTTGGGTGTGGTATTGTAATTAGAGTGTTTTTTTGTGAGTCATATTAAAGTTTTTCATGTTTCTTAGTCTACAAAATGCAGTACTTATTGATATCACTAGTGAATAGTATATGAGAGAGAAAATGGTACACATAACATTGCAGATAGAACTGTATGGACATGTGACATGCTTTATTAGAACTAACTATTTTATTATAAATGTAATTAGATCATTATGATGTCATTACTATAATGATAACACTTACTGTCCACTTAAGACTCTTAGTCTGCAATGAAATACTTAAAAAGAGGAGCCCTTACAAGTCTAAGAAGTTATATCTAGCAAATTAACTGATACACTAAACAATGTTCAGTGCTACATGTTCTTTAATAGTTAATACAGTAAATCAGGAGATTTTGTATTAATATCTATTGTTATTTTTTATCATTTATAATTAATAGTTATAATTAAATATAGTTAATGATGTTATATTGTAAAGATATTATTAATAACATATACAATACAAACAATTCCTAATTTTTTATTAACTTACTTTTAGTTTCAGATGATGTGTCTTGTACATGTTCTGTCTTGATTTGATCTGATGTTGACTCTGATATTAGAGATGACTCTATAGAAATAATGTACAAGGAAATAGTTAGTGATAAGAGAGTATATAAGACACAATGAAACCAGTCTAGTCTATAAAGATAAAGTTGATCTTTATATTAATATATTGTTACATGTAATGTTTGTTGTAATATTTTAAAGACACACTTCATGTATTAACAAAACTATATTGTGTATTACATGTAGTTGTGTTGGTATTTATTCTCTAATTAACTGAAATGGATCAATGTGAATAATAATTATGCTGCTTGTTATACTTTACAACAGGTTGGACCTGTATAGGTAGGACCATCCTATACTATCAGCATCCTATTCTATTATATATATATGTTAGGTTACTATGACAACATATATCTAAGTAGATGTAGATGAAGGATTGAAATAAACAGACTTGTCATGTTACTTTCAATATACTTTACTCTAAATGTCTCTACTGGTCTACCTTGAGTATGATAACTATAAATTACTGATCCATGCTGTAGTATGGTTGATATAACATGATGATGAATGATGGAAAATACCATATAACAGGAACATTAGATATGGTTTTAAATTGATGTATGGTAAACTATTAATGAAATTTTAACCCTTTAAAGACTGAATTGGATGGAGACTAGAAATTAAACCTTAAATATAATGATTCAGAGATTACAGGAAATATTACTACAATTAAAAATCCACTGGTAACTGTTATTATGTCATGACAAGAAATTTTGGTAGGAACACCAAATGGTTTAGCACTTAGCTCTATCTAATAAATGATTGACATATTTTAATAGAATATTCCCAAAGTAGATAAACTATTAATATTAACAAGACACAAGATATACACAGATATAACTAAGTAATATAACTGGTGGGAGAGGGACTGGCTAACTAATAGTCTGATTGGGTCCACCCACTGGAGTAGGTGTCCAAACTATATTATAATGTAAAGTATATGATAAAATGGTTCATACTTCATATCATCATTGTAGATACTAATATTGTACATTATATAATGTAATGTAATAAACATGTGACATAATGAACTAACATTCAAAATACATATAATGACATCATTATGATGTCATTATAGGTAATACATTAGCTTGTATTAAAATATTTAAAGGGAGGTGCCCTATCAATAAATGTTATGAATTTCTTAATATCATTCTCTTCATTGTTATATATTATTATCATAATGACTGACATACATCTCCTAATACTATCATCATTAATGATGTTATAATTAAGAGGATTTACTTAATTTGTGAAGAGGAGGTGGAGACAGTATAACAAAGTTCTTAGGGAACATCCCATGTACTCCATTAAGAGTTCCCATGTACCATTCTTCATCAACCTGTTAAAATGAATATGTTCAGTAGAGATGAATGGATAAAGTCTCTCCATATATACCTTAACAACAACTTTGATAACATCTCTGATATTTAAGTTTAGTTGATCATTATTTGTTTTAGTATAAGAGAACTGGACAATAGCTTCTACAGGAGGTTTCTCCCAGGTAGTAGTACGAGTATTATAAAAGATACGTCCATTAAGTAAAACCCTACTTTCCCATCCAGGAGATTGTTGATGTGATTGTTGAGATACTGTGTAATATGATAAGTTAATAAATCAACAATATAAATAATTCATTACTGTTAATAACTAGTGATTATCTGTACAGTGTTAGTGAGTTAGTCTCATGGGGCTAGTCCCTCTCTGTTAAGACTATTTGTGAGAACTATATTGTTCAGTTACTAGTTAAATATATTAAATACTCTGACAAGTTTTGAGTCTTTAAAGTTATAAAACTCATGTATTTCACTGCTTTGATAAGAATAGAATCATTGACCACACCCTCATAAATTATTAATTGGTAACAAAAATTTGGCCATGTCTTTTTACTTGTCCTATCATTGTTATCTACCTTCCAATACCTGAAAAAGACTATATAAAAGAGAATACTGAATGCTACATAAACACTGTCAGTATGCTAGCTTTCCAGGTCATAGTTATAATATAACATATTGAAGTTCATATTAAAATATTATAGCAAACACATACAATATATGATAACATATATATACTAATATACCTTGACTACTTGATGTCACTTTAGTAACTGTTGTATTATCAGATGATATCTTGTCTTGAACATCAGATGACACATTGGTTATAACTAATTCCGTCTCCTTCTCTTCACTTTGTGATGTAACTTGACTAGATGACATATCTTGTATTGATTTATCAGTAACTATCTCATCAAGTGACTCTGATTTGACAGACTTGATTTCTGATATTTGAGATTGTAGACCTGATAATAATAATTATAATAATTTCACTGATATATTTTATAGTTTTCTTACTTTTCATCTTTTCCATCAATTGACTGATTGCTCCTTCTCTCTCCTTTAATTGTGAAGTTAATGATGTTATTTTTTCTTGTAATATTTTGTTTTCTTCTTGTTTCTCTAATAATACTTTATCAGTAACTATAAAACAGTACCATATATGGTATGTACTACTATTAACAGTATTATAGCTCACATTCTTTGTCTCTGGTTAATTGCTCAATTTCTTTAATTTTTTCAACTACTACTTTACCAGTAGCTATAAAACATTACCATATTTTTGTATATAATACTAACAGTATTGAAAGTCACCTTCTTTTTCTCTGGTTAACTGCTCAATTTCTTCAATTTTTTCAACTACTACTTTACCAGTAGCTATAAAACATTACCATATTATTGCACATAATACTAACATTTTTTAAAGTCACCTTCTTTTTCTCTGGTTAATTGCTCAATTTCTTTTCGGTTGTCAATCAAAATTTTATCAGTAACTAGAGAATATAACCATATATGGTAATAATAGTATTATAGCTCACCTTCTTTATGTCTTTTTAACTTGTCAAGATCTAAGGTCTTTGGCTTACTGATTATGTCTAATAGTTTCAGCTTCTCTGTTTACATTAGGGACATAGTTATATCTCAATTAATGTACATGTACCTGATAAAGTGTCAGTTGATGATTGATCTTGTGGTCCTTTGGTAAAAACTACATGTAACATATAATACATGTAATTAATGTGTGTTTAATAAATATATATTATTACTATAAGATCTGATCAGTCAATGTGTGTGTGTGTGTTTGTGTTGCAGCTGTAGACATACCTTCAATAGATGATTCTAATTCCATTATTTTATGATCTCTCTCAGCTAATTTACTTCTCTGAGAAGTGACCTCCTCCTCAAGTCTTCTCACCTATAGTATATATCATTACATAATGTCTAGTCTGTATTAGTCTGTCTATATTACTTACCTGATCTCTTCCATGTATATTCCAAATGGTACAATGACCAATTGTAAGCTTCATCAAGTCTTTCTTGTTCATTAAATGAACAGTTTCATGAGCTTTAACAATAAGTGATCCCAGTAGATCAAGTGGAAAGGTACACATTACAATGATAGAGTTTCCCTCTTTGATAACTTCCACAGTAACCCTCTTTGCTAATCGTTGGAAAACAGCTGAGAGAAGTGCTCTAATATCATTTAATGTGTAGCCATCTGGATCCCAATTGAGAACAAATGTAGCAGTCTCACCAGTAAGAGGAGTAGGGATGGTTGTTACGGAAAAGATTTCCTCTAGACAGAGACGAACAGTTGATTTTTGACAAAACTCTTCGATTGTTTTCTTATAAGACTCAATATGTGTCTTAGCTTCTTCTATGCGAAATCGCTTCACCACTGCCTCCAAATAGTTGATATCAATGAGTGTACACTTGTCACGAACAACATCTAAGACGTCACTGATTGTTTCAGCATGAGCTAAAGAGGGCTTAAGAGGAGAGTAGCAATCTTCAAGGAACTCTTTCATATCTTCCAATGGAGGTGGGTTACTTTTAATGATACCTCTGATAATATTAAAGGTAATTCCAAATTCTGTTCTGATGTTACTAAATTCTGGACTCATACTTTGAGGAATTGGTATTCTTCTCGACTCTACATTGTAAAAATCATTACATTATAAATATATCCAAATTGTATACTTGCCTTGTAGTGCACTACTATTAGCACATAATGTAGTATGCTGAAAGGTGTCTCCTTTGACTGTTTTCACTATAATCATATTCATATGTACTATAATATTATTCATAGTTTATATATACTAACCATAATCATTGAAAATAGCATTACCAATTTTTACATTCTCAGAAGAATGCTTTAATACACTAGCAAACACCTCCAGGTTATGATGACTGATATGAACAGCACTACGTAATGCTTTTAACAAGATAGTCTTTCTCTCTGACTGAGATCGTCCACTGTCCTGTACATATGATAGGGTTGTATCAGATATTACCTTCTCTTCACAAAGGAGTTGTGCCACATTGATAGGATGATGTAAATATTGGGATAGGGTCCCATAATGATAGCGTAATATATCACTAGCACTATCTTCAAGGCTTATCTGATGATCAGGTACTACCTCTTGAAGAACTAACTCTCCTTCATTATTAGGAAACTTTTGAGCTAAACAATTAACATAAATGTTACAGCTATATATCTTTGTTCTTACCAAATGTAC
This sequence comes from Xestospongia muta, assembly GCA_963693285.1. Taxonomy (NCBI): domain Eukaryota; kingdom Metazoa; phylum Porifera; class Demospongiae; order Haplosclerida; family Petrosiidae; genus Xestospongia; species Xestospongia muta. The sequence goes on along the minus strand of OY848919.1, from coordinate 281,976 downwards.
TGAGGATTTTATTTCCTAGGAACCTCATCTCCTCAAATTTGGAAAGTACTTGTGCAAAGACTTTAAGTTTTAGATGATCTAAAGACACTGCTGTGTGTATAGCAGTTAAGAGAGTTGTTTTCTTATAATCAGCTGAGCTTTCAAGTGTTTCAATGTCATCCAGAGTTCTTTCACTGATACATCTCTCACTATACAATAACTGAGACACATCAACAGGATAGATCAGAGACTGTGTTAAAGCAGTATAATAATGTTGTAGAATAGTGCTAGCTTCATTGGATACTTCCAACACTTCAGGTACTATACACAAGGAGATTGAAATATCACAATGTTAATAGTTATCATTATTAAATAGACTTTCACTTACCAGATGTAGTGGTGAGATATAATTCTCTCAATTTTGTCTCATATTGCACAGCAAGAGTGATCTCTTCAATGGAATTCTTTCTCAATGTCTCCACAATTTGTCTCCTTGTAGCTTGTGGATTGGTATCCAACCATAGCTCAAACACCTTTGTCATTTTATCCATGACATTAGCATTCTGGAGTTTATCAATACCGTTTAGCTTCCTGGGGTCTAGTTCAAGTTGGACACCCATCTGGTACCATTTAGGACTTACAGGTACGTACTCACATAACTCAGCAAGACTTGGTCTATCATTTAATATCTCTTGAAAAGACATGTCTCTAGTGTAGTCTCGCGTAGCCAGCCCCACTCTTCCGGTAGGGGGGAGGGGCTGGCTACCCGAGACTACACTAGAGACATGTCTTTTGAGGAGATATTGGGGTAAGCTGGTGGTAATAAGGTAGGATTAAATGTAAAAGATTGCTTTCATTTTCTTTCTCAGCGACCTGGTGCCTTTGCAGTCTACCTAGAACCTTGGCATGCTGACATATTGTCTTTTCTCGATTTAAAGAAAAACCACAGCAAAGAAGAACAGGTTAAACAAGTTTTAAAAACCAGTTTCATATGGTATCATTTAACAGAGAACTCGCAATTTATTCTATGCTTTGTGGGTCTCTGATTTATTTATGAAAAGAATTGAAGAAGATCAAGATTGGTCCTTAATGTGTCCGAACGAATGTCCAGGTCTACATGAAAAGTGGGGGGAGGAGTTTGAAGCTCTTTATGAAATGTACTAAAAGTCTAAAACACATCCTTTGATATCTAAATTTATTATCTACTATGTTGCTGTTGAGTGTGTGGTATATCTTGTAGGTATGAGAGAGAAGGAAGGGCTCGTAAAATTATTAGAGCTCAAAAATTGTGGTTTGCTATATTGGAAGCTCAAATAGAGACTGGTACTCCATACATGTTATATAAAGACTCCTGTAACAGAAAGAGTAACCAACAGGTATTAAGAGATAATGTATATATTGATTGAGTCTCTCCCTCTCCCTAGAATCTTGGTACCATCCAGTCCAGTAATCTGTGCACAGAAATAATTGAGTATACTAGTTCTGATGAGGTGAGTTATATATTGGTAATGACATCATTTTTATTTCTATTTTTAGGTTGCTGTCTGTAATTTAGCATCAATAGCTTTAACACGATTTGTTACTAGTGACAACAGATTTGACTTCCAAAAATTATTTGATGTCACTAAAGTTATCACACGGAATCTCAATAGAATCATTGACATCAACTATTATCCTGTTGTTGAGGCACGTAACTCTAATCTACGTCATCGTCCAATAGGTATTGGAGTACAAGGATTAGCAGATACCTTTATTTTAATGAGGTATCCATTTGAGAGTGAGGAGGCACAAGATTTAAACAGAAAGATATTTGAGACAGTATATTATGCTGCATTGACTGCGTCATGTGAACTGGCTCAAGTTGATGGTCCTTATGAAACATATCAAGGTTCACCAGCTAGCAAAGGAGTAAGTCACAATACATGAACACTGCATATAATACTGTTAGAATGTGTTGTGATTTTCTATTAAGAACTTCTAAAAAAATTTTGACTGATTGAGTAATTATTTTTGAATCTAAAATTTCAATTTTAATTTCGATATATTTAAAGAATATATTATTTGATATTACAGATCTTACAATATGATATATATGTGGAATGTGACACCATCTAGTCTCTGGGACTGGACCAAACTCAAGGCCAACATTGCCAAGTTAGTCAAACCAGTTTTACCAGTTAAGTATCCTTGTTATTACTAGACACGGCATACGTAACAGTTTGTTACTAGCTCCAATGCCTACAGCCTCTACTGCCCAAATATTGGGTAACAATGAGTCTATTGAACCATATACCAGTAATATCTACACTAGAAGAGTCCTGTCTGGAGAGTTTCAAGTATGTGTGATAAATGGATACATACATAGCTAAATGAATGGATAGATTAGTGGTTAAAATAATAAATGGATGGATGATTATCTTAATGGATGAATGTTCTATATTTTTTATTTAATAGATCGTTAACTCTCATTTAATGAAGGATCTTACTGAACGATGTCTCTGGAATGAGACTATGAAACATCGCCTCATTGCTCATAATGGTTCTGTACAGGTGGGTGTGGTTTTAATAACAATGTATATTAGAGAACATATTCTAATTAGAAAATTCCTGAAATTCCTGAAGATTTAAAACAGTTATATAAGACAGTTTGGGAGATATCACAAAAGACTCTCATTAATATGGCCGCTGATCGTGGTGCCTTTATAGATCAAAGCCAATCCTTCAATGTTCATATGGGAGAGACCAATTTTGGTAAAATGACATCAATGCATTTCTATGCTTGGAAAAAAGTTAGTTATTAAATATTGAGTGTTGCTATGACATTTTGTATAACAGGGTTTGAAAACTGGTATGTACTATCTTAGAACTAGACCAGCTGCTCAAGCTATTCAGTTTACAGTTGACCAAAAAGTTGTTCAACAGGCTTGACAAAAAGAAAATGTTGACCCTGAATCAAAAGTTGATCGTGAGAAAGAGGAGGAAGCTATGGCTTGTTCTTTTAAAAATAAAGAAGCTTGTATGTCCTGTAGTGCCTAAAACATTATAACTACATTATAAAGTAGAATATATGGAACAATTTATGAGTTACAAATTTGACATAATTTAAAGTTTCAAGTAAAAAGTAATAATTTTATCAACACACATTGTTCTGGATATTAAGTAAAATACAATGTACAGTACAAGTTGATATAATAAAGACAATAAATAATAGCACAATATTTCTCCACCCCTAGTAATAATAGAAATATTACAATATGTTATAATATACTAACTTTGATCTCTCTGTATACTAAGATATATAATGTCCAAATACATGACCAGTTTTATAAAGGGGTGGAGTTTAATAACTATCATTAACTATATATTGTGTTGAAGCTCATTGCGTTTAGAATCTGAGGAACTTGTACCTAAAAAGATAGATTAAATAACTTTTATAATTATTTGATAGAACTATGTTAACTATTTTGTATTACATTGTACATGTTTTCAATTCTCATAACTGGTTCTAAATGACATAGTCTGTACTCTGTCATCAACTTTGTAACAATGTTAATAGGTTTCTTGGTATATGAGAGAGATATTACAAACTAGTTCTTACAAGTCAATCCTTTTATTTGATAAAGGAACATACTTAACATCAAATCAAGTGACAAGAATATATGGAAATATAAAATAATGAATTAAATTTCACAGTAAATACTCACTGATAAACAATACCGATACGATATATCAGTATATGTGACAATGGATGTTTTATAGTTTTATTACTAGACTAAATTACTGATCAATATTGTGTGGGTGGAAGAGTTGATGTTGAGTTTAATATAATTACTGATCAAATGTTGTATACAACAATAGAATAAAATAATAAAAATGACAATATGGACCTAGTACTTGATTTAATCCAATAGTCAGTGCTGGTATATAAAGACCTACATTTATTTTATATGATATTGAAGTATGTCTTTTATTTCCGAGAGACTACACTATAAAAATTGATTTGTCATTTTAACAACTGATTAATTTGTATCTGAAATGGATGGACTACTATGGAATGTAGAATTTTTGTGAATTACTCACTGTGTAATATATTGGTATGTTATACTGTTACAAAGCAACAAATTATACAGTGAGTAATTCATGAAAAGTCTAGATTCCATAGTAATCCATCCATGTAATGTACAAATTAGTTGTTAAAATAACATACTAATTTTTACAGTGTATACACTTGTTCTAGATCATCAACTACTTGATATCACTTGAAAAGCTACATAATGTAGATATATGTCAAAGTGATATTAGAAGGACAAACTTACATTTAGTCAAGAGAAAACATGTTATAGACTTTGATTGATGTTGTAACTAGGTCATGTTTGTAGACAATATGATGAAACTTACCTTTATTATGTTATATCTGAACAACTCACTAGAGCTCAAGCTGATTGGATTTCGGAGGGAGAAAAGTCACAATTCATGTCATGTTCCAGTAAGTATCAAGTTCACAGTTCATACTAGAACAGACATCATATGAACTTTTGACATAGAATTTCTTTGTCTCCTCCTCTTCCTTCAGTCTGTAGTCTGTTTAATAATAAAAGACAAGACAACAACACTCGTACAGCAATGTTTACTCGCGGGTTTGCAATTTTCCATAGTTACACACCACACCTATTAAAGTAGCAGCTGTAGAAGCCAGCAGCTTTCGGTAAGAAAAAGTTTGCTGCTTAAGCCTTTACTGCTTTAAGCCTTCTTTACTAGAAACTACTAATGATAGAAGATAACTAACTAGCAAAACTGCTAACTACTAGATACAGTCTACTACTGTTAATAGAAACTAAGTTTGTTTAGTAGTAAGTTAATAGTTGTAATGTTATCAAGAAATCTTCTGATGTTGTATGGATCAGTACTTTCATGGAATTGTTAAAAGTGAGTGTATTATTAAATAGAACGTGTTATTAAATATAATATTAATTTGTTAAGTGAACTGTGTGTGTAGGAAATAAGTTTTTAGGTGATTTGACAAATTAATTGGCTTTAATTAATGGATTTTTTATTAGCAGTAGTAATTAGTGGTATTAGACGTAGCGATAATATTTAATTTTATATAGCTACTAACTAGATGCCTATTAATGTAGAATTTAGTCTAGTTTGTTTGTTATAATTGTATTTGTAAATATTAGAAATAACAATATTGAAGCTTTTATTATTAATTAATGTAGGCATGGTCAATTGTCAAGTAGAGAAGTTAAGTTTTTCTAGAGAAGAAGTGAATTATAAAAATTGTTAACTTTGTTAGTAGACAAAGAACTGGAAACTAAAGTATTTAACTAATAATTGACTTATTTGAATTTGAAATAATATAATTTTAAGAAAAATGATATCAGGAATAGTACAAAAATAACTAATAATTAACAGAGTCTTTCTCCATTAAAGTACACACTCAAACTATTATTGTTAACACAAACATTTTGTAATTGTTGTTTACCAAATTTAGTAATTTTAGGACAGCCATAGAGATGTAGTACTCCTAATGTTTTATTGTTAATAATGAGACTAGAGAGATGTGGTATGTCTTTATCAGTAATGTTATTGTCATGCCACAAGTCTAATCTCTTGATTATTTTATTACTAACTACAGCAGTTGTTAATAAGTGGTAAGTATCTGGTACGAGAGGTGAGGAGTGAAGATATAGTACCTCCATTGTTTGGTTATAAGTTAGTACTTGAGATAGTTGACTGACACAGTTACCATCAAACGGAGTGTTCTCTATATAAAGTCCCCTCACTTTACATTCATTAATATCAGTTAATATTGTTAGTAAGCTTTGAGGAGATAATGACTTGAGTTCAATCCTCCATGTTGTGTGTTGTAGTCTCTTTAATTGACGTATCACTTCTTTACATTCCACCACAGTAGATGAAGTAAGTGTAACTCTACCGTTCTCCCACTGAACACTTCCAGTGTCTCCTATAATAAAACATAGTTACTATATAATATTTTACACACACAACAATAGCTATACACACACTCTAACATGCTCAACTACGATTGTCAAGGCCTAACGAAGAAGACGACGCCATTACTAGTGTTAGGTTACTATAGCAATGATGTACGGAGATGAACGGATTCTACAGAACGGACTTAAATTTACTGAGCGTTATACTAATAATTTACTGTATTATGATCTAAGCCAGGAATGGGGACGTCAATATCTACTGAGACAGGCACACAGGGTACTGAACTGTTATATCAATAATTTACTGTATTAGTTGGAAGGCTAAATTGTTGTTGATATATTATCACTCAATGATCTGAGCCAGGATGAGGATGTCAATATCTTACAAAGCTACTGAGACCAGCAAAGGGTACCTGGTAGGTAGCTATAAGGATGACTAGTACATCACAAACAACACTCATTATGTAACAGATAAACAGAGTTCATGTCTTGTCTGTTGTGTGCTTATAATATATTTCATGAACTTTGGTAGACTTCTTTTTGCAAATTAATATTTCACTTTATTTATTAACTCTTATCTAACTTAATAAAGTCAGTATCATTGCTAGTCCAATATGTGAGTATAGTCCTGGTACTTTACAAATGTCATGATGTAGTGTTGTGACATGACTCAAAATGTTGTGTCATTTATAATACATACACATCAGTACCTTTACAAAACTATATTGAATAACAATTATATTGTTTAGTGTAGTGTCAATTCAATAGTACCAGTTCTTAGTACTAAGTATTTTAATAGAATACTCCCAAAGACTATAAAGTACTAATACTTAAAGAAAGGTTCATAAATATTGTTACACACAGACATTAGGGACTCCATAAATATAGCTGTAGGGAGAGGGGAGTGGCTAGCTACATGAGACTGCCCACCTATTTGATTAGGTCTCCAGACTACATAGTCAATGTACTATATATATTCTGTTTGCATTGAGAATGACTGTGGTTTAGTGGAATTCCAATAATGACCTATGTCATCAACCTAACTTGGGTGTGGCATTGTAATTGCAAAGTTTTTTGTAAGTCATATTAAGGTTTTTTGTGTTTCTTAGTCCACAATACACAGTACTTATTGATGAATAGTATATGAGAGAGAAAATGGTACATATAACACTGCAGGTAGAAATGTATGGACATTTGACATGTTTTATTAAAAACTAATTATTTCATAAACTAATTACATCATTATGATGTCATTAATATAATGATAACACTTACATGTCCTCTTTAACATCTTAGTCTACAATGAAATGCTTAAAATGAGGAGCCCTTACAAATATAAGAAGTTATCTCTAGCAAATTAACTGATACACTAAACAGTGTTCAGTGCTATATGTTGTTTAATAATTAATATAGTAAATCAGGAGATTTTGTATTAATATCTATTGTCATTTTTTATCATTTATAATTAATAGTTATAATTAAATTTAGTTAGTGATGTTATATTGTGAAGATATTATAACTAACATATACAATATAAACACTTCCAAATTTCTTATTAACTTACTTTTAGTTTCAGATGATGTGTCTTGTACATGTTCTGTCTTGATTTGATCTGATGTTGACTCTGATATTGGAGATGACTCTACAGAAATAATGTGTGAGGAAACAGTTAGTGATAAGAGAGTATATAAGACACAATGAAGCCAGTCTAGTCTATAAAGATAAAGTTGATCTTTATATTAATATATTGTTACATGTAATGTTTGTTGTAATATTTTAAAGACATACTTCATGTATTAACAAACTATATTGTGTATTACATGTAGTTGTGTTGGTATTTATTCTCTAATTAACTGAAATGGATCAATGTGAAAAATAATTTTGTTACTTGTGTACTTTACAACAAGTCCTATACTGTCAGTATCCTATTCTATTATATATATGTATATATATATATATATATGTTAGGTTACTATGACAACATATATCTAATTAAGTAGACATAGATGAAGGATTGAAATAAACAGACTTATCATGTTACTTTCAACATATTTGACTCTAAATGTCTCTACTAGCTAGTAAGTTGGTCTACCTTGAGTATGATAACTATAAATTACTGATCCATGCTGTAGTATGGTTGATGTAATATGACGATGAATGATGGAAAATACCATATAACAGGAACATTTGATATGGTATTAATTTGATGATTTGGTAAACTACTAATGAAATGTTAACCCTTTAAAGACTGAATTGGATGGAGACTAGAAATTAAAACCTTAAATGTAATGATTCAGAGATTACAGGAAATATTACTACAATTATAAATCCACTGGTAACTGGCATACATCTCCTAATACTATCATCATTAATGATGTTATAATTAAGAGGATTTACTCAATTTGGGAGGAGGAGGTTTAGATAGTATAACAAAGTTCTTAAGGAACATCCCACGGACTCCATTAAGTGTTCCCATATACCATTCTTCATCAACCTGTGAAATTGAATATGTTCAGTAGAGATGAATTGATGGAAGTTTCTCTCTTCATATATACCTTAAAGACATCTTTGATAACATCTCCAACATTTAAGTTTAGTTGACCATCATCTGTTTTAGGATAAGAGAACTGGACAATAGCTTCTACAGAAGGTTTCTCCCAGGTAGTAGTATGAGTGTTATGATCGACATAGTAGATACGTCCATTAGGTAAAACCTTAGTTTCCCATCCACTCTGACAAGTTTTGAGTCTTTAAAGTTATAAAACTCATGTACTTCCACTGCTTTGATAAGAATAGAGTTATTGACCACACCCTCATAAATAAGTAATTGATAATAAAATTTGGCCATGTCTTTTTACTTGTCCTATCATTGTTATCTACCTTCCAATACCTGAAAAGGACTATATAAAAGAGAATACTGAATGCTACATAAACACTGTCAGTACTCTAGCTTTCCAGGTCATAGTTATAATATATATATTGAAGTACATATTAAAAATTATAGCAAACACATACAATATATGATAACATATATATACAAATATACCTTGACTACTTGATGTCACTTTAGTAACTGTTGTATTATCATATGATATCTTGTCTTGAACATCAGATGACACATTGGTTATAACTAATTCTGTCTCCTTCTCTTCACTTTGTGATGTAACTTGACTAGATGACATATCTTGTATTGATTTATCAGTAACTATCTCATCAAGTGACTCTGATTTGACAGACTTGATTTCTGATATTGGAGATTGTAGACCTGATAATAATAATTATAATAATTTCAATGATATATTTTATAGTTTTCTTACTTTTCATCTTTATCATCAATTGACTGATTGCTCCTTCTCTCTCCTTTAATTCTAAAGTTAACGATGTTATTTTCTCTTGTAATATCTCATTCTCTTCTTGTTTCTCTACTAATACTTTATCAGTAGCTATAAAACATTACCATATATGGTATGTACTACTAACAGTATTATAGCTCACATTCTTTATGTCTGGTTAACTTCTCTATCTCTAAGGTCTTTGCCTTACTCATTCTGTCTAATAGTTTCAGCTTCTCTGTTTACATTAGGTACATAGTTATATCTCAATTAATGTACATGTACCTGATAAAGTGTCAGTTGATGATTGATCTTGTGGTCCTTCTCTCTCCATACTGGTATAAACTAATGTTGAATACAGAAGTGGTTATTAAGTTTGATTTGTACATTTATAATGACAATACTCACCTTCGAGAGAAGACTTTAGGTCCATTATCAGATTATCTCTCTTAGTTACCTCCTCCTCAAGACATCTAATCTTCTATAAATATCAAATATAATAATAATTATATCTTAATATTATCTCTTACTTCATCTCTTTTACATATATCCCAAATGATACAGTGACCAATGGTCAATGTAATTAATCCTTTCTTCTTTATTGATAGGATTGTCTTCTGAGCTTCAGCAATAAGTGGACCCAGTAGATTGAGTGGGAAGGTACATGTCACAATAATGGAGTTGCCTTCTTTGATAACTTTTACTGTCACTCTCTTTGCTAACTGTTCAAAGACATTTGACAAAAGTGTTCTTATGTCATTCAATGTGTAGTCATCCGGATCCCAATCAAGGACAAAAGTGGCAGTCTCAAACTTAAGAGAAGGAGGTATAGCTGTAACAGGAAATATTTCCTCTAGACAGAGACGAACAGACACAGACTTGCAAAATTCTTCAATTGTTTTCTTGTAAGACTCAATATGTGTTGTTGCTTCTTCTATGTTGAATCGTCTCACCACTGCTTCCAGATAATTGATATCAATTAACGTACATTTGTCACGAACAACATCTAATACATCGCTAATACTTTTACAGTGAGTTAAGGGAGGCTTTAGTGGAGGGTAGCAATCTTCAAGAAACTTTTTCATATCGTGCATTGGAGGTGGCTTGCTTTCAATTATACTTCTAATAATGTTAAAGGTAATGCCAAATTCTGTTCTAATACTAGTAAATTGTGAACTCATACTTCGAGGAACTGGAATTTTACAAGCCACTATAATACATAGATCATTATTTTTAAAATATATACACAGTAGTACCTCGTTGTATATTGCTATTAACTGCAGTACCTTGTTGTGTACTGCTATTAACAGTAGTACCTTGTTGTGTACTGCTATTAACAGTAGTACCTTGTTGTGTACTGCTATCAATGTTGGTAGTCACTAAAATACAAAATACATTATGTTAATAAGTTATTATAATAATTATTAGCATACCATCACTGATAGTAGTATCTTCAGCTACAAATTGAACTTTGTCCTTCATCACTGTTTTCACTATAATCGTATTCATATGTACTATAATATAATTCATAGTTTATATATACTAACCATAATCATTGAAGATAGTATTACCAAGTGGTATATTTTCAGTAAATCTGTTTAACACACTAGCAAACACCTCCAGGTTATGATGATTGATACGGACAGCACGACGTAATGATTTTAAAAGGACTCCTCTTATCATTGATTCAGATTGACTACAATGTTCTAGACTACTTAGTGTTTCCTCTGATATTATTGTTGGATCTTGATCACAAAGTAGCCACCCAACACTTATTGGATCATGTAGAGACTGTGATAGAGTGGCATAGTGACAACAAAGAATATCACTAGCACATTGTTCAGGACTGATATTAGTACTGTGACCTGTTACTGCTTCATTAGGAGCTGTTGACATCTCCTTGTCTTCTGGAAACTTTTGAGCTAAGTGAATGAAGATAGACTTAGAGGAATATAATATATAGTACTTACCATATACACTGAATAATTTGTTTGCTAAGGCTCTTGTCTCTTCAAATTTGGACAAAACTGTAGCAAACATTTTGAGGTTTTTGCGATCTGAAAAAACTGCTGCACATACAGCAGTCAATAGAGTTGTCTTCTTATTATCGGCTGAGCTCTCAAGTGTTTCAATGTCATCCAGAGTTGTTTCACTAATACATCTCTCACTGTACAATAACTGAGATACTTTAACAGGATAGATCAGAGACTGTGATAGAGCAGTATAATAATGTTGTAGAATAGTACTAGCTTCATTGGGTACTTCCAACACTTCAGGTACTATACACAAGGAGATTGAAATATCACAATATTAATAGTTATCATTATTAAATACACTCTCACTTACCAGATGTAGTGGTGAGATATAATTCTCTCAATTTTGTCTCATATTGGACAGCAAGAGTGATCTCTTCAATGGAATTCTTTCTCAATGTCTCCACAATTTGTCTCCTTGTAGCTTGTGGATTGGTATCCAACCATAGCTCAAACATCTTTGTCATTTTATCCATGACATTAGCATTCTGGAGTTCAATTTCTTTTAGCTTCCTGGGGTCTAGTTCAAGTTGGACACCCATCTGGTACCATTTAGGACTTACAGGTACGTACTCACATAACTCAGCAAGACTTGGTCTATCATTTAATATCCCCTCAAAAGACATGTCATTAGCGGCCATTGCAGAACTATATGACCAGTTTTTAGAGGTGTGGCTCCAATGAACGCAGTATACTTGCAGCTCAAGCCACAAACAGCTCAGCTAGGACTGTTCTGTGGTTTATACTTATAGGTAGTTAATTTGCTTAGACCTAAGTGAATGAAATCTCATTATTATGATATACATTACAATAAGATGTCTAAAACAGTTCTTGTCCAAACTAAAATTAGTTTGCAATAATGCCAGATCTGCTTGCTCTATAATTAAATAGACTCTTGTTTTGAAAGATAGACACTTGGACACTCCCCCATAATTATACTGAGAGTATGCAAGTGTCTATCTTTGATATGTCTCTTTTTGATATGAACTTCATATTAATTTTAGTTTCAATATCAATTTATAATTTAATATTAAAACTAAATATGAAGTACATATCAAAAATACTAACATTATTAGTACAAACCAAATAATATAGTATAGTTCTATTTAGAGTTCAGCAGATAATATAAATAATTTAAATAAATTATTTAGTTCACAAATAATGCTAAAATTAACAATACACAGTACAACTTGATAATCCAACCATTACTAATGCACAAAGTGATATAGCAAAGGCAGTAAAGAACAACACAATATTTCTCCACCCCTAGTAATAATAGATATATTAAAATATAATATTATAATATACTAACTTTGATCTCTCTATATACCAAGATACCCCAGGCTGAACTAACAAAACCAGGTCCCTATGGTAACCAAGATTACATGACCAGTTAATGAGTGTCTTTACTTACAGCTGTTACTATTGGAAAACTAACAGCCAACGAGAGATGCTGATTGGCAAGAAACCAGCCCACTAAAAAGAATTCATGTAACAAGATCAAAGGAGCCATGTGACAACATTAATGAATCATGTGACAAGTTCAATGGAGTCATGTGACAAGATCAAGAAGTCATGTGACATGTTCCTTACCCATTGCTATACCCCACATAATCCCACTAGCCAGAGCAGGCAAGATCACTTCAGGATATACTTTAGGTTTGTTCATCGTCCATAAAGAATACAATATAAACCATATTGTACTGGTTACTAGGATACCAGTAAATTGTCCAAACACATAGTCCAATTCTATAAAGGGGTGGAGCTTTAAGTCATTACAATGTTATAACTCACCATCACATGAGTGTGTGTCATCATCACATAATCTCATGTATTCAACTCCAATAAATTGGAAACCAAACAAAAATCCAATCCCTAATGACAACCCATATCCACTATAAGAAAATGAGATCATGTGATTGTCACATGATTTGTTATTTACATTACTCTACGTGGCCATTTTCCAAGTTGGTCCACCCACGAATAATCCATGTCCTCGTCATTTGACAAGGGACTAGCACTACGTGAATTGAACGTTATCTTGTATTGAGCCTCACTACTTTTAGTAACTGAATTACCTTGTAACTAGAGAGAGAGAGAGAGAAAGAGAGAGAGAGAGAGAGAGAGAGAGAGAGAGAGAGAGAGAGAGAGAGAGGGAGGGAGGGAGGGAGGGAGGGAGGGAGGGAGGGAGGGAGGGAGAGAGAGAGAGAGAGAGAGAGAGAGAGAGAGAGAGAGAGAGAGAGAGAGAGAGAGAGAGAGAGAGAGAGAGAGAGAGAGAGAGGGTAACTTTAATAATTTAAGAAGACATACCAGTTTATCAGTCAGTGATCCTGCTAAAGAACTGTTTGATTTCTCGGAGTTTATAAGTGGTGTCTTTTCAGAGAGAGGTGATAAATCTTCAGTAACTTTTCCTTCACTTTTAACAAATGCTAAAACAATTGTACTATAGAAGAAAAGTGTCTGTTAAAATGATTGCATTAACCAAAGACACAGGTAATGTAATTTCCACTATATGTACTGTAACATACCTTATTATTATGGTAGCTATCCCTCCATAGTTAAGACCTTCACAACTTAAGTCTTGTTTTAAAATAAATCTAATAACATTAATTAAAATATTCTAATAAACAAATTCAATTACCTTCCAGTCATCCAACCTGCTAACAAATTGGTCACACCCCATAAAGTCAGACCCATAGTCATCCCAATCATTTTAATTATGGGTACGACCATGATGTTACCTTGGTAACCAGATTTCATACATTAACAGTAAACCAAGTGAACTTACCACTGGTCCATAACACACCTCCCAGAAACAAAGGCATATAAAATGGTGGTTGATAACGTATTAAGTTGACTATAAGACCGACCAACCATATACCAATACACAATACCCATTGAAAGAACATCCCATCACCAGTATTATATTTTTTAACTGGTATAAAGTTACTACCAAACCCTAGCACAGCAATACCAGCTCCAATGTATCCTACCCATTTATTGGAATGTGACGAACATGTACCTCCACATTTGTCCTTTAAAATATTACCTCCAGTGTTGTTTAGAGCTTTTGAAAATAAAATATATTAATTCAAATAAGATAATGATATAAAGACACGCGTAATGATAAATAAAGTAATGATACAATAAAGAGTTGTGTTGGTATAATGATAAAAATATCCGTTAGTATTATTAAGAGTTGTAATGATGTCCTTACCTCCTGCCGTAGTATAACAAATCCAATTACTCGCTTTATCAGGATTAGCACTAACTAAATAACAGCTGAACAGGAAGAGAAACAACAGCAATGCAGTCTTCATCTCTTTCAAGCAAGATGGGGCGGGTCACATAAGCTATGAATACAATTAGAGGTTGCTCTGTTTTATATAGTCATGATTTCTGCACATGTGGTCTATTTCGTATTTAAACTAATACAGCAGCAGTATAGAGTGTAAACATAAGTTTTACTAGACATCACTAAATATTTGTTATGCTGATAGCTCCCACATCACCAAACACTGCTAGTTATGCAGTTCGTTCAGGCGAAAAGAAAGCAATCGTCAGGAGAAGCAACACTTTTAGTGACGTGAGCAGTGTTTTCACCAGGAAAAAGCGAGCGTTGAAGCACCAATCTTCCTGTGGTGCTGTTTCACAGTTGAGTTGTATTGTGGACGATATAGAGCCCTCCCTGCAGTGTTCACAACTACTTGTTAACAATTCTAGTAAAAAGGTTTTTAATGTTAACAACATTGACAGTACAGACCACCAGATATCTAATGATATTATCCCTATCACGATGTATACTACGACGAGACAAGAAGATCACTGTCCTGATAGTATGGCCTGGAAAACGAAGACTTCTCCCACACCAAGCCCTGTCAATGAGACTATACCACCATCTTCCTGGATTGAAAATATCTCTAGTAAATTTAGTGATAAAACTAAGAAGAAAAGTAATGGGTTGTTTGGATCTTTGAGAGGTCGTTCTGTTAGTAAGAAGAGGAGAAATAGTAATGCTGGATTGGAGGTTGTTTTTTCACCTGGTAACTGCCCCCGGAGTCCTCTGTTGGTAGGACAACATAAACTTAGAAGTGACTCTGATCCTTCTAAGCAAAAGTTGTCTGTAATGCCACAGCCTTCTTTAGATCTACAACTCAAACCTCGATCATTACTGGAATTACTAGGTAGTACTGGTTTCCAGTTGGATCATATAGACTCTGTTAATGGACATGATGGTGATCCTAGACCATTACATAATGAATATGGATCTTGTCATGAGCTGTCTGGTGAGATCAATGAGATAAGTGAAGACCGAAATGCAGCCATTGTTCGTAAAACAAAGTCACTTCCTCGTGCCATCTTGTGTTCTCCTGTGATGTCAAGAAAAGTTAAAAGACCGACGAGTCAATGGATATTGAGAGATCTCGCACGTGATAACTCTCCTGTACCAACTTCACCATCAACATCAGCGCTATCATCTCATCAAGGAAGTTCCGATACTATACAAGCTGACCTTCTCATTGGTGAGGATACAGGATCTTTGCCGCTATTAACACCGACTGATAAGGAAGCAGGAGGATGGAAATCTGTGTCTCCTCACAGTGAACTGGTTCCTAAAACCAGTTTAACCCGTAGTTCAAGTTTGCCTTTTGATTCAGACTTGATAGTTTCTGATTTTTCTTCGCAAAAAGATGTTCCTGGGAAGTCAATTGGTTTAGTAAGAAATGTTGGAGGACGATTAGCTATAAGATCTCAATCATTTAACACTCATTATAATACTCATTCTGTTGTTCAGCGGACTCATTCCCAAGAATCAGTAAGTATGAGATTGAGGATGACATAAGACTTGATAACAATTGAGAATTGAGTATTGACATATTAAATTGTGGAAAGACATTAGAATTAATAACAAATAATTTGTGGTAACAAAATAATAGGAAAAGAATTATACTGAGAATACAAAATAGTAGTACCACTAATAACAGTGTTACACTAGACTCACTAATATTGTATTGTCTAAAGGGAAGCTGACACATAATATGACAGCTCTTTGTTACACAACATTTCACTCTGTACTTTCTTTCTCTTTCCCCGTCTGCCCACTATTCTCTGTAGATGGTCATGAGAGAACACATAGTCAGGTTTCTATTAGAAACAGAGCAGTCATATATCCTTTCACTGAAGAGTCTTATTAAGGTACTACATATCCACCTGCACACACAACCACCTGTAATGAAGCACTATATATGTTAGTCACATTAGGATATTGGAAGCTGTATCATGTAGTAGTACAAAGCTATTTCCAAGGATATATTATATGATAAAGGATATTACACTAATGATGTAATGTCAATATAGAATTTTATGTATAAAGTACTGTTCAGTTTATATGGTACTACCTTGGATAGTATGAGTAACAAATTGAACTAGCTTTATGATTAATATTTCTACGTGTTTCTGACACTAATATCATGTTCAAAGTAGTGGGAGGTTGTATCCTCCTTAATAATGTTACTGGATACCTCTTCTTCAAATGTTCCTTACTCACCATCTAACTACTTTTTGTTCTAAAGTTACATTTTTTAAATATTTTGATTAATATTATCATCTAATAATGATAGGGTTATTCTGATCTCCTTGGGCAATTGGGTTTGGATGACAACCAGTCTGTACAACAAGTATTTCAAGTATTACCTCATCTTGTTTATCATCATAACAAGTTTGGAAAACTTGTTTTAGAGAGAACAGAAGAATGGCATCAGGAACAAGAGATTGGAGATGTGTTTGTAGAAACTGTGAGTATATGTCCATTATCGTGAAGTAGTTGTCCATTGGAATATAATATACATCCATTATCATGAAGTAGTTGTCCATTGGAATATAATATACATCCATTATCATGAAGTAGTTGTCCATTGGAATATAATATACATCCATTATCATGAAGTAGTTGTCCATTAGAGTATAATATACATCCATTATCATGAAATAGCTGTCTATTACAACAGAGATCTGTCCATCATATATAGTTGTTTTGTACAGCAACTGTTCATCCATTTATACACAATGGACTTATTAAATTAGTTACTTAGTTGTCCATTGTATTTCTCATTCATCCATTTCATATCAATATGGATCAATTTCATATACAGTATGTATCCATATTGTAGTTCTCCCAGCATCGGTTTATTGATCTATATAGTCGTTTTATCCAACACTATTCACAAGCTCGTTCTGCAATAGAATCTGTGAAGCACACAAAATCAACAATAGCCAAGTTATTAGAGGTGATTGTTATAACAATTTCATTTTCATTATGATGACAGGGATTGTCCCCACTGAATAAACAAATAACATATTAATGCTTAATATTAATATATGAACTAAATTGTAATCAGATAGATAGTAAATATAGTCAATATAAACTTTAGATACCATTAGTAAACTCTAAATTATAGTAAACATCAGTGCTTAATACAGTTAGTGACCTAGGATAGCTGCCATTAGTAAGCTCTAGACTAGTGAACATCAGTACTTACCACAGTGACCTAGGATAGCTACCATTAGTAAGCTCTAGACTAGTAAACATCAGTATTTACCACAGTGACCTAGGATAGCTACCATTAGTATGCTCTAGACTAGTGAACATCAGTACTTACCACAGTGACCTAGGATAGCTACCATTAGTAAGCTCTAGACTAGTAAACATCAGTATTTACCACAGTGACCTAGGATAGCTACCATTAGTATGCTCTAGACTAGTGAACATCAGTACTTACCACAGTGACCTAGGATAGCTACCATTAGTAAGCTCTAGACTAGTAAACATCAGTATTTACCACAGTGACCTAGGATAGCTACCATTAGTAAGCTCTAGACTAGTAAACATCAGTATTTACCACAGTGACCTAGGATAGCTACCATTAGTAAGCTCTAGACTAGTAAACATCAGTATTTACCACAGTGACCTAGGATAGCTACCATTAGTAAGCTCTAGACTAGTAAACATCAGTATTTACCACAGTGACCTAGGATAGCTACCATTAGTAAGCTCTAGACTAGTAAACATCAGTACTTACCACAGTGACCTAGGATAGCTACCATTAGTAAGCTCTAGACTAGTAAATATCAGTATTTACCACAGTGATTTAAGGTAGCAATCATTAGTGGACCTAGTGGTGTTCTAGTTAAGTCACTGTGGTAAGTATCCAATATATTAGCATGTGTTGTTATTATAAGTGTGGTGAGAACAGTGTTTACTGATAATTAAGACAGCCTAATATTTACCACACTGGGTGGAGTCTTGTAGGGGGTCTTAATAACATTGTTTATGAATATTATAGGAACGCTCTCGTGAAAACAATGGCAAGCTAACATTGGAGGATCTACTAATCAAACCAGTCCAAAGAATTCCACGCTATCTCCTTTTTGTTAAAGATTTACTAAAACATACTTATTGTAACCATCCTGATTATGTTGCTTTACAACGTGCTCATGTTAGTATATGTCCATTTGTTCATTTATTCATCCATTCCTTTCATCTATCTGTCCATTCCATTCATCTGTTCCATTCCATTCATCCATTAGGAAGAGCTGTCCAGATTAGCTAGTCAAATTAATGAATCAGAGAGAGAGTCGGGACGTCTGCAATTACACAAAGAACTGTTAAGTACAGTTGATGGTCTAGCCGAAGTAAGTGGGTGTGGTCTTATGATGTAATATGACGTCACCGCTATGTAGGTATTAACCGAAACAAGCTCATTATTACGTTGTGATAGTATAACAGAAATTGTGAGTTAATAATTTAATTTAATTAATTAATTAATTAATTACTTGTCGTTAGAAAGGGACTGCCCACAAAAAGGATCGTTTATTAATGATATTCACAGATCTGTTAGTATGTGCATCAACAAGGAGACGTAGTGCTGGTTTTCGTAAAGGATCTCTAATGTAAGTACTCATTAATTATTCATTAGTGTTTTAATTAATACATAGGAATGTGAACTCAATTCAAAATGATACACTAAGATATCATATTAAATGGAGCACCCCGTTATCCTCTCTCTCTGTTACCACGGGTCAAGGTATTATCTATCCATCCATTAATTTATTCATTCGTCCATTCATAGCTCACCTTATGGAACGAAGACATTACAATACATTAGAGAAAACTCTTCACAATTTACACAAAGATGAAGCTATAATACTTGAAATGATCTCGTCGTGTTCAAACCTTCATTGTCCACATTATGATCTTGATAATAGTTTACAGGATGTATTGAGTAATGTGAGAAGTACGATGTCTAAAAAACGTCATGAAATGGAAAATATTCCTCATGATACAGCTAGAGTTGATTTAATGTCACATGACAGGTAATTTGAGTTGTCTATAAGTGTAAATGTCTTCTCTCTCTCTCTCTCTCTCTCTAGTTCCCCTCCAAACAAATATTGTTTAGTTTTTTCATCACAAAAAGATCGCCAAGAATGGGAGCAAGTCTTACGAAATGCTCAGCTATCGTTTCCAGGACAACAAAAACACAATGACACTAACAAGCCTCACAAACAAGTTTTACAACGTAACTCAAGTCTATCATGTCAAAGTTATGTACCTCGGTTTCTCTGGCACGTTCCTCTACCTCCATGTAGAGTAGGATCACAGGTATAATGAGGAGAGTGTTGTTTTCATGATATCATATATTACTGAAAACATTGCATGTCTAGACATTATCCTGTAAAGTGTAAATGGAAGATATTAGTGTTTTAGTTGATGTGGTTAGTTTGTGTACACAGCTGGATTGATCTGGGAAGCCTTTGTAATTTTTTCTAATTATTAATAATAACTCTCTCTCTCTCTCTCTCTCTCTCTCTCTCTCTCTCTCTCTCTCTCTCTCTCTCTCTCTCTCTCTCTCTCTCTCTCTCTCTCTCTCAGCTGTCATCAGTCTCTGCTCCTTTGAATTCTAACAATCAAATATTTGTATGTATTAATGACATTTGTGGGCGTGGCAATATCGGTATATTAAATACTCGTTCTTATTTAAAAGACAGACGTCCTCAACTTGTCGCTACTCTTCCTCTCTCTAGTTCTCGTCTCTTGTGTTCAGTTTGTGTGGAGCATCATACAAAACCTGTACATACAACAGGTATGTATCCATTTGTCCTACTATCTGTCCATTTTTTATATTATGTATCCATTTGTCTTAACTATCTGTCCATTTTTTAATATTATGTATCCATTTAGTCCCGACAGATGTTGATGATCATGGTAGCGAGGGTAGTTCCCCTTCTTCCGACAGTCCTGCTGAAATAGATGATTCTTTTTTCCCATACAGTCCTCCGACTTCTGCAGATCCAGTTTCAAAGCTCCTCCCATCTGACACACCCCTTGATCTTCGTTCTTGTTCAGCTCCACCAACATCTCATTTAAATGTGCAGACAACAACATCACCATATATATTGCCACACCCACCAGCCAATGAAGAGAAACAATGGACTAGTGACTTGACTCCGCCCATTCCTGATGGTAATCAATGGTTGTGGTTAGGCTCTGAAGAAGGAATAATATATATATTAAAAGTGGGCGTGTCATCTCTTCATGTATCGAGTTCATTAAGTGTTGATGTCCAGTCAAGTGTCCTTTGTTTAATAGCAGATCATGAAAGAGTGTGGGCGGGGCTTGCTAATGGAAAACTGGCCATTTTTAATTTAAAACAAGGTATTTCTCGATCTATCCATTCATCCATCCATCCATCTATCTATCTATCTATCTATACAGATATAACTAGTATCCATCCATTCATTCATCCATCCATCCATCCATCCATCCATCCATCTATCTATCTATACAGATATAACTAGACCAGAATGTTATCTGTCAATATCGTCCTCTTCTATTCAAGCATTAAAAAGTAAACATCATTACAAATTGGTTGCTACGGGCAACACAGTAATTAGTGTAGATACAGAGCTATCTCATAAGGTAAGTAGCTATTAGTTCCACCTGCTAATAATGACGTCTCTATTATAGGAGCTCCTCTCATTATCTCAACAAATTAGTGATCTTGTTGTGTTGGATAAATATGTCCTTATGAGTCTACAAAGATCATTGACAATACAAATATGCTCGTGGAACAATGTTGCTATGGAAACAGTGATGTCAGTGGATTGTACAACTAGCGTCATGACATCTTTGAAATGTATGACTGTAGTGATGTTAAGATCTCT
Source organism: Xestospongia muta (assembly GCA_963693285.1). Classification (NCBI taxonomy): domain Eukaryota; kingdom Metazoa; phylum Porifera; class Demospongiae; order Haplosclerida; family Petrosiidae; genus Xestospongia; species Xestospongia muta. Next base: position 260,454 of record OY848919.1, on the reverse strand, counting down.
AATTAATGCTCTTTTTCTCCCTTTACAGACTATGATTCCATTATCACACAACACAAATGCACGAACCTTTGTATCACGAGTATGACAACAGCTGGTAACATGATATTGATTGGCACAAGTGCTGGTGTCCTCATTTCTCTACCTCTTTCCTTTTCTCCTGATAAAACCACACCTCTTCATGTCTTATCAAGAGGTCATGTTGATAGAGTGAGTACCCTCTTTGTGCTACCTCAAGGTCATCGTCAAGTCCTCATTACGGGAGGACATGGACTAGAAGAAATATCAAATGCCAGAGCATCTGATAATGTGCCAGAAACCGAAGGTTGTTTATTGTTTTGGTATCTTTCTAAACAAAAAAATGTCACATGATATCGCGTCCTGTCATCTGTGTTATTATCGTCTCATCATTTTTCATGTAATATATATGAACTAAAAATATTAAACTAATATATTATGTGAATATTTGTTTTTAAAAACATGATAAATTAATGTTCTTGTATTGTTGTCTATATTGTTGCACCAAATAACAATTTGAAAGCCATTTCTACACAATTCTGTGACATATTCTCTTGATAACATACATATATTTCTCTCTTTTCCTTCTCAAATAGTCTCCTATGATGTAATAATGACATCATAGTAATTATTAGGTACTTATTCTTACCCTATTACCCAATAATCAAGAATGGGTGGAGTTTTTAGTCGACCTGTTTTTAAACTACCAGTGGGAGTGGTCAGTGTTGTACATGACAATAACACACCATGTTCGATTATGGGACTGCCACAAACTGAGAATGCTTTATTATCTGGGCGTGTCTAATACAAGTACATAAACCACACCCCCATAATGACTACCATACCTCTGTATCTTCATTATCATTGTTCTCATCTTCCCAATTAATGTCTTCCTCGTGTATTTGTTGATGTAAAATATTATGAAGATAGCTTGCTGTGTCTTTAAAACACTTTAATAACTGGCTATGAACTGGTTGTTCGCTCACATGACTCCCACATGGTGATAAGAGTATGCCACGCCCACTTTGTAATGAGATATAGTGCAGTAGATGATTCTCCATACCAGCTGTCAACCTATCCATTACATGTTATATGAAATTATGTAATACTACTATAGCACTTACAAATATGCCTCTCTTGTTGCCGATGGTAACACACTCAATTTAGTATCAGCTATTGATTGTGTAGACTTATTTTTTGGTCGTCGTAATCTAAATGATCTGAAAAGTGATGATGATTTTTTCAATACAGGAAGAGCACTAGATTCTGTGTCTGAATCTGATAAGGAACCACCACTGGCAACTGTATGGGTGTTGGTAATGATGGGCAGGGTTGATGGGTGTGGTTAACTTACTAGTACTAATAGAGTATATTGATCCTGTACTGCTACGCGTCATACGACTTTTATTACTTAGAGACGATGTTAGTTTGGAAGCTAACAGAATATCTGCTGATGTTAATGCTGGTAGTTTCAATGAGATTCTAAAGGTTGCCATAGTGATGGTAACACTTAGCGTTAATTTACCTTCTCTCACATTCAGATAAGAGACCACTGGCATGGACCTCCTCTAGAACAGCTCGTGCATTCTCTTTACAGCGGTCATCCGGTAACTGATCCTTATCACTAGTGACTTGAGTCACAAGACAAAGTAAAGTATGTTCCTGTATATATGACAATAATATTAGCCACACCCTCTAATTAACCACTTACCATCCCCATAATTAAAACAAATAATTTCTCATAATTTGGATAATAAATTTGTTTCCATACTATTGTTAATTCTGATAATGGTCTACCAGATGTTAACTCCAGTAGTTGATGACAATGAGACAATAATAGAACCCCACGTAAGAGATCATCAGAGAGGTGATGACACACAAGATAGCCCTTATAAAAGAGACATGAGCCAAGGGGAGAGAGGAGAGACAAAGAACCTGTACGATAGCTAGCAGCATCAAGATGATTGAGGTGATAACTTAACTGAGCCTATTGTTGTCATGACAACCAGTCACACTAAGATATAAGACTTACCATAGTTTTAACAGAGATAGGAAGTTGTTTTAACATTAGAGGGAGAAATGAGTCAGGTGATAGGAGAGGAGAGATAAGCAATGAGTCTAACACAATGTCTAAAGTACTGCCATTTTCGTCTTTAAATGCACTGATGGAAGAGAGTAACCATAGCAACAGTGATTGACTACAAACCTTGATAAATCTCCAAACAGCAACAATAAACACTCTTCAACATTTTTGAGTACAACTTCCACTTGAGACAATGTTGCACTACATTATATTATAACATATTGTTTATATGTAGTATATATGTACCTTGAACTTGATAGAGTTAATACTAACAATTGTTTCCCAATCTGATGTCCAGCTGTATGAAATAACTGACCATTTACAACAACTGAATAGCTAGAGAGAGAGAGAGAGAGAGAGAGAGAGAGTTGAAGCCCCACCCATTAAAGCTACACCCACTTTGTATAATGAGACATTGAGAAAGTATACATGAGATCACTTAATGTGAGGAACACACCACGGAGTTGAATTAGCTGGTCTAGAATAGGGACCTCTTTTATTCGAGGGTGAGTGTAAATAATATTCTAAAGTGTTCCCATAATAATTAATATTAATTAATTGATAGTTAGTACTTAATTGTTAATTTCATACTTTTTCAGGAGGGTCTTCCTCCCTGGTATCTAATGTGAGGTAAAGTAATAGCGGAGGAGGTGGAAGAGGTGTGAAATGAAATGGAGAAAGGGAAGGTGAACTGATGTCACGTGGTGGAGGGGAGCGAGCATGGGTCGGAGATATGTCTGATAAGTATTTGTTAACATCAAATATAACCTACAATTGACTCTAATAAGCACTAATTGATAGGGGTTACCTCTTTTGATAATTGTGCTACTATTTCCTCAATATTACCCATAGTAACTGGCTGTCCATTGACTTGAAGAATCTCGTCACCTAAAAGGGGTGTGGTTAATTAATTAATTATTATATAATAATAAAGTACCAGGTTTAAATTGTTCTGTCAATGCAGCTGGAGAGGCGGGGATAACCCCTCTAATTATAACTGGCAACGAATGCTTACTAGAAACTTTTGGCTGTCTACGAAACAAACTAGAGGACCCAGATACGGAATATCTGTATAATAAATGTAATTATGTAATATAATAAAGGATCAGTACCTGTTAGGGATAATACCAATACTCTCTAATGAGCATATATTATAGGGTATACCCAGACGATATTGACTAAGATTAATATGAATTTTGATAATAATGGTTTCATCTCTAAAGTCTTCATTATAATGGCTAATGGTGTCTACTGCATATATTGAGTGGTGAGTATGACCTCTGTCTAAACTACGAGTAGAGAGATTCTGAGTGTGGAAAAGGAGAGAGAGAGAGAGAGAGAGAGAGAGAGAGAGAGAGAGAGAGAGAGAGAGAGAGAGAGAGAGAGAGAGAGAGAGAGAGAGAGAGAGAGAGAGAGAGAGAGAGAGAGAGAGAGAGAGAGAGAGAGAGAGAGAGAGAGAGAGAGAGAGAGAGAGAGAGAGAGAGAGAGAGAGAGAGAGAGAGAGAGAGAGAGAGAGAGAGAGAGAGAGAGAGAGAGAGAGAATACAATTGATGTAACACAATGGTACTATTACTTTGGTGTGTTTTTGAGATTTAAGTTTCAGCTGATTAGAGACATTTACAGATGGTAACGAGTGACGAGGAGAAGTATCTAAATAAAGTGGATTTGGTTAATATAAGACTCCTTTAAATTAACTCTACCTGCAGCTGCAGTAGTTGTTGTGGAGTGTTCAGTTATTTCAATCTCTGGGAAGTGACTTCTGTTAACATGTACACCTGATCTTATAGAAGATCTAGTGTTGAATGATATGTTTATAGCTCGAGATATGAAGTGAAGAACTTACCTCGAGGAAGACTCTAAGCTCGCAGATCTATCTCGTTTGAGTTTCCTCTTCGCAGACATTGTCAACAAACGAGCTCCTCCCACTCAATGCAACTAATTAAACTTAAGCTACGTGGGCGGTTGTTTTTAGATTACATCATTTCTCAAAATAGAATTCTATTTATAGATCATTAATCATTAACTGAAAAATAATTATCACTATTCAAGATGAAATATATAATAAATTACTTGAACTACTGTTAAAATCACTGGTAACCAGACAACACAATATCTTAAAAAGTCTAACATTTGCCCAAACAATATATGAGGTTTCTGCCATCTGAAAAATAAATCGTTAAGGATAATTAATACTTAATATTTAAGAGACAATATTAGTTTAGGATACGGGTTCTTAAACAGTCTCTTTAGATCAACTTTCTCCTGACAATATGGACATGTTTGTTTCTTTCCAACTATACACCAACCACGAATACAAAATTCATGAAAACTAAGGAGATGGTTGTCAAGGAAACCACTACAAACCACACCCACATATATTATATTATATTAGGATACAGATGACCACAAGTTAATCTATAAGTCCGTTCAGTTTTAGTAGATCCAGTATCACTATCATCTTTGTCAGATGGCAAGATAATTCTCTGGCCACATACAGCACACATATTACCAGATAATTCAACTTTCGGCAATGACTCACCACTTGTGGTATACTATAAAGACAATTAAAACAATAATTACTCCAAGTGTCATATTTATAAACCAACTTTTATTATAAAAAGTCATTCTGTGTGTATAAACTTGCTCATTAGTAATTTTTCTACTATGATATTTTAAATGCTGAGGTATGTACTACAACCAGTTAAGACACACATTTTATTTAAATGTACCATATAATAATATAGATCATAATTACATGTACTCCATACAATCATAATTACATGTACCCATACAATCATAATTACATATACTCCATACAATCATAATTGCATGTACCCATACAATCATAATTACATGTACCCATACAATCATAATTACATATACTCCATACAATCATAATTACATGTACCCATACAATCATAATTACATGTACTCCATACTGTCATTGCAGCTGCCATATAATCCACACACACTTCAGCACAATCCCTACCCATCACACCATAATACACTCCATAGAATATAAGTACAACACCAAACTCTAAGATAACATCAGGATTAGCCGGGAGAAGTAACCCAAGTCCCGAGAACACAACAAGGAGTACAATGTATCCTAGTATACCTAACACATAACTGACTTGATATATCATAAGAAACCATCGATATACTATCCTAAAATGAAAGCATGAATAAAAATGGATGCATGGATTAGGAAATGGACATATGAATTTAGATATGGATCCATGGATATGATATGGACACATAAAATAAGAAAATAGACGCATAAATTAAGAAATAGATACACACCTTGGTGTATTAACATGTAACTTTTTCCTTGTTGCTTTAAACATAACAAACAACGTGATAACAGAGAAGAATACCCACACAATTAACATACGCCAAAACCCCATTCTCCATGAAATATAACTAGGTATGGTCCACATACCAAATAAGGTAATAGCCTAAAGGAAAATCACATGATTACACAACAAGTCACATGACAGTCACATGATATGCACCTGATACGATTTACGATGCTTGAATCTCCATAGAAATAAAAGTACTTGTGCTATCCCAATAGATGCAAATAAAATAAGTATCATCTCAGCATGCATTAAGTCATGACCACGATGTTTTTCATCCACCATCCGATGACGCATTCTAGCAAATCAAAAAGGGAGTGGTTGGAGGTGTGGCTATTAATCATTACCTATGTCGCTCTTCGGGACTGAATTTACTCCAATCGACAGTGTCCCAATCAATTGATGGGGGCTAAAAATTAGAGGAAATATAAAAATGACGTCATCATTATTTACCTCCTTAGCATTTTTCAACAAATGATGGTGCTCTACCGGAACAGCCATTTTATATAAACGTGTAAATATAAATATACGGTAAATATACGGTAAGAGTACGGACTTTAACTTTCAGAATACTGAATCCGCATAATATTGTATACCTCTCCGTAAACTGAGTCTGGTTTAGGGTCTCTATAGTCACGTGACTGCGTTCTCCACGTGCTGAACACAGTGAGTGATGGCCAGTAACAATCAGAAGCTACCTCATAAAGAAAGTGGCATCTTTAAAAAGATTGTGGTAAGGCATGAAAGAAGAACAATAAAATCATGTGATTGTCATGTGATCATATTGGCTCCTCCCACTAGAGATGTTATGAGTGTAAGCAGTATAAAAATGGACTGAAGTTCTCTAAACAGATCTTATCTAATCCAAAGTTTTCTGATCATGGAGGTAATGTTTTGAAGAGACCAAAGTTCAATTTTAACCCTTTCGTTCCACAGAGACCTTAGCCATGAAGGGGTTAATTTTAAACTGCTTAGGACGCAAAGAAGAGGCCTATGAAAATGTCCGCAGAGGATTAAAAAATGACATCAGAAGTCATGTGTGTATCCTAGCAAAAGACCACACCTCCACTAATTATCTATTGTTCAATAATCCTTAATTAATGATGTAATAGGTTGGCACGTGTTTGGTTTATTGCAGAGATCAGATAAGAAATATGACGAGGCAATTAAATGTTATCGTAATGCACTTAAACACGATAAGGTAAATAAATTAACTAGTTAATTAAGGGGTACAGTGTTATTGCTATCTTTTATTTACAGGAGAATGTACAGATATTGCGTGATCTTTCTTTGCTTCAAGTCCAAATGAGAGATTTAGAAGGGTTTTGTGTAAGTTCTTAACCACGCTCTACCCTAGCTGTGTCTCCACTTCCTTAGGATACTCGTTATCAATTGTTAAAAGTACGTCCAGCTCAGCGATCCTCGTGGATGGGGTACGCCCTCTCATATCACTTGTTAAAAGATTACGACATGGCTCTCAAAGTAATGGGAGAGTATCGTAAGACCCAATCTAAACCACAAGTAAGTCCTTGAGACCACACCCACTTAATATAGTCGTCCATTGTTGTCATTAGGAACTCCCAGACTATGAGTTTAGTGAGATGATATTATATGAGGTATTGTTGTATGTTGAGAGTGGTAAAGGTCATGATGCACTGAAACATTTAGAAGAATTTAAGACTTATATATCTGATTCTCTCAGTTATGCTGAAACTAAAGGTATTTATGGTGTGTTTTGTGGGTGTGGTCATTGTGGTTGCCTAGGTGATATATTATTGGCTGATAACAAGTTAGGTGAAGCTGAGTTATTATATCGAGAACTGCTACAAAGAAATCCGGAGAATTCTATATATTATCAGAAATTGGAACAATGTCTTGATTTGAGTAAGTCACATGACTGTCACATGACTTTTACTATATGTTTCTATAGCAACTATTGATGAGAGATTACAACTCTACAAGATATTACGAGAAGAGTTCCCACGTTCTCATGTCTGTCGTAAAATGCCTCTTAGCTTTGTGACAGGTCCAGTGTTTCAGGAGATGATAGACCAGTACTTACGACCTCCCCTTCACAAAGGTGTGCCCTCTCTTTTCATTGGATTAAAAGGTCTTTATAAAGACAAAGATAAAGTGGGTGGAGTCAAATTATTAATAACTAGTTTATAACTGATTTATTATAGGCAGCTATTATTGGTGAGACTGTACTGGGTTATGAAAGATCATTAGAACAATGTCAAAAATTTAATCCTGAAGGTGATTTAATGATTTTATTAATCTATATTAATTGTGTTCTTTTTAGACCCTGATCCAGGGGAACCACCCTCAGCCATCTTGTGGGTGTGGTTTTTCTTAGCTCAACATTTTGACACATTAGGACATCACCAGTTAGCATTGGAATACATAGAGAAGGCTATTACACACACACCAACTCACATAGAACTGTATATGTTGAAGAGCAAGATTTACAAGGTAAGACATTGAATGTATTATAAATGTAATGGACAAACTGCTCCTCTACTTGAACCATACTTGTTCATATTGTCAATGTTCTTGTTTGGTCTATAGCATGCTGGTGATCCTCACGAGGCTTCTGTTTGGATGGATGAAGCTCGCACAATGGACACAGCTGACCGCTTTGTCAATTGTAAATGTGTTAAGTATTTATTGAGAATTAATCAAACTGAGAGAGCTATTGAAATAGCTGGACTATTTACCAGGGCAAGTTCTCATGTGTATTGGTATGGGATTGAGTCTTATAGTGATGATGTCATTATTACAGGAGGGGCTGGCTCCATTACAAACACTAGATGATATGCAGTGTATGTGGTTTCAGAGAGAACTTGCTCGAGCTTATTGGAGACTGGGTCAATATGGGGAGTCTCTTGTAAAGTTCCATGAAATAGACAAGGTAAATGAACAGATAGATGGATGAATGGATGAATAAACAATTGAATGGTTTATTAAAAAATGATCTTCTTTTATTTTAGCATTTTGATGATATTATTGAAGATCAATTCGATTTTCATACTTACTGTATGAGAAAGTTGACATTAAGACCTTATATTGGGTAAATATAATACTAGCCCCTTAATTACAATCTAATATCTCACTAATTAGGGTTCTGAGATTGGAGGATAATTTACGAAGTCACAGATCATATTATCAGTCAGCTCAAGATGCTATTGAGGTATACAAATTAAGTGGGTGTGGTTTTGATGTTGCTATATTCTCTAGTTATATCTTTATCTCTATGACAACCCAGATGCTAAGAAAGCTAAGCCCCTTACAGTTGAACCTGTTATTGAGAATGACTGTATGTTAAACTCCACCCTCTTGTTATTTGACCCCACCCATTAATTAGTGAGTCATCTCTCTGAATCTGAACAACGTAAGATCAAGCGTAAACAAAGAAAGGCATTAGCTAAAGCTCAAATGAAAGCTGAACAAGAACGAGAGAAAGGTATATCCATTACATCATTATGACTCATGTTTGGTCATGTGATATTAGAGAATAAACCTCAAGGGAGATCAGGTGACGATGAACGTAATAAATCCATTGACGACAATAAACCGAAATTTGATCCCAAAGTTCTCCTCAATGTTAGAATGATATTATCTATTATAATAGTAATTGTTCCTTATAAGGTGGAAGATCCTCTCGGAGAGGCCATCAAGTTCCTGCTCCCTTTACAAACCATGTGTCGTGACAATGTCAAGACACACCTCTTAGCATATGCCATCCATTCTCGTCGACGTGAGTTATCTATCTATCTATCTTCATTACATCTATATATCTAACTTTATCTAATTATCTATTGTCTATCTTTATTATATCTATATATCTAACTTTATCTAATTATCTATTGTCTATCTTATGTTATCTAGCCATCTATCTCTCTTTCTTGTCCATCTTATCTATTTAATTTACCAATCTATATCTAGTTCTTATCTAATTATCTATTGTCTATCTTATCTAGCTACATATCTTATTAAATCTTATCTATTTGTCTTATCTATCTCCGTAGGTAAGTACTTATTGATGTTGCAGTCCCTCAAAAGGGCATTCATTATTGATCCAGACAACCCTCAATTACATGTATACCTCATTCATTATCTCATGTTACGTGAGTATATAACAACAATAACCCTACAATTAATTAATTAATTAATTCTGTTTTAGTGGAACAAGAAACACCAGATTTTCCGGCTCCAGTGAGAACTGTTATATACGACACGTTACCTCGCTTAACATCAGGGAAATCCCCTGACGACCTAAATCAACAGTTTATTGCAATACACTCCCACTCACTTAATCATCTCATGGCTGGTGAGTAAACCCCTATTAATTATTAACTCTAATTAATATAAATAGCTGCTCAAGTAATGTACCAGTTACATCCTGATCGCCAGGAGCGAGCAATCGCTCTAATAACCTCACTCTCTGATCAGTTAACTGATAAATCATTACAGGTGGGTGTGGCTTAAATAGATTTGACTCCACCCATTTTTATCTAGAGATGCCTTAAAGTACACGAGTTACTAAAGTCTGGAACACTTGGAGATTGTAGTGGAGTTTTGAAGGACTATTCTAGACAATGTCATCAATTGTTTCCACATGCCTTGGTATTTAAACCACCAGTTGAAGCTTTAGGAGAAGTTGAATCTAATATTGTTATTGCGCCCTCGGGGAATGCTTGTGGTTGTGAGGGTGTGTCTGGTCGTAAATCAAGTTCTACCCCCTTGTTGCAATCAGATTCAATGCAATTATAAATAATTTTCTATTTTAGGTAATAATATTAGTTTTTGAAAATCTTTTAATATAAAGTGTTATGATTACCCTATTAATTAGTGTATAGTTCTTGTCGTAATTTTATCAAACCTTCTCTTAAAGCAGAATGGTAAGGGGTTAATTTTACATCTGATGGAAGATGGTGTCTAAATAAACCAGTGAGGAGTGCCAGTTGAATATCAGTCCTAAACAAAAAGAGATCTAATCTTTGCAATGTCTAGCCCCGCCCTCTTTTAAAGAGTGAAAACTGATGAACTATATCTACCTATATAAGACATGGAGTTTGTTGTCATGACAATAGATAGCTGTGCCTTGTAATGGGGATGACCCTGACAATATTGGTGATGATGATGTGAGGGGCATGTCACTGATAATAGGTACTTCCGGTGGCAGACAGGACCTCAACAATGATGATAGGACACTAGGCAGGGTCTTTGTTGACAATAGTTTAAACTACAAATAAAAAGAACATAGCTATTAATATATAAATAAAGTACTTACCATTGCTATTGTTATATAATAAAGTACTTACCATTACTATTGTTATATAAAGTAAATACTTACCATTGCTATTGTTACATAAATAAAGCACTTACCATTGCTATTGTTATATAATAAAGTACTGTTGCTATTGTTACATAAATAAAGTACTTACCATTGCTATTGTCTTGCTTCCTAAATGACAAGCTAAATCTTTCCATTTCTCATCCTCATCTTGTACAATTTCTAGATGACCTATGGATGAAAAGCCACACCCCTTTTATTATAACATCCTTATTTTACATACCATTCCATATTTGAAGCTCTATCAATGGACATGCTCTCTTTTTGATGACATCATCAGGAGTTAATGTCAATATACATAATTCACTACATTGATTAACAGTGACATCATTATGACACTGCTTCCATGTTGCCACGACAACCACTTGTACATCAGTGATATTAAATAGTGGCAGTGAAGTAGAGAGAACGATACACAATGTTCCATCAGCTGATAATGTAGATATATGAGATGACTCTGATAATTTAACTCTTTTCCTCTGAGGTTCTCTAGGTACATCATCATTGGTGATGGTTTTAGTTTGACAGTTAAATAGTCCTGTAGTGCAGTTATGGCTAGCAGGAGTTATCCATAATGTTAGATTAGAGAGAGGTCTATAATAAATTAAGAAATTATCTTCAAATTTATATTATTATAATTTACATATCTCCTTCATTCTTTACAACAAGACCAATACTCCATATGTCATCATCTACAATTCTCTGCCATGACTCCGTTACTTTTATTGGTATAGTATAACAATGATCTTTGATGTCATCAGATTGTAATGATAACGGACCATTTACTAAATTAATTAAAGACTTTAGACAAACTAATAATCTAATTAATAACATTAATTGACGTACATGATCTTTAATTGGAAATACATGGTAACTCTCTTGTGGTAATGTCATCTTCTCTAAGACCTCCATACCACTCTTTAATAACTGATACTTCTTGTGTAACTCTCTCCTCTTCTCTTCAATCACTAAATTACCACTCTATAACAGTAATATAATACAATACATGTATTATACAATACAATACAATACATGTATTATAATACAATACAATACATGTATTATAACACAATACAATACATGTATTACAATACAATACAATACATGTATTATACTACATTACAATATATGTAATATAATACAATACAATACATGTATTATAATACAATACAATACATGTATTATAACACAATACAATACATGTATTATAACACAATACAATACATGTATTATAACACAATACAATACATGTATTATAACACAATACAATACATGTATTATAACACAATACAATACATGTATTATAACACAATACAATACATGTATTATAATACATTACAATATATGTATTATAATACATTACAATACATGTATTATAAAACAATACAATACATGTATTATAATACATTACAATACATGTATTATAACACAATACAATACATGTATTATAACATAATTACCAATTTTCTTAATTGAAGAGCACGATTAGCTTCAAGTAATGACATTGGAGGAGAATCACTTTTTATATTCTCTTCAGTATCCTGTATCATCATTACAATAACAATATAGTTTACATGGAGAAGTCACATGACTACATTATAGTCTATATGGATAAGTCACATGACTACAATATAGTTCATATGACAAGTCACATGACTACATTATGTTACCTCAGCACAGTTGGATCTCTTAAGAGAATCAAAGTCTGTGATAATATAAGTACTAATATCTATATAACAATACATTATTACATAATAATATAGTAACATTACTTGGTCTGAAATGGTCTTGAGTTGATTGGTTCTCAAATATTAACAATAATTGATCGTGACCTCTTCTCAGGAAATCTCCTTTGACAATGTGCTCTACATTTGACCACACCTCCCTTATCGGAGGTTGAGGAGAAAGTGAAGGAGGCCGGAACTTATAAGATGTTGTCGTCTTATCAGTGTGATGAATAACAACAACAAGAAAATCATCTGACGTCTAATGGACAGACAGTCAGACAGTAATGGATATATATATGAAAAGAATGGACAGATTGCATAATAATGGATGTACCTGTAGTGTTAACACATCTTTTACAGAAGACTTGTTTGTCACACACCAAACAAGTTGTCCATTATCAAAAATAAGGACCTGATTACGAGATGTAGTAATTACAAACAATGGTTGATGAATGATATTCACGTCATCCTTTATCAGTCGCCAGTGGATGACCACGCCCACTAAAATATCAGCATAATCATTTGGTATATATGAAGTCTCTGACAAATCTTTGTAGCAAATGAGACCTTCTTCGGTTAACGAGATTAACTGGTATTTTAAACTGGTTTTACCAGGTTGTATACATTGAGATATCACTAATTCACAGTATATGACATCTGCCGTGGGAGGTACCCATTGAAAGTGCCATATCTTTGGTAAAATATCAGTCAACTCAGCAATTGAAGGTAAAGAACTCGTTAAATTGATAACTTTTCTTGACGACAGTGGAAAATAAAATTTTGAGTCAATAAATTGCTTTTCCCTAACTTTGTCAGTTAATAATAATTGAAGTCTGTATGTTTCCACAACAGCTCCACTGGTAGTCCATTGTTTTATACAGTAATACAATTTACCAGTAGTAACATCATATTCTAATGTAATAAATGATGGTACTATTGTCTCTTGATCTTCATCATATATCATAGCAATATCAACTATATTATGTTCATCATCAATATAGTCATGTCTCCAGATATATTCACTGTTATGAAGAGTTGACTTTCTCAGATATTTCCCTCCAAGACAATAGAGGACACTTTGATAACAAAGGAACCTAATATTAGCCATGTGGAGAAAACATATATTTAACCCTTTGCTTAAAAGGTTTCCAAGGGATTGGATTTTTTTGTTTCAAACTTAAAAGATTATAATTAAATATTATTATCATTAGAATAAATTGACATTATTTCAGACAGTGGGTGGGTAAATATGTAGAGAGAGAATGGAACACAAATAAAGAAGATGGTTGTCAAGAATGATGTAATACATAGCAACTAATAACATTCTATTTAATACACACCACCGGTTTGTGCTTGAAAGACTTCTATAGTGTCATCATCTTCCATATCCAACTATAAGAGGAGATATAACTTGTCAATTAAAGGGGTGGGGCATACATTAAAAACGTAATAATACTTGATAATTAAATAAACTTAATGGGTTTTACTCACATCTATTGGTGTTTGTTCCTCTTGTATTGGAGTACCATCAAACATAAATCTTATAGCATTACGTTGAAACCCTTGTCTCTCACAATATGCCGTCATTAATTTCCTCAATGGTGTATTCTTTTTAATCTTGAAATGGACAACAGAACCATCCTACAATAAGACTCATACTACCATATCACGTGACATCATGTGACTCACTTGACCAGTGACTTTTAAGTTGATATGTTCACTACTTCCACCTCCGGCAACATCAGGCTTGACCTCTGGCTACATGTACGTCATCATGACGTAATCATATGTCAGTATTAAAGGAGGAACATACCTTAGAGTCGTCTGCCATTGACCTTCAAAGTAGTAGTGACTGAAGAGTAGCCCTCTGAATTTTTAAAATATCTAGGAGACACGCGGTGTAGTATACGGAAGAAATGGTATTTAATTATATTATCTCCCCATTATATTTCCATACAAATTTCTAAACATTTCCGTATACTTAAAGACCACGTGGAGATCACTAAAATTTATTTTCTCAGAAATCCATCAATTCAAAGTTATAACAAGACATTATACTTCACTAATTCCTCTCTAATATACTAGGGCTGATGACTGGAAGTCTAATTACGTCATTATTGTGACAGGTTTGGTAATTAATCTTTATTGTCCAGTTATTGTTTGAAAGACTTCAATGATGTCATCATGTTTGTGTCCAACAATAACAGAAATATCATTAACTTGTTAATTAAATGGAAAATCACACTATTATATGATACAATGAATTCAATAATTGCTATCAAATAATTTTAATGAACTGAATTGAATGATGAGTAAATTGATAACAATTAAGTCAATAACTCTAGTAAAGGATGAGTCTATGTAAACTCTAATCTGCCATGTCCTTTGAGAACACTTTCTTCAAGACTTGATTTTCCAGTCTCCATTGTTGATGGAGGTGTATCCTGATTGGTCTTGGAGGGACAGATCAGCTTTATTCCTAATAGATATATTATCACATGTATGGACATCATATAATTGTATTCATCTTATAAAGTACAATGTATACATAATATAGTTTGGTCTAGTAACTTGTCTTTTTAAAATAAACATTAGTTCTAAAATTAACAGTCAATCTTATTGTAAATACTAATCAAAATATGTTTACTTCAAATAACTTGTATATACAACTATTATAAACATATGTTAGTTAAATCAACCATTGTAATATATATATACTAACCTTTTGTCTTCATCAGTTATTTGACTATCTTGTTCACTTGGCGTTTCTGTAGTTCTCTTAGTTTGTGTATCCTGATTGTTGTTGGCTAGCCAGGTGGATATCTGCTGCCTATGTATATTCCTAACAGATATATCAACACAATGATCTAACATACCAGGAGTAATATATTATTAATATCCCACATACAATGAGGACTGTGAGACATACTACTAAAGGTATCAACCAATGAACTAGTGAAAGTCCATCTGCAGTTTATGTAAAGAATACATGTACTATATTATCAACTAGAACTATACCTGTGAATGTAGGTATATTAGTAGTAGCAGTAATAGAATCTAAAGTCAAGAAATTTGTAACTAATAAACAACAAAGAACAATTACCAGTACTGATGGTAGGTGATACAGGTATAGTGCTATCACTAGGAGAGTTTCCATTACTGATGGTAGGTGACATAGTTGGAATAGTGTCACTATGAGTCAACACAGTCTCAATATGTGATAAAGACTTTCCATTGGTAGTACCAACTGTGTTACTAAAAGCTATTGTATTATAATAATAACCTTGGTTCACTAATGATCTTACTAGACATCATCGTGATTGGTGTACTACTGGAAGACTCAGATGAAATATTGTTATAATATCCTTATAAATGTGATGACAATACATTAAATTAATAATATTAAACTAACCATTAGGATATATCACTTCGGTAACAGTTGAGTTATATCCATCTTGGATAGCAGTAATAGTAACATTATATATTAAATCTACTGTGATATTGTTTAGCAAGTAGGAAGTAGCTTCAGTGGTCTCATTTAAGACTACAACTCCATTTACATTGATTACAATGATTTGATACATTAATGTTGAAGAGGTCCTAAAAAGTGGGCTGAACCAAGACATTTGAATGGATGAATTGGTAGTATTAAAGGTGAGATCCCGCACTTTAGAGACCCCTGAAAATAATTGGCAGAAAATCAAATCACACAAGATAAATTATATACTAACAACCTTTTAGATTAATAGTTGCCGACTTTGTTGTTGGTGAATTATTTTCAAAGTAGACACATTTAAGAGCTAATGTTTGGTTGCATTTATGCTCATCACAACGAGGTTTTGCCAAAAATGTCACTTTGGACATGCTCACATTAACAGAGGACAAATTTGCTTCTAAGAAACTGATACTAGTATCATTGAATGGAAGGTTATCAAAATAACAGAGCACCGGATTTCCATTATGTGAGACAAACACATCTACTTTTTGGTGAATTGTGACATTTATAGGAGTTGCTTTTTTATCTACCAGTATTAAAGAAAAAAAATTCAATTAATAGAAATCAATTTTAGTGCCAGTTTTACTAAAATGGATGACTGTATACAGAATATAATTATCTGTTCAAAAAATATTTAGCAAAAGGTACTCTACAATTAATTAGTACTTTCTTTCTAAAGACATATTCAGCTAAGATCATCTTCCATCAGTTTATTATCACACAACTCCAATGAAGTGACAATCATTAGCCAAATCTATCTATAACAGTCATAACGATTGATGGATCTTTTAAATAGATAATAGTCGAGCAGTAGAACCACAGAAACCCTTAAGTTGTAACTTTATACCAGGTCTTCAGATGTGGTTATAATAACATATAGTAAACATATCATATTGCCGGTAGTATTTTTATTGAAGGTCATCTACACCCTATGAATCATTAATTTGCTGCAAAAGTTTGAAAATGTGCTTCAATCAAAAATAGCCCTAGGACCCTTCAATGACTAAGTAGTCAATGACTCAATGCTAAATAGTATTGATTGAGTCATTGAGTAGTATATGTATATGAAAACATACGTAGTTCCACTGTATTGGGTGCCTCTTGACTCAAGGGAATAAAGGAATAGTTATTTGGCAACACTAGACCAGGTCTTCATATATTAATTCTACTATTATATTTTTAACCCCTAAACCTTATATCAATTCTTCACATGTGGTTGTGATAACATGATTATAGTAAATACATATCGTATTACTAGTAGTATTTTTAATTAAAGGCCAATAGCTGACTATATTGTTAATTTGCCACAAAATTTGACAACGTGCTTTAATCAGAGTTCCATTTATAAAATGACCCTACAACCCTTTCTCATATAAACAACATAAACAACATACCTAGTACCACTTTAATGGGTACTCCTTGGCCTGAGGAAAACGTCACTGAGAGACAAACTACAAATAAAAACCTATTAGCCATTTTGGACTTTCTTGTCTTTAGGGGTTTGTGAGAAACCATCACCATCTTGCAACCACGGGGTAATGTTGCCGTATATACTTAAGAGACCACGTGTTCTTTTATAATTAGAAAAGGGCGTGGTCTCCTAGAAATTAAGTTATAACAAGACATTATACTTCACTAATTCCTCTCTATGTACATACTAGGGGTGATTACTGGAAGTCTAATCCACGTTATTATTGTGAAGCTCGTAAATATTGGTTTGGTGATAACAAAATAGTAAGTCACATGATCAATTAACTATGATATATCCCAGATCACATGACTTGTTAGAGTGTCAAGATGCATGAGAAAGGTTGACGACACAAAGGTAATGTTGAGAGAATGTTACGAGAAGTAAGATTATAAATGTAAATATTTTGATAATATATTTACAATATTTTTAGACTCGTAAAAGAGCGTCCATCAAAGAACAAGAAGACATAACAGAGTTATTAACCAAATCTATCTATAATAACTATGATAGAGCCTTCATATGCGTGATAGTCAAATGACCTTATCTACTAAATAGCAGAACTACTAAAAGAGGGCGGAGCAACAAGGGATAGGTCCCTGGGGCTCCACCTTTAAATGGATGCTATGAGTTATGTTCTTAATTAATCAATTCTCAAACAACATATGTCCTCTTCCTCTGAGCACCTGATATCATTTTACTGTTATATTTATAGCCCCTAAGTTGGAACTTTATATCAATTCTTCACATGTGGTTGTAATAACATGTAGTAAACAAATATCATATTGCTGGTAGCATCTTTAATTAATGGGAAATACCAAACCACACCCTATGAAAATTAATTTGCCATTGGGAGCCCATTTTTAAGTAGTTCTATGACCTTTTAAATGGCTTAGCAGCCAATAACTTAATGCTATATAGCATTAATTGAGTCAGTGAGTAGAATACGCATGTGAAACCTACCTAGTACTACTTCAATGGGTGCTTCTTGACCTGAAGTAACATTCACAAGACAAAAACATACAATAATAACAAACGCCATTTTATTGCACACTCTTGTCTTTAGCCGTTTCTGAGCAACTTTCTTCCTTGCCTCGAAGTCCATTTCGTCATGTGACTACACGTTGTAATATAATATACGGAGAAATACTAGGGTAATTAGATTTTTGTCCATTACGTTTCTATATAAATTTCTAAACATTTCCGTATACTTCAGAGAAACTTGTGCTGTTATAATAGAGAAGGGTGTGCTCTCCTAGAAATGTAAGTTATAACAAGACATTAAACTTCACTAATTCCTCTCTATGTACATACTAGGGCTGATTACTGGAAGTCTAATCCACGTCATTATTGTGAAGCTTGTAAATGTTGGTTTGGTGATAACAAAATAGTAAGTCACATGATCAATTAACTATGATATATCCCAGATCACATGACTTGTTAGAGTGTCGAGATGCATGAGAAAGGTCGACGACACAAAGGTAATGTTGAGAGAATGTTACGAGAAGTAAGATTATAAATATATAAATATTTTGATAATATATTTACGATATTTTTAGACTCGTAAAAGAGCGTCCATCAAAGAACAAGAAGACTCTAAAGTATCAGATACTCTGGAACATATAGAGAGGGTGTGGCTATACAGGTTAATTAACTATTAATATTAATATTATAGGCAGCATTGGCGGCATATCAACAAGATAAGAAAGGATTAACTCCAAAACAAGCTTCTCTTAAAAAAGTTAAACAAGCGATGACAAGACCAACTGAGCCAATTAAAGGTGGGAGTGGTCTTCAACATTTAGCACCTCCTCGTAGTAAGGTCAGTTAAATGTTATTAATAGTTAATTAATTGTTTTATAATGATAGGGTCCAGTTCCTCCTCCTCCACCATCGCCATGGCAACAACTGAGTTCACCTGATGGAAACAAATATTACTATAATGTCCTCACTGGAGGTATGTGAGTGACTTTTGACCTTTTTCATGTTATTACCAATTATATAGTTTCTCAATGGGAGTGTCCTCCTGATTTCAAAGCCACACCCACCACTACTGGGCCTATTGCTATGGTATCCACATTTGGTACATATAAAAGAAATGCTAAAGGAGCCATTGTTCCATTGACCACACCCACTGAACCAATAGAAGATAGTATACAAGATCAATGGTTAAAATATCTTAATGAGAAGGAGGAGCTAAGTAGCCGACCACTTTTAACACCCACATACACTAATGATGACGATGATAATGATGATGACCCACCCCCTGCTAAGCGAGGTCATCCTTATGGTTCATGGACTACTATAACTGTCAGGTAATGATACTATATATAGTAACAACTAGTAATAGTAATGTTACTATATATAATAACAACCATTATAGGGTAATGTTGCAAAGAGCAATTGAAGAGTGATATTACTATATATGGTAATGACTGAAGGACAATGTGTAATTACTATATATAATGATGTTACTAAGAAAATAATAGTACAGTTGATGTTACTATATATAGTAACAATATTAGAGTTAATTTTACTATTTATAGTAACATCACTAATATTTTATTGTGTAGACCTCAGAATGTACCAGCACAAGTAGAAGAGACTACAGATGATGTTCCAGTACAAGAGGAAGACCCTATATCATCTGATGATGATGATGATGATGATAAGATAAAAGATGATTATTCATTTAAAGAAAAGACATTATCTAGTGGAACTGCTCCCACATTAAACGAGGAGGTAGCCCCTGGTCAATTTAAAGGATTTAGTTTTAAGAAGAAAACTGCTGGTAGAAGTAATATTAAACAAAGATCTAGTGACTGGTAACTATAATAGTTAATATTATGACAAATATACTAAACTATATTACATTCCTTGTATTTTATTATAACTATCCAATAATATTTGTAATAAACTGTTAATATCGAATGAACTATTACTTTATCGTGTAAAGTGGTATTATTAAACTGAAACTACATGTAAACACAATAATACAACAAAATCAATTTAATGTCATTATTGTTACGTAGTAGGTCATTCAAACTTATGTGTTTCTTGCAACTAACACACCAGCGAATGATCCAATGATAAATCCAGCGAAGCCTCCGACAGCAGTACCAATTCCTGGTACAGCTGACCCAATAGCTGCACCAGTTACTGCACCACCTACTGCACCAACTAATGGTGTGCTACTTGGGTTCATAATATTGTCAACAGATCGACGTGTTCGGTCAATAAGAGCTTTTCCTGTGATTCGTCCGATACAAAACAGAACACAATTGACTCCAAAGACCACAATAGACTCAATTAATCTACCAATAAATCCTGCAGTAGCTTTTGCAGACTCCCACATCTCATAGACAGCTTCTTTGGTCTTTTTATAAGCCCACACAGTACCTTGACGTACATTGCTAAGAAAAGTTATCACTCGTTCTACCACCTGTTCAGTAATCTGTACTCCTGAATCAATCAACTGTTTGAGAACTTCTCTAGCTGCATCCTTTGTTTTTATTGAAACATTATATTTGTCTCCAACAATCTCAACAATTAAATTAGCAATAGCATCTATGAGATCCATCTTGTTCTAAATACAATCTTCTTCTCTTTATCTTAATTTATAACAGTGACAAACAAAGATAGTTTTCCTAGGATAGTCCCTTCCCTGTGTTGAACAAGGTGTCATCTTGTCTTGTCTATTACTTATGTTGGTGTCATATTACTATATATAGTAACAATCATTATTGTTACTAATTGCACCGACTCTTTTGACATTTATTCTAATATGTGACTAAGGATAGCACCCATTACCATATTAGAGTCTACTGATGAAGATAACAATTAGTTTGATATATTGTTATTTTTTAATTTTTGAAGATTATATATGTAACATATATATATATATAATTTAGTTCATCAAATGAAATAACAGAAATATTTAATCAACTTATCAGAATTATTATTCTTGTAACCACTACTAAATATAATGGTTACTTCTAAGTCTCTTTAATTATGTCCTCTTCTATCAATCAATCTAGTCACTACAACTCCAACAATAAATCCACCTAGTCCTCCAGCAGTCATGCCCACTTTAGATATGTAGTAACCAACAACCACTCCTATAACAGTACCAATAACTGCACCGAGTAATGGCTTAGCTGATGGATTCATTATATTATCAACTGATCTCTTGTCATCTTTTCTGTTCTCCATGACTCTACAATCACTAGGATAAAGATTATTATCTGGGACTTCCCCCTGACAACAAGTACCACCCTAACTGTAAAATTATATAATTAAAGATTTATATGAATAATTAATATGTAATATTTTATTTATTACAAACACATCAATGACAGTATATTTACAATATTGTATAATAGTTAAAATATGATATGAAATTAATCAGTTTTTAGCACTTAAGTTTTTTCATTTTCATTTTATGTATTTCTTGAGGTAGCTAATACACCCAAAAATGATCCAGCAACAAATCCTCCTGCAGCATATCCTAATACAGTACCAACTCCTGGTACAGGTACAAAAAATGTATAAATAATTTCGCCAATTGCTGCACCAACTCCTGTAGTAATTAACGGTTTAGAAGATGCATTCTTCTCTAGACTCATAACATTGACAATGGATGTTGTTCTTTGCAACACTAACTGGGCTCCAGAAATATTTCCAATTACATAGTAGACAATGTTGACTCCAAGACCTACAATAGACTCCACAATCTTACACCTTTATCTCTTCTGTGTCACCTCTTTGATTGTAATTTTTTTCTAGTCTTCTTTGTTTACATTGGGTTATGACTTTAACTGAATAGACTTGAGTCTGCTTGTTTATTAGGGAGATCTAGACCACCCAAAATAAATATTATATACAACATTTATATTGCTTGGTTACAACCACTGGTTAGTTGGCTGGTTGAACTAGTACTATGTCGTTAGTAATAATGTACACATTATGATATGTTGTGTAGACCAGGAACTACACAAGTATGGGTAATCTTGCTATATATAATAACAACCATTATAAGGTAATGTTACAAACAGCAATTGAAGAGTAATGTTACTATATATAGTAATGACTGAAGATGCAACACTAACTGGGCTCCAGAAATATTTCCAATTGCATAGTAGACAATGTTGACTCCAAGGCATACAAAAGACTCCACAATCTTACACCTTTATCTCTTCTCTGTCACCTCTTTGATTGTAACATTTTCTAGTCTTCTTTGTTTACATTGAGTTATGATTTTAACTGAATAGACTTAAGACTGCTTGTTTAGCAGGGAGATCTAGACCACCCAAAATAAATATTATATAAAACATTTATATTACCTGGTTACAACAACTGGTTAGTTGGCTGGTTGAACTAGTACTGTGTATTATTGTTAGTAATAATGTACATTATTATATGTTGTAGACCAGGAGCTACACTAATATGGTTTATTATGTTCTACTGTCTTTTATATATTAATGTTTTTATTTTCATTTTTAAAGATTATAATATTAAAACAATTTAGTATCACAGTAACTATTAACTAAGTAAACAAATACAACAATTATGTTAAATAACTGTCAATGAAATAAACAAGTCACAACATTAATTGTTTTTTTTCTTTTTTCTTGCAAATGCTATACCAATGACCGATCCAACAATGACTCCTCCCAAACCTCCCCCTAAACCACCAACTACACCACCAATTATTGTACCAGCTACAGGTATGACAGACCCAAATGTTGCACCAGCTACTATACCAGCTGTTATACCAGCTGCAACACCACCAGCACCAGCTACACCACCAGCTACACCACCAGCTACGCCACCAGCTACACCACCAACTACACCACCAGCTACACTACCAGCTACACCACCAACTCCTGCTCCATCAACTGCACCGACAATGGGTTCAGCTGATAGTTTATTAACAGATTGGTGTGTTTGAGATATGAGCTCATTTCCTGAGATACTTCCGCTGCAAAAACAAATACAGTTGTATCCAATGAATGTCACAACTTCACCAAGTACACTACCAATAAATCCAGTAGGTTTTACACACTCATCAGCATCAAGGGCTTTTTTGACAATAGCTTTGACTTTTGTATAAGCTTGTTCAATAGATGGGTATTTTTCGCTTATAAGATCACCCAATTTTTTCAGTAGCCATCCAGTAATTTTGATTCCATTCTCAATTAATAGTTTAACAACATCTTTAGCTAATTTTTTTGACTGGTCGGAAATACCAAATCTATTTCCAACAATATCAATAAGCAAGTTAGCAATTGTAACAAGAGCCCTTGAACAAACATCTTCAAACTCCATCTTACTTACTTACAGCTCTCCTATAATCGTGACCAGCTACTAGATTACAAACATTACGTTAGCCAATTATATATAACAGACTAATACGGGTGCTTTACCAGGGAAACTACCTATTAGTACCTAATATACGGTGAATGTTTTCATAGCGTAACACGGGTCAAAACGGGCTTGCGTATTCACAGTGTAAATAATAGAACGTTACTTTGACGCTTAACGATATCAATACGTGCATGTTTCTATCAAGAATTCATAACATGTTTTCGTTGATATAATTATTAGGAAAGAAACTACCACAGTAGAAACACGCTGTATCTAGAAACTATTTATAATCATTTTATTTTGCTTAATATAGTTATTATAACTAAATTTATTTTTTCATAGCATATATATTTAATGAATAAATGTTGTTAGAATTGTCATGATCATAAATTAATGCCAACCTAGGAATTTGTTATCTTTCTATTGTCTGTAGTTCTGTACTGAAGGTACTTATTTCAGTACATTCAGTTAGTATTTTGACAATGCAATAAATTCTTGATGAAGAGAGAACTGTTTCAAGTTTGTCTTCCAATTCCATTAGAGGACAATCAAATTCGTTTGTCAACTCTTCTCCAGATGGTGAAGTCATCTTCAAGAGACAACAAATTAAACAGAAAGAAAGTCCTCTAATGTCTGTTGTCATGTAGCACACTGTAAAAATTGATTTGTTGATTTAACTAATATATTGTTATATAGGTTACATGTAATAAACTTAATATGATGTGATAGTAAATATAACACTGTTTATGCAGCTGTAGTGCATTAGTAGTAAAAACAGTGTTACGTTTACTTTTACATTACACTAATTTTTCTACATGTAACCTGTATACTAACGCACCATCCACATTATCTACACAAAGGAGATAAAGGTGCAAGATGGATTACAAAAAAAGTTTTCTTAATTATATCATGATGTCTCTCAAAGAGAGGGTGGATCCAGCATATTGTGCCCTTATAGACATGATGGATATAGCCAGAGAGCTCTTAAAAAAATAATTGATATGGGAATACATGTTGGTCAGTGGTTGTTAGACAAACTGATCAGTCTTCTTGGATTAGTACAACAAGGTACAGAACAAGTATTTAACCAAACCAGAGCTGCTGTCCATAATCTGTGGGAGTCAGCAAAACATGCATACTGCAAATTTTATTGGCAAGTTTGTGGAATCTGTTGTATGTCTTGGAGTCAACATTGTCTGTTATGCTATTGGAAATATTTCTGGAACTGAGTTTTTTTTACAAACAACAACATCCATTGTCAACATTATGAGTCAAGAGAGGAATGTATCTTCTAAACCACTAATTGCTGCAGGAGCTGGTGCAGCAATTGGAGGAATTATTGGTACATTTTTGGTACCTATACCAGGAGTTGGTACTGTATTATGATATGCTACTATTTTACATATAGTAACATTACCCTAATACTAGCTGTTACTATATATAGTATTATTTTATTTTTTATATATTAAAACAAAAACTCAAAATTACTTGAGAGGCAATACACTAAAGAAACCAACTAAAAGCAGTAAATTTATAACAAAAAACTAGGTAAGCAAAAACTAAGGAATAACAAGTATGATGTAATACACTACTAGAGAATATTAAAATAACAAAAACATGTTTACTACCAATCAAACTCTGACTATTGGTAGAGTTACAATAGTAGCTAATGAATAGCTAATGTTCAAAAGTAAACAGAACAACCAACCAGTTTAACGTCATACTTAGGACAAATAATGATATATTACATATTAATTATTCATATAAATAATTTTACAGTTAGGGTGGTACTGGTTGTCAGGGGGAAGTCCCAGATAATAATCTTTACCTTAGAGATTGTAGAGTTATGGAGAACAGAAGAGAAGACAAGAAACCAGTTGATAATATAATGAATCCATCAGCTAAACCATTACTTGGTGCAGTTATTGGTACTGCTATAGGACTGGTTGTTGGTCACTACATATCTAAAGTGGGCATGACTGCTGGTGGAGTAGCTGGATTTATTGTTGGATCATTTGTTGGAGTTGCAGTGGCCAGATCAATTGATAGAAGAGGACATAATTAAAGATACTTGTCTTGAGAACTAACTATTATATTAGTTAATAGTAGTTATAGGAATAATAATTTTGAGAAGTTGATTGATATTTCAATTATTTCATTTGAACAATTAAATAATATAAATAATATATATATTACCAAGAGCACATGAGCGTTGCTCATGCGCTCCTGATATTACATATAATTTAATAACAGCAATATGTCAATATAATCATTATCTTCAGTAGACTCTAATGTGGTAATGGTGCCACCCTTAACTCACATATATGATTAAATGTCAAAAGAGTCAGCGCAATTTAGTAACAATAACGATTGTTACTATATATAGTAACATGACATCAACATCAGTAATAAACAAGACAAGATGACAGCTTGTTCAACACAGGGACTGTCCTAGGGAAACTACCTTTTGTTTGTCACTGGTATAAATTAAGATAAAGAGAAGGAGATTGTATTTAGAGCAACATGGATATCTTAAATGCTATTGGTAATTTAATTGTTGAGATTGTTGGAGAGAATTATAGTGTTTCAATAAGAGATGCAGCTAAAGAAGTCCTCAGACAGTTGATTGATTCAGGAGTACAGATTACTCAACAGGTGATAGAACATGTGATAACCTTTCTTAGCAATGTACGTCAAGGTACGGAGTGGGCTTTTGAAAAGACCAAAGATGCTTTCTATATGATGTTGGAATCTGAGATTATGAAATGTGCAGCGGCTGGTGTAGAATTGAACGTGAAGTGTTTTAAATCTGTTGTGGTCTTTGGATTAAATTGTGTTCGATGTTGTCTAGGACAAATCACAGGACAAGATCTCATTAACCAAACATGTCAATCTTTTGACAATATTATGAACCCACATCGTGAACCACTAGTTGGTGCAGTAGCTGGTGTAGTAACTGGTGCAGCTATTGGGTCAGTTGTACCAGTAGTTGGTACTGGACTTGGAATCTTTGTTGGATATGTCATTGGATCAGTCGTTGGTGCAGCAGTTGCAAGAAACACATAAGTTTGAATGAACTACTACGTAACAATAATAATAACATTAAATTGATTTTGTTGTATTATTGTGTTTGCATGTAGTTTCAGTTTAATAATACCACTTTACATGATAAAGTAATAGTTCATTTGATATTAACAGTTTATTACAAATATTATTGGATAGTTGTAATGAAATACAATGACTGTCATATAGTTTAGTATGTTTGTCATAATGTTAACTATTATAGTTACCAGTCACTAGATCTTTGCTTAATATTACTTCTACCAGCAGTCTTCCTTTTAAAAATAAATCCTTTAAATTGATCAGGGGCTACTTCTTCTTTTAACATGGGGGCAGTTCCACTATACTCTGTCCGAGTTGAGTTGAGCCCTTCATTAAAAAAAATGTATGTTATGCATGAATGTAAGGTGAGGTATTTTATCACCTACTTTATCCACTTCACACTGAAGTACATTTTAATGTTTTCATTACTTTTTCATATGAATATCATGGGAAAACACCACGTGTTCATTAAGATGCAAAGGGAAAGAGATTGAGGTTGCAAACAAAGGAGGTTGTTGGGAATGTCTATGAGTATTTCGAGGAAATCCACAGGTGTCTGCGTACTCAAGGATCTCTTAAAGAACTGCTGATGCCACAAGAGTTTCATGTGCCAGCATTAAGAAGCTACAGAAAAAGAAAGTTGAGACTGTTTGTTAAAAGGTTCTTTTCAGAACCACGGTGGGTTTATAGATGCCTTAAATCGCAAAAGACAATATCTGATTATTATTTTAATAGTAATAATTATTGCAATAGAACATCTATTCACATAATTAAAACTGAATTACCACGTGATACACGGGTGACTTTTCGAGGTGAAAAATGTTATTCGAAGGTGTGGAATTTGAGGTATGACGAAAGTATGCCATTGAAAAAGTATGGAGTTTATAGTTTGCTATTTTCTCGTAGCACTAGAGAGCCAAATTATATATATATATATAGCACATTTGCAAGCTGAACGGATTGGTGCAAGTTCTATGTAGATAGCACGTAAAACAGCAAAGTTATTTACATGTCTGGGTAGCTCAACTCAACTCGGACAGAGTATAGATAATGTCTTTTCTTTAAATGAATAATCATCTTTTATCTTCTCCTCATCGTCATCAGATGATACAGGGTCTTCCTCTTGTACTGGAACATTGCCTGTAGTCTCTTCTACTTGTGCTGGTATATTTTGAGGTCTAAACAATAAAATATAAGTAATGTTACTATAAATAGTAACATTAACTGTAATATTGTTACTATATAACATTACTCTTCAGTTGTTAGTAACAATTACCCTATAATGGTTGTTACTATATATAGCAACAACTGTTACTAGTTGTTACTATATATAGTATCATTACCTGACAGTTATAGTAGTCCATGAACCATAAGGATGACCTCGTTTAGCAAGAGGTGGGTCATCATCATCATCATCATCATCATCGTTAGTGTATGTGGGTGTTAAAAGTGGTCGGCTACTTAGCTCCTCCTTCTCGTTAAGATATTTTAGCCATTGATCTTGTATACTATCTTCTATTGGTTCAGTGGGTGTGGTCAATGGAACAATGGCTCCTTTAGCATTTCTTTTATATGTACCAAATGTGGATACCATAGCAACAGGGCCAGTAGTGGTGTGTGTGGCTTTGAAATCAGGAGGACACTCCCATTGAGAAACTATATAATTGGTAACAAGATGAAAAAGGTCAAAAGTCACTCACATACCTCCAGTGAGGACATTATAGTAATATTTGTTTCCATCAGGTGAACTCAATTGTTGCCATGGTGATGGTGGAGGAGGAGGAACTGGACCCTATCATTATAAACAAATAATTAACTATTAATAACATTTAACTGACCTTACTACGGGGAGGTGCTAAATTTTGAAGACCACTCCCACTTTTAATTGGGTTAGTTGCTCTTGTCATCGCTTGTTTGACTTTTTTAAGAGAAGCTTGTTTTGGAGTTAATCCTTTCTTATCTTGTTGATATGCTGCCAATGCTGCCTATAATATTAATATTAATAGTTAATTAACCTTTATAGCCACAACCTCTCTATATGTTCCAGAGTCTCTGATACTTTTGAGTCTTCTTGTTCTTTGATGGACGCTCTTTTACGAGTCTAAAAATATTGTAAATATATTATCAAAATATTTATATATTTATAAACTTACTTCTCATAACATTATCTCAACTCGACCTTTCTCATGCATCTCGACACTCTAACAAGTCATGTGATCTGGGATATATCATAGTTAATTGATCATGTGACTTACTATTTTGTTATCACCAAACCAACATTTACAAGCTTCACAGTAATGACGTGGATTAGACTTCCAATAATCAGCCCTAGTATGTACATAGAGAGGAATTAGTGAAGTATAATGTCTTGTTATAACTTACATGTTACAGATAATAATGGTAGTAAAATTTTCTATTCTACAGGAGATTAAAATTAATGGTAAAAGTCAGAACTACAGATGACACTATTGATAACACAAGATCAACTACACAAAGCCCTCTTCCTGAGGTTGTATAACACATTATATATAATATATGTATGTATATATAGCCTGTATAGTGACTAATATAAAAGCTGGTCTTCCCTTATATTATAGAAATATAAAACAAAGAAATTAATTGAGAGAGGACCTCTTAATATACCAAACTCATTATAATAATCAAATATTATTAAAACTATTAAAAACTAGTAATTAAAGGATGGCAAAATTTACTATAACTATAAAATTAAACAATGATAAAATTGAATATAATTAGTAGTGTTGTTCTAGTTTGCTTAAAACATAGCTTTAGTTTTAATTATTAATTTTTAAAGTCTTTTTAGTTCAACGATACCAGTAATCATATTCATAGCAACCGTTAATGAGATTCATAAGCGCACACTGTCGCGCCCCACAAGAGCATGAAGACAAAATCCTAAGTACATATAAAAGGAAACCAAAACAGTCTTGGTTGCCAGTGTGTTGTAGGCCAGCGTCTGCAATGCA
Organism: Xestospongia muta; assembly: GCA_963693285.1. NCBI lineage: Eukaryota > Metazoa > Porifera > Demospongiae > Haplosclerida > Petrosiidae > Xestospongia > Xestospongia muta. The sequence continues at coordinate 230,495 of OY848919.1, read as the reverse complement.
TCATGACCTCTGAGATGGTTACCAGCATACTCTTCGGAGTATCCGAAAGGCGGACTAGGATACGGCTGGTAGTCTCCCTTTAAACGAGATGAGGCTTGGTGTATTGTAGTCCCGGTTTAGTAATGACGATGATTTATTCCCGAAGCTAGAAACCCAGTACGGCTGGTTCGAAGTTAGGGCGACGTTCCAGCCAGGATTACCTCGTCTTCGGACGAGGGTTACCAAGCCAGGTGGCGGTCCTAGCTAGCAATAGCAGGGAATCCTGGAGCCTAAGTGGAAGCCTGCGTGGAATTGAGTCAAGAAAGATCGTTTGGGCAACACACAAGGGTTTTTTTTTGAAATTATAATTCTATTTAATTATAAACAAATCTAATTATCTATTTATAAATCTATTTTAAGAGTATTAAAGAATAGTCAGTAAGGATGTTCAGGAGGTGAGTCAGTTGGATCATATGAGTAACACAACTATATCTTTTTTGAGAAAGTAAAATGTTGAACTGGCAGGTCTAGGAGCAATAAATTATTTACAAAGTGTCATATGAAGAATATGTGTCAACAATTCTAAAATATTTTCTTTGCAATAACTTGAGTAATAAATATAACTATTGGATTTTACTGGTGGAACATTGAGTATCTTACAAATGTTTCTTATCTCTTATAACTATGGTAACTATTTGTCTATCTTATTGGTCTATCTATCCATTAATATCTTCTGTGTATCTATCTTCATCCTTTTATTCATCCATTCAGATGACTGGAAGTCTATTTTTGGAGATCCTACTAAATTTGGTCTAGGTGCCTTTTCCATATGTTTTGATCTTCTTTTTATGACACAACATTATATTCTCTATTGCCATCCGCCAGCTTCAAAAGAAGGGTACAGTAAAATTGATTCCAAATGGAATTCCACAAACACAGAGACTAGACCGTTACTAGGAGATGACTCAGATGATTTTACTCCATCTTTCTTTACAAAAGTCAAAGCTCAAGTTGCATTGCTTCTAGTTAAGTTAAAGTTGAGATCATCAGTACCTGATGTTGGACCATATTCTCCTTAACTTAGTATGCACAGGAGGCTGAAGGGGGGGGGGGGTTGGAGGGGCTAGAGCCCCCTAATATTTAGAAAGAGGGGTCTCAGCCCCCCCCCCCCCCCAAATTGTTATTGCTTGCTACTTACCCCACAAAAAGAATCCAAGTTAATCTTATTGGTGTTGATGAAACTGTCAAAAGTTTTGACATATTTGCAGGCCACAATGACGGAAAAACGGCTTAACAATTGTCTGGTCCTTCATGTACACAAATGCATAACTAATAAATGTGATCTTGTTGAAATAGCTAAGGAATTTGTTATGGTAAATGATGAGTGAAGGAAATACTTTGGTACATTTTAAATTAATGTTGGTAATACTGATTATGATTATATCAAACATACTTTCTGCATTATGGGTACATTCGTGTCTGCATATTCATCACATAGTTATGATGTGAGCCCCCCCAAAATATAAGTGCCTCATCCGCCTATGTATATATATATGTATGTATGTATATATATATATATGTATGTATATATATATACACAACTATTCTATATGTATGCAAAACTGTTTTTGATACTTTTTAACAATGGTTTCTTCACAAATCAGGTCACAAATATTTTGAGAAGTGGTCCCTTTTGCAAATCCGGTCACATATGTCAATATAATCAGTATCTTTATCAGTATACTCTAATATGGTAATAGGTGCTTAGCTCATGTTGGAGTAAATGTCAAAAGAGTCGGTGTAGTAACATGATGTCAACATGATTCAGCATAAGAAGAAAAACAACACAAAATGACACAGCTTGTTCTGATATAAATTAAGACAAAGAGAAGGAGTTTGTGTTTAGAACAAGATGGAGTACAGTGAATGCAATGTCTTAAATTCTCTTACTAATTTTAATTGTTGAGATTGCTAGAGAGAATTATAGGACTTATAGAAAGACCAGAGATGTTGTACATGGTATGTTGAAGAGTGCAGAAGCTATTGCACAATTTGGTGACATACTATTTGACTGTGTTGTGGTCTTTGGATTAAATTGTGCTCGATATTGTCTCTGACAAATCACAGGATAAGACCTCATTGACTGAACATATTAATCTGTTTACAATATTATGAACCCACATACCGAACCACTAGCTGGTGCAGTAACTGGTGCAGCTATTGGGTCAGTTGTACCAGGAATTGTTAATGCAGTTGGAGGCTTAGCTAGATTCATTATTGGATCATTTGTTGGTGTGATGGGTTCAAGAAATACGTAAGCTTTAATAACCTACTGTATAACAATAATAACATTAAATCGATCTTGTTGTATTATTGTATTTTCATGTAGTTTCAGTTTAATAATACAACTTTACATTACAAAGTAATAGTTCATTTGATATTAACAGTCTATTACAAATATTTAGATAGTTGTAGCAAAATACAATGACTGTCATATAGTTTAGTATGTTTGTCATAATGTTAACTATTAGAGTTATCAGTCACTAGATCTTTGTTTAATATTAGTTCTACCAGCAGTCTTTATTATAAAACTAAATCCTTTAAATTGATCAGGGGCTACCTCCTCTTTTAATGTGGGAGCAGTTCCACTAGATAATGTCTTTTCTTTAAATGAATAATTCTTTTTATCTTTTCCTCCTCATCATCAGATGATACAGGGTCTTCCTCTTGTACTGGAACATTGTCTGTTGTCTCTTCTACTTGTGCTGGTACATTCTGAGGTCTATACAAAATATTAGTAATGTTACTATAAATAGTAACATTAACTGTAATATTGTTACTATATATAGTAACATCAATTGTGCTATTATTTTGGTAGTAAGATTAGCTTATATAGTATTATTGTGCATTGTCCTTCTATTGTTACCATATATAGTAATTTCAGTTGTTGTTAGTAACATTACCCTATTATAGTGTTACTATATATAGCAACAACCTCATTCAGTCTTACTAGTTGTTACTATATATAGTATCATTACCTGACAGTTACAGTAGTCCATGAATCATAAGGATGACCTCCTTTAGCAGGGGTAGGTCATCATTTTCATCATTGTTAGTGTATGTGGGTGTTCAAAAACAAATATAACTTGGATGTATGATTTAGTAAAGGAGTGACTGTTTGTAGTGTACAAGTGCATACTTTAATAATTATATAAGAAATTAATACTGAACATTAACTGTTAGAACCTAACTGTATTAATTTAACATTGAAACACACACTTCCCGTGCATATTCCAAGAGATGTTGGATGTAGCATATTGTGATCTTGTAAATATGACAATTAGAGGATAATTCTTTGAGAAATAATTGATGTGGAAATATCTGTTGATGAATGGTTGCTAAGAAACATTTTAGATCACTGTAACAAGTATTTAATAAAGCCAGAACTATTGTCTATAACTTGTTTATGTTACTATTTGTTTATTACCTTATATAGTATTATTGTACATTGTCCTTCAGTTGGTTAGTGTTGATTATTTATTAGCTCAGTTTCATATTTATTCACATAACACACAGGTTATGTGAATAAATAGACTGTCCATTGCAGGAGTTTGGTCATGTTCCCGTCACATTATCCAAAGTTGATGATCAGTATATTACAGGTCTACAAGCTAGTTTCAATAATTATAGTGACACATTGAACATATCTAACGAGACTATAGTGTAAAGCAGTATTGGGGAGTTATATATCAACATAAAAATCTTGTTTATGTAGGCAATGTTGTACACTGTAAAAATTGATTTGTTGATTTAACTAATATATTGCTATGCAGGTTGCATGTAGCAAACTTAGTATGATGTAAAAGTAGACATAACACTGTTTTTATTACTAATATACTACAGCAACATAAACAGTGGTACATTAGTAATAAAAATAATGTTATGTCTACTTTCACATCGTATTAAGTTTATTACATGTAACTTGTATAACAATATATTGGTTAAATCAACAAATCAATTTTTACAGTGTAGGAATTGTTATATCTGAGGTATGTGGATACTTTTATATTATAATTATTAAATTATTCTCTATCATAGAGGACATATCAATATGCCATAATGATTGGTTGCACTGTAAAAATTGATTTGTTGATTTAACAAATATATTGTTATACGTTAATTGAGAGACATCATGATATAATTAAGAAAACTTTTTTTGTAATCCATCTTGCACCTTTATCTCCTTTGTGTAGATAATGTGGATGGTGCGTTAGAGCTTTTTATATTAATGCTGATATATAGGTGATTTCCTTAAGAAAATCTCTTCTACTTATCGCTGGATGTTAGATACATATATATGTATATATATACACATACTGTAAAAATTAATTTGTTGATTTAACTAATTTATTGTTATACAGGTTACATGTAATAAACTTAATATGATGTGAAAATAGACATAACACCGTTTTTATTACTAATGTACTACTGTTTGCGCAGCTGTAGTATATTAGTAGTAAAAACAGTGTTACGTTTACTTTTACATCATACTATGTTTGCTACATGCAACCTGTATAACAATATATTAGTTTAATCAACAAATCAATTTTTACAGTAACATATTATAATGCTGATACATCAATAGGTAGTTTCCCCAAAAAAGCCCCCAACACATACATGCAATGCAATTTCCAACAATATTCCAACGATTGGATCTCAAACATTTTGTCCTAAGTATGACGTTAAACTGGTTGGTTGTTCTGTTTACTTTTGAACATTAGCTATTCATTAGCTACTATTGTAACTCTACCAATAGTCAGAGTTTGATTGGTAGTAAACATGTTTTTGTTATTTTAATATTCTCTAGTAGTGTATTACATCATACTTGTTATTCCTTAGTTTTTGCTTACCTAGTTTTTTGTTATAAATTTACTGCTTTTAGTTGGTTTCTTTAGTGTATTGCCTCTCAAGTAATTTTGAGTTTTTGTTTTAATATATAAAAAATAAAATAATACTATATATAGTAACAGCTAGTATTAGGGTAATGTTACTATATGTAAAATAGTAGCATATCATAATACAGTACCAACTCCTGGTATAGGTACCAAAAATGTACCAATAATTCCTCCAATTGCTGCACCAGCTCCTGCAGCAATTAGTGGTTTAGAAGATACATTCCTCTCTTGACTCATAATGTTGACAATGGATGTTGTTGTTTGTAAAAAAAACTCAGTTCCAGAAATATTTCCAATAGCATAACAGACAATGTTGACTCCAAGACATACAACAGATTCCACAAACTTGCCAATAAAATTTGCAGTATGCATGTTTTGCTGACTCCCACAGATTATGGACAGCAGCTCTGGTTTGGTTAAATACTTGTTCTGTACCTTGTTGTACTAATCCAAGAAGACTGATCAGTTTGTCTAACAACCACTGACCAACATGTATTCCCATATCAATTATTTTTTAAGAGCTCTCTGGCTACATCCATCATGTCAATAAGGGCACAATATGCTGGATCCACCCTCTCTTTGAGAGACATCATGATATAATTAAGAAAACTTTTTTTGTAATCCATCTTGCACCTTTATCTCCTTTGTGTAGATAATGTGGTGCATTAGAGCTTCTTATATTAATGCTGATATATAGGTGATTTCCTTAAGAAAATCTCTTCTACTTATCGCTGGATGTTAGATACATATATATGTATATATATACACATACTGTAAAAATTAATTTGTTGATTTAACTAATTTATTGTTATACAGGTTACATGTAATAAACTTAATATGATGTGAAAATAGACATAACACCGTTTTTATTACTAATGTACTACTGTTTGCGCAGCTGTAGTATATTAGTAGTAAAAACAGTGTTACGTTTACTTTTACATCATACTATGTTTGCTACATGCAACCTGTATAACAATATATTAGTTTAATCAACAAATCAATTTTTACAGTAACATATTATAATGCTGATACATCAATAGGTAGTTTCCCCAAAAAAGCCCCCAACACATACATGCAATGCAATTTCCAACAATATTCCAACGATTGGATCTCAAACATTTTGTCCTAAGTATGACGTTAAACTGGTTGGTTGTTCTGTTTACTTTTGAACATTAGCTATTCATTAGCTACTATTGTAACTCTACCAATAGTCAGAGTTTGATTGGTAGTAAACATGTTTTTGTTATTTTAATATTCTCTAGTAGTGTATTACATCATACTTGTTATTCCTTAGTTTTTGCTTACCTAGTTTTTTGTTATAAATTTACTGCTTTTAGTTGGTTTCTTTAGTGTATTGCCTCTCAAGTAATTTTGAGTTTTTGTTTTAATATATAAAAAATAAAATAATACTATATATAGTAACAGCTAGTATTAGGGTAATGTTACTATATGTAAAATAGTAGCATATCATAATACAGTACCAACTCCTGGTACAGGTACCAAAAATGTACCAATAATTCCCCCAATTGCTGCACCAGCTCCTGCAGCAATTAGTGGTTTAGAAGATACATTCCTCTCTTGACTCATAATGTTGGCAATGGATGTCATTGCTTGCAACACATTAGCTAATGCTTTTGACTTGTTGGAAATATCACAATTCTCTCCAACTATATATCAACAAGCAAGTTAGTAATTACATCGTGAACCTTGAAGAAGGAATCTCCAGACTCCACCTTACTTACAACTCTCTTTTAATTGTGAGTAGCTAGTAGACTAAAGTGATCATATTAATCTATATAATATATATAGATATATATATAACATATAATATATATAACAAAATAAACAAGGTGTTTTACTGGGGAACCACCTAATATAATTAGTAACAGTCATTATTGTTACTAAATTGCACTGACTCTTTTGACATTTACTCCAATATATGTGAGCTAAGGGTACTACCATATCAGAGTCTACTGATGAAGATACTGATTATATTGACATAATTATTATGTAATATATTATGTATAGATCAAATGAAACAATTGAAGTATCAATCAACTACTCAGAATTATTATTCCTATAACTACTATTAACTAATATAATGGTTAGTTCTCAAAACAAGTCTCTTTAATTATGTCCTCTTCTATCAATCAATCTAGTCACTACAACTCCAACAAATGATCCAACAATAAATCCAGCTACTCCTCCAGCAGTCATGCCCACTTTAGATATGTAGTAACCAACAACCACTCCTATAACAGTACCAATAACTGCACCGAGTAATGGCTTAGCTGATGGATTAATTATATTATCAACTGATCTCTTGTCATCTTTTCTGTTCTCCATGACTCTACAATCACTAGGATAAAGATTATTACTGGACTTCCCCCTGACAACAAGTACCACCCTAACTGTAAAATTATATAATTAACATTTATAATTTTATATGAATAATTAATATGCAATATATCATTATTACAAACACATCAATGACAATGTACTTCCAATATTGTATAATAGTTGAAATATGACACTTTGTTTTTTTTCATTTCATTTTATGTATCTCTTGTGGCTGCTACTACACCCAAAGATGATCCAGCGATAAATCCTCCTGCAGCATATCCTAATGCAGTACCAACTCCTGGTACAGGAACCAAAAATGTACCAATAATTCTCCCAATTGCTGCACCAGCTCCTGCAGCAATTAGTGGTTTAGAAGATGCATTCCTCTCTTGACTCATAATGTTGACAATGGATGTTGTTGTTTGTAAAAAAAACTCAGTTCCAGAAATATTTCCAATAGCATAACAGACAATGTTGACTCCAAGACATACAACAGATTCCACAAACTTGCCAATAAAATTTGCAGTATGCATGTTTTGCTGACTCCCACAGATTATGGACAGCAGCTCTGGTTTGGTTAAATACTTGTTCTGTACCTTGTTGTACTAATCCAAGAAGACTGATCAGTTTGTCTAACAACCACTGACCAACATGTATTCCCATATCAATTATTTTTTTAAGAGCTCTCCTAGCTGCATCCATCATGTCAATAAGGTCACGATATGCTACATCCACCATCTCTTTGAGCCACATCATGATACAATTAAGAAAACTTCTTTCGTGATCCATCTTGCACCTTTATCTCTTTTGTATAGATAAGTTGGTGCGTTAGATCTTTTTATATTAATGCCAATATTTCAATAGGTAATTTCCCTAAGAAAATCCCTTCTACTTTGCCATGTTAGATACATATATGTGACCGGATATGTATCTAACTCTTAGAACTTAGGATAGACAATGCATTTAATAGGAAATCATCTTAACTATCACTAACCTACCTCTTATATAGTGTAATGCTCAGTTAATGGTGTTTAAAAACACTATCAAATTGAAAGTGAATATTAATGAGTTAGAGTTAATTTTGTCATCCTTTAATTACTACTTTTAATAGTTTTAATAATATTTGATTATTATAATGAGTTTGGTATATTAAGGGGTCCTCTCTCAATTAATTTCTTTGTTTTATATTTCTTATGACTTTCTCTATTCTTCTCTCTCACAGGAGGAGGCCCCTCTCGTAATTTCAAGAAATAATGAGAATAATATTTATGCATTAGACCATGCATTCCTTTGCCATGGTAACGAATACGTTTGAGATATGTACCCTTCCCTACAAACGACTCTGCTACATGAAGATTAACAGGGTCTGCCCCATATACTTCAACAGCTCGTCTCTGAGTATCTTGTAATGTCTATAATGATGTCATTATGATATAATAGTGATGTAATCATGACTTACTGCTTTAACAAATTTGGCTGCTTTCTTTTGACTAAATTCCATTTGAATTAATGCTTCAGGGACTCTCATACCTCGTATCTATGGCAACACATCTATGACATCATTATGATAACATGAACTAACCAACTTCGCTACTAAGTTCAATTTTTGTGGACTTGTTTTAACTTGTCTTAAAGATCCATAAAACTCCTATATATACCGAATATGGTAATAACTTCCAAATATGGTAATAATTCCATACTATTATACATACTTATGACAATAACTTCCATATATGGTAATATCTTATAACTAAATGTACTTACTCTAGTTTGTGGTTGATTGTTGTTTGAAGGAGTACTTGACGATAGTTGAGAGAGACAATGACAACTATGAAAGGAGAATGAATATATCATGTGACAATCACGTGATTATTGCTATAATATAATATAATGTTTTATTATACAAATCCATTTAATTATTACCTCATTAGATAACATGGATCTCTTCTTATTCCTGCTATCAGGAACTTGTTTATAAGACCAGCCATTAGTAAACCACGTGGTAAAATCTTAATTAACTTTAATTAATTAGCTTTAAAATAACTAAGGGGTTAAAATAACTGACCACGTGTTCATGTTTCATAATTCATCATCATTGTCATTATGTCTGTAAGTTCAATACAATAAATAATAAAATAGATATATTTTATTTATTATAGTTCTATAAACGTGATGCTATTAGAGATATAGAAAGAGAATGTCAGAAAAAATGGAAAGATACAAGAGTATTTGAGTCAGATGCCCCTAAGGTAATTAGTAATTAATATACTAACTTTATTTAATCTCATAATTAGCCAGGAGATGAGGGGCCAGAATTTGATCACAAAAATAAATATTTTGTGACATTTCCTTATCCCTACATGAATGGACAACTTCATTTAGGACATACTTTTACCATCTCCAAGGTAACGTTACCATAGAAACAGTATTCCATTATATATAACTACATATATATATATATGTATATATGTTTTGTTACCATGACAACACAACTTTCTCATTTCTCAGGCTGAGGTAAGTAATAAATATTAGTTATTTCATGGTTGCTATGGTAACTGTTTTAGTTTTCTGTTGGTTACCAACGACTGAAAGGGAAGAGATGTTTATTTCCATTTGGTTTTCATTGTACTGGAATGCCTATTAAAGTAATTATATTTTGTTTGATCATGTGATTGTCATGTGACATGTAGGCCTGTGCTGATAAATTGAAACGTGAAATATCAGAGTATGGGTTTCCACCTCAGTTCCCTGAGATAACTCAGGAGAAAGAGGAGATATCACAATCTGATCCTGCAGATCCTACTAAAAGAGTAAAGAAAGTGAGTTGTGTCGTTCAAAACTGGTTTTATAAACTGGTTGTACAGGTTAAGAGTAAAGTGGCAACTAAAGGAGGTGATGCTGTCTACCAGTGGGGGATCATGAAGAGCTTTGGTCTCTCAGATAATGATATACTCATGTAAATGTTATCACATGATAGTCACATGATTGTCACATGATCAATATAGGTTTGCTGATGCTAGTTACTGGTTGGAGTACTTCCCTCCGCTAGCTAAAGAGGATTTGTCAGCTCTTGGACTTAAAGTATGTACAGGGAGTGGTACGTGGGTAGTCCCTCTTCCTCCTATGTAGGTGGACTGGCGTAGGTCCTTTATTACTACTGATGTTAACCCTTATTATGACTCTTTTGTGAGATGGCATTTTTTAACTTTAAAAGATCGAGGAAAAATTAAATTTGGAAAGAGGTATTTACTTTGAAAATTATTTCATCTCTCTCTTTCTCTCTCTCTCTCTCTCTCCCTCCCTCCCTCCCCCTCTCTCCCTCCTTAGACACACAATATTTTCTCCAATGGACAACCAACCTAGTATGGATCACGACAGAGCATCGGGTGAAGGAGTAGGTCCCCAGGAATATACACTAATTAAAATGAAAGCAATTGAACCATTCCCTGAGAAACTTAAGTCAGTCACATGACTATCACATGACATTGATATGACACACACTATATTCAGATCATTATCTGGTCAGTCAGTGTATTTGGTAGCAGCTACATTACGTCCAGAGACAATGTATGGACAGACAAATTGTTGGGTTCATCCTGAGCTACCATATGTTGCATATAAAGTGACATCTGGTGAGGTCTACATTAGTACTGAGCGTGCTGCACTTAACATGGCATATCAAGAGTTTACTGATGAGTTTGGTAAATATGTACCACTAGTTCATTTGAAAGGACAGGTATGGGAGTATGAGTTATTGTGGTATGGGATTGAGTCTGCTGTAGGATATTATGGGTCTACCTCTCAATGCTCCTCTAACGTCATATGATGTCATATATACATTACCAATGTTAACTATCAAAGAAGATAAAGGTTGGGTCATGTGATGATCACATGACTTTAAGTTCCTCTCATTTTATAGGTACTGGAATAGTGACATCTGTTCCTTCAGATGCTCCTGATGATTATGCTGCTCTTAGAGACTTGAAGAAAAAGAAGGTCCTCTCTCAATAGCTGTCATCTTTATTTATAATATTTTCTTGTTTAGGCCTTCAGAGAAAAATATGGAATTAAAGATGAAATGGTCTTACCTTTTGATCCTGTAAATTGAGTCTCAGTCTCATTTTCATGTTCTCATTCCCATACCAGGTACCAATTATAAATATTCCAGATCTTGGAGATATATCTGCTGAGGTAGCCTGTAATCAGATGAAAGTACAATCACAAAATGATCGTGTTCAACTTGACAAAGCTAAAGAACTCACTTACATGAAAGGATTTTATGAAGGAGTAAGTCACATGACTTGAATATACTATCATGTGATCTGTCATGTGATGTAGGTATTGACTGTAGGAGTATATAAAGGAGAGAAGGTGCAGGTTGCAAAGAAGAAGGTCCAACAGTTAATGGTGGACAATAATGAGGCTGTCCTTTATCAAGAACCAGAGAGAACTGTTATCTCAAGATCTGGTGATCGTTGTGTTGTAGCACTTTGTGATCAATGGTTAGTAATGATATCATATGATGTCATTATGATGTATTTGATAGGTATTTAGATTACGGAGAAGAGGGATGGAAAGAACAGACAGAGGAAGTATTAAAAGGACTTAGAGTGTGAGTAAACCCCTAATTAATAAACTAATAATTAACAAACTTTAATAATTACATATATTTAGGTTTTCAGATGATGTTCGTAACAACTTTGAATCCACTCTGGACTGGTTACATGAGCATGCATGTTCCCGTTCCTACGGCCTGGGTACCAAAATCCCTTGGGATGAGCAGTATCTCATAGAAGCTTTATCTGACTCTACAATCTACATGGCATTTTATACAATAGCTCATTTATTGCAAGGGGGTGTGGTCAATGGATCTCAAGTCGGGCCACTGGGTATCAGGTAACAATCAGATTAGAGTATGATGTCATTATGATGTCACAGGCCTGAGCAAATGACAAGGGAAGTCTGGGACTATGTATTTTTTGGAGGGGACATTCCTCCCACGGATATCCCAGTAGAGTCTTTACAGTAAGACAAGATTCTATCATACTATATAGTATATGTTATGCTATCTAGATTAATGAGGACAGAGTTCTCTTACTGGTATCCTGTGGATCTCAGAGTGTCTGGAAAAGATTTGATTCAAAATCATTTGACTTATTTCTTGTATAATCACGTAGCAATATGGCCGACACCCGCAAGAGAAAAGGATGGGGTAGTCCCCGGGGAGTTTTGTCGTTGGCCTGGAGGAGTACGAGGAAATGGTCATCTCCTGTTAAATTCTGAAAAAGTGGGTGTGTCCAGAATAATGGTTAATTAATTATCTTTTTTATTAGATGTCTAAATCAACTGGTAATTTTTTGACATTAAAACAAGCTATTGAAAGATTTTCTGCTGATGGTGAGACTAAATTTAGAATGATTATCTCATCAAATTTTAATCTCAAAGGTACTCGTCTTGCATTAGCTGATGCTGGAGATGGTCTTGAAGATGCTAATTTTGTTTTCACAATGGCAGACGCTGGTCTACTCCGTCTTTATACAATGTTAGAGTGGGTTAAGGTATGCATCCATTTGTATCTCTATACATCCATTATATCTCTATAGATCCATTATATCTCTATACATCCATTATATCTCTATACATCCATTTGTATCTCTATACATCCATTATATCTCTACACATCCATTATATCTCTATACATCCATTTATATCTCTATAAATGGATGTATAGAGATATAATGCATCCATTATATCTCTATACATCCATTATATCTCTACAATTATAGGAAGTTCTCATTGACAAGAAAACAATGAGGAACAATAGCCGTGAGAACTGGTCTTATCAGGATCTCATCTTTAATAATGAGATCAACAGAGCAATAAAATTAACTGATCAATTTTATGAGAATATGTTATTTAGAGAAGCAGTAAAAACTGGTTTCTATGATCTACAGGTATTGTAATATAAAGATCTAATAGCTCTTGTTGTCATAGTAACTATTGTTGTCATAGTAATTATTGTTGTCATAGTAATTATTGTTGTCATAGTAACTATTGTTGTCATTGTAATTATTGTTGTTGTTGACTAGGCTGCCAGAGATCGTTATCGTGATATTACATCAACTGGGGAAGGAATGAATTGGGAGTTATTAGAAAAATTTATTGAAGTTCAGTGTCTTCTATTGTCTCCAATTTGTCCTCATACAATGGAACATGTTTGGAATTTATTAGGGAAAGTATGTTAGAATGTCACGTAATGTGATCAACAAATGTTGTTTATAGACAGAGAGTATTATGACAGCACAATGGCCACAATGTGAACAAATTGATGACATCATACTTAAAGAGAGTCAGTATATTACTGATGTCACTCATGAGTTTAGAGTTAGAATTAAAAAAATGGTGGAGTTACAAGAAAAGGTCGGTACATAATATTATGAGATGTAGTATTCTCTAATGTGTTGTAGAAAGGATTGGGTCTCTCTCGTCCAGAATATGGTGTAATCTATGTTGCTGATGACTACCCATCATGGCAGGCATTAATTCTCACTAAATTAAAGGAGCTTTATGATAAAGTGATGCTCATTTGTAGTGTATTAATTATTGGTAGTCTGTTGTCTAGGCAACCAATCAATTACCAGATAACACTATCATTTTACAAGCTGTAAAACAAGAGGCAGAATTAAAACCATTTATGAAAAAAGTGATGCCATTTGTTCAGCTTGTGAAGGTATAGACACACCTCCTAATTAATCATTTATTAATTGTTTTATAGTCCAATTTAGCATTAAAAGGACCCGAAGCACTTGAACTTAAAATGCCATTTGATGAGAGAGCAGCTTTAGAAAGAAATTTGAATTATCTTACTCGTTCTCTTGAGGTACATGTCACATGACTGATCATGTGACTGGTCATAAGATCTCTTGTCATTATAGTTAAATGAGTTATGGGTGGATAAGTCTTCTGTTGCCAAGGAAACGAAAGTCAAAGAGGAGTGTACTCCTGGTAAACCTATATCTGTGTTCAAAACTGAACCTCATAAGGTAATTATAATATTTTATAACTAGCAGTTAATAACTATTATGATTTTAATAGCCCTTTATAATGATAACAGCAGTTAATCCTCAATGTTGTCTTCCTTATTTCACTTTTGATGTTCCTATTTTTGAGGAAGACACTGCTCTCAAATTAACAGAGAGAATTAGGCGATTTATTTCATTGTCTGGTATGTCATGTGAGTATTTGGTTGCTATAGGAACACTTTTCTATTTCAGGCAATGTCGGTGTGTCATTGTGGCGATATTTGAAGGATGCTCGTTCTATTCCTGTTACTGGAGAGGAAACTAATGGACTGGAACCTATTCCATCCTCGGCCTCATTCCTAACTCAGAATGAGAACCTATTTTTTATAACAAGTCCAAGTTCTGAGCCAGTTCCATTAGGTACTCATATTAAATATCTTGTTGACAATCAGTAGGTGTGGTTATTTAATCAACTAATTAATGGGTGTGGCTTATTTTCACATAATTATAAAGTTACATAATCATTAAGTAATCATTTTACAAGTAATAAAAATTAATATAATTATTCTAATATAAGGGAAGACCAGCTTTTATCATAGTCACTATACAAACTATATATACAAACATACAAACATATATTATATATAATGTGTTATGTGTTATACGACCTCAGGAAGAGGGCTTTGTGTAGTTGATCTTGTGCTATCATTAGTGTCATCGGTAGTTCTGACTTTTACCATTAATTTTAATCTCCTGTAGAATAGAAAAATTTACTACCATTATTATCTGTTGCTACTAAATATAATTTACACTATGATGTAATCTGTTATTAATTTTAGTACTACAGTCTACTATCAGTAACTTTATCAATGATAGTATTGTCATCTACCATTACTAAAGTTGGTACTATATATTATTACTAACACTTACCTCCATTTAAACATAACAATAATAGCTATTGTTATACAAACAGCTAACACACATACAGTAGCTAATGATGCAACAGGAACAGCAATAGTGTTAGCGAGTCCTTCACTCTGGACATTTCTCATTGAGTCTGTTGTGTCTGAAGAGACAGTAGTAGTTACTATAGCAGTATTTATAGTACTACTAATTGTAGTAGACATGTCTGCTGTTGTTGTAGTTAAATAGAGTCGATCTAGATATCAAAAAGAGAATGTAGTGGTTACTATGACAACAAATAGTCATGTAGTAATTATGTTTTTATGGGAGTTAGTTACTCGATATGTTTTTACTATTAAACCATTAGCCATTATAGTCTACATAGGGTCATGTACCTTGACATATTAATACAGTCTACATAGGGTCATGTATCTTGACATATTACTACAATCTACATAGGGTCATGTACCTTGACATATTACTCCAGCATCTTCATTATGTTGGCAATTATGACTCCTAATAGAATTTGATAGACATTGAAATATACTGGTCTCATCTCCTGTACATTGGACATTATCAAGAAATATATCTCCAATTCCTTCACCAAAATGACCACCACTGGTAGCCGTAGCAACTACAAAGAGAAGATGATATTATAAATATTATATACTAACTATCTTACCATTAGAGGGATAGCCTAGTTGAGTACAAACAACTTTGGCTGCTTTATCATCCCAGGAATCATCACATACTGTACCCCAAACTCCGCCCACACATACTTCCACTCGTCCTTCCATAGAGTTACTTCCACTCACTAGACGAATATCACCAGTTTCACAAGTAATATTATTGGCCCCTGTAATATAATACTATAATTAATTTATAAGACGTTTTGTATATACCTTGACATATTAGACCGATGACATCATTGGCTGGACATTGTGTTGTCATGGCAACTGCTTCCACTCCTTGGAGACACTCAACAATGTCTTCGGTACATTTACTGAACTCCATTGATAATGTCTTAACAGTAGTATCATAATGAAATAACCCTTCTTTACTGTAGGCCCCTATTATTAGTATAATAAATTACATATATTAAATATATATATATATACCTTCACTGCTATGACCAAGATGTGAACAAAGTTGACTAGTTTGTGTTTTAGTGATATCTTTGCTACATACTCCTTGC
This sequence comes from Xestospongia muta, assembly GCA_963693285.1. Classification (NCBI taxonomy): domain Eukaryota; kingdom Metazoa; phylum Porifera; class Demospongiae; order Haplosclerida; family Petrosiidae; genus Xestospongia; species Xestospongia muta. The sequence continues at coordinate 214,098 of OY848919.1, read as the reverse complement.
CATTGACCATTATGACAAACCTCAAGATGTCCTTCTCTTTCACTCTCTCCATTACTAAGTCGTACTTCACCCTCTTCACAAGGATATGCTAAACGAAAAGATTTAAGTCAATAATATCACATCACATACACACACATGTACCTGTACAAATGACTCCAACGTCCATTGAGTGAGGACATGTTTGATATTTCACTGTTGCTCCATTACATTGTAATAAGTTATTCTCAATACCATAGCAACGGACACCAGATAACAATACCGGACCCTTTGAACTTCCAAAACTGCCTCCTGGGGCTGGTATGGCTCCTGGCAAGAATTAGTATAATGAGTTGCCATGACAACACCCACTGATGTGTAATGTTGATATAACACTATCTAATTCAATTATCTAATAATGTTGACACTCACTTGTGTTTGTTAAATTAAACCCTAGCCGTCGACAGACAACACTAGCTTCCACACTAGTCCATGTGTGACCACAAACACTTCCCCATACTCCATTATAACATACTTCAACACGCCCTTGATGGGTGGAACCACCATCACTGAGACGAACATCACCATTTTGACATGCTGAGTGGTCATCCTCTACAATATGTAATATACAATACATAACTATACATTATAATATTGTATACCTGATATTGGGCATATGACACCAACATTGTACTTGTTAGTACATGTATTACTTCCAATGAGACTACTATTGACACAGTCTAGTATGCTGGCTTCATTACCAGTACATGAAACAGATGAGAGAAGAGTATGCCCCTGATCTAATGAGTAATATCCTCCTGGAATAGCTATAGCATTACCGCCTATAAACAGATATAGTAATGGACATATATTTTAAGCAAATGGATGTATATAAAATATAATGGATACATTCTAAGTCACTGGACGTATACTTACCTTCACAGGTATGACCCAGTTGATTACAGACTAAATTAGCCTCAACTTGACTCCAATTATCGTCACAAACTCCACCCCATATACCATTAACACACACTTCAATTTGACCATCATTAGAGGAAGTTCCATTTATTAATCGTACACTTCCATCTTTACAACTACTGGATAGAGTAGCTGAAAAAAATACAAAATACTTCAAAAATATCATATTACCATAATTATTAATTAACATTTGAGTCTTTGGTGTGGTCTTTTACAACTGGCTACAGTCCATTTATAGACATTTAAAGCATTTAGTGGTCTCATTTACATTACATCCTATAATCTCTTACTAATGTTCTTGCAGATCACACTGGCATCTTGACGATGATAGCAATTACTTGTTCCAACACCACGATGACTACATTGAAGTAAACTGGTCTCCTTTCCAGTACAAGCAACCTCATCAAGGTAAATAAAGCCCACCCCCGGACCATAATGAGCCCCTTTGAGTGCTACAGCTCCTGTAAGTATCAAAGGTCATATTTAAGACAATATAATCAACATTGCCTATTCATAGCATCCTACACTATAGTGTTGTCATGGTAACAGTACCATTTTGTAATATGAGATAAGTTACTATACCTTGTCTAGAAAATCCTAATTGTCCGCAAACAACTTGTGCATCTTCTGTGGACCAGTTATCTTCACAAACAGTACCATAATGATTATCATAACATAATTCAACTCTTCCTTCATTTGAGCTTTGACCTCCAACAAGTCTTAGATCGCCATTAGTACAAGAGAATGATGGATCTAAATTTGTAAACAACAATAAATATTTTTAGAGTGCTCTTTGTTTGTTTGTATTAATGTTTTTATGAAGTCATGTAAACAGACATGGAAACCAAAGTTGTCAGACTAATGCAAGGTGCTACAGTCAAACAACCACCCACAATTGAAACAACATCAAAAAATAAAAATATGTTCTCATTGTATTAACAGCCAGTAATAAACAGACGTATTGTCACAATCATGTATAATAACTAAGTTATTGCTAGAATGTAAGATTTCAGTCTCAAGACAGTCTTCAATTACTTGTCATTATTTAATTGAAACTTGTTTGGACTAATTTATTCTATTTCTCATGAAGACACCTTACAATAAACTAATGTAACAATCAACAGTTATACATTATAAGACCATATTTTGCAATGTAATACACTACTGTATAATGTGACCCGAAGACATAATGAGTACTTACCACGGCAAATGACTCCTGCGTCTTGTTTGTGCTGACAGTTGTTTGAACCTAGAGGTTCACTTTGACATTCATTCAAATATCGCTCAGATCCACTGCAATGAACATTGTCTAAAAATATGAGACCAGTTCCTTCACCAAAGTCAGCAAACTTCACAGCTTTAGCTCCTAGACATCAAACAAAGGAAAAGAATTCACGAAGGGTTAAGTGACTAATTGTAGTTCTAATTTAATTGAGTATTATCACTTTATAATTAGTGCAGTTGGTGGGTTATTGTTTTGAGGAGTAGTAGTTAGAGGTCTACAGTTACATTGTTAGACACTAATGTCTCTATGGAGACTACTATAATGAGGAGAGGCCATCAAATGAAAAACCACATCTAAATAATAGTGGTGTTATATCATTTTACTTTACAATATATTGTTAGTTAGTTAATATATATATAAATATTAGGAGACAGTGTATAAGGTGGTGTCTGGGTGATCTTTAGAATACTAGACCAAACACAGTAACTCTAGTAGGCAACTATTTACGTAAAGTACTGCGCATATAATGTTGAGAAAAAGTAAGTCAAATGACCAACACTAAAGCTCAAGCCAAAATGCTCTACTATTAGTTTAATGGACTGTATACAATGATACCTACCTTCACTGCCATATCCAAGTTGTTTGCAGACAATTCCAGCATCTTTGTCATCCCAATGATCATGACATACTGTTCCCCATACTCCATTGTGACATATCTCAACTCGACCTTCACTAGAGAGACGTCCATTAACTAACCGTACAGCACCATCCTTACAAGCAGGAACCAAAGCTACATAATAAACATAATACTTACAGTAGTACATTGTTATTGTGTCTTCATAAACTATGTTATATTTTAACAGCATTGATAGTTTTTTTTTGTTTTATCTTACGTTTACAAACAATAGCTGCATCTTCATTATGTTGACAGTTAGTAGTTGTTTTGTGAAGACAATGTGTTATATTTGTTTCATTCCCTATGCATTCTGTGTCATCTAAATGTACTGGGCCTATCCCTTCTCCATAAGTAGCTTTATGAAGAGCCAACGCACCTATTCAATACAACATGATGTAGTTGCTCAATAGACTAATATTACCTTTATTATGATACCCTAACTGATTGCAGACTACATTAGCATCATTGCTGTCCCAATGATCATCACATACTGTACCAAATTGGTTGTTAAAACACACTTCAACTCTCCCTTCATGAGGATAATTACCTCCCACTAATCTAACATCACCATCAGCACAAGAAAATCCAAGCTCTATAACAGTGAAAGACAAAACAATAATACTATTTAAATGTTAATGTATTGATAGTGTGACTAATAGTCCAAAGGATAGATTAGTATAATAAGAGTAACAACATAGTAACTTCACACATATTTTAATGGACACACCTAACTGTGCTTATGTACACAAGAGTGTTGAAGGTATTACAGATTGTTTTTACAGTAAAATCGCATGCATAGTTAATATGGTGTCTCAAAGACGGCAATACTATTTGATTTTAGAGTTAAGTCATTGATTATTCCCAATACTACATGTTTCTGTTAGTAAACACACCTTCACAGACAATACCAACATCAAGATTATGTGTGCAGTTATGATCTCCAATAACAGATGTGTTACATTGTAATATGTCATTCTCATTACCACTGCATTGTACTTCACTTAAATGGATTGGTCCTGTACTTGGAGTAAAATAACCAGTATTTACTGCAACAGCACCTGCAAAATTATAAACATTCTTTCATCAACACAACAACATTATATATCATTAATGCATTCCATAATTAACTCTGTTACTACATATTTCCAATGAGACTACTAGGCCAGAAATTGTTTACTTGTTGTATTTACCTAATGCTGAGTATCCCAAATGTCTACACATAACTTTTGCATTAATTGTTGTCCAAATTCCACAAATACTACCCCATTGATTGTTAAAGCAGATTTCAACAGTTCCTGATAAGTGGTTTGGTCCACCTGACAATCGAACTGCTCCATTACTGCAAACAGCTATTAAAAATAATAAAAATTGTATTACAATGTTATTATTGAACTTACCTTGTCCAGCAGCTGATATATAACTTCTGATCGACAGAAGGAGACTTGCAAAAAGCAAGAAATTCATATTGATTTTTAAAGCTGATTTCGTATCCTGCGAAATTGTTTTGTTCAAGCCCAGCTTGATGTGCCAGCTTTTATAGCTTCTTTACAAGTAAGCTTGTTAGCTAGGCCAGCTAGCTCGTTTGGTGCACTAGACCTGCAATAAAAACAAACTATCTTTATAAGGAAAAGTAAAGAATGAACGTGGGCGTAGGTATACACGTGGATACGTCAGTCAAGGCGTGGTCAACTAAACTAGTAGGCGTGGTCAACTAAACTAGTAGGCGTGGTGTTCTATAGCATTGTGGGGCTTTTATTAGATTATTTTACCGCCAGAAAAAAGGGTGAGGATCTCAATAGTTAATTCAAATATATTTTATATTACTTCTTCATTATTACAGGGAACTATTAAAATGCCTCGTACTAGGAAACCTAAGGGACAACTCTTGTCATCTCACGATGAGTCAATCAATGATGAAGATGGTATTGATGATGAGATAGTACAACAGTTACTGGCCTCCATTCATCGTATTAAAGGACAGAAACAACGTCCTGGGGAGGAGAGAATATGTACCACAATGACCAACAAATTTGGTGTGTCACCTGAAGTCTCATTAAAGCAATTAGAGAAAGCCGTTGCAGCTGGACGCATCGTTAAATTAATTAATAAAGGGATGCCCTCCTATCGGGACCCAGCTACCATTGCCCAATCAAGGGGTCCAGCCAATGCTGCCGATATTCATCGGATGATTAAAAAATCAATTTTGTTGTTAAATTTAGGGGGTTGTACCTTACGTGAGATTGAAGACAAGATATGTGTCGACTACGGGCTCATTCAGACACCAGAACTCAATGAACAAGTCAAATCAACTGTGAATCGTATGATTGAGAAAGGAGATCTTGAGCGTCATGGCCGTTTATTGAAAGTTTCTGTCAAACAAATTGATATTTTTCCTTCTCCTAAAGTCAAACCCAGTGCTGTTTGTAGTTTCTGTCTTGGTACTGAGGAATTGAATCGTGATAAACGGCCAGAAGAACTAATTTCTTGTCATGAATGTGGTAACAGTGGCCATCCATCTTGTCTTCAATATTCTAAGGAGTTAGTTCAGTTTATCAAAGCTGAGCCTTGGCTGTGTTTAGAGTGTAAAAAATGTATTAATTGTGGTATGTCAGCTAATGCTGATGATCTCTTAATATGTGATGCTTGTGATAAAGGATTTCACATGGAATGTCTAGACCCTCCTCTCTCTACCCTTCCTGAGGGCCGTTGGATCTGTCCTGTATGTGTACCCCCTCCAAATCGTCGAAGAGGTCCTATGAGACCACAACTACCGTCGTGTGAGACACCGATATTACCACGTAAAAAAGGACGTCAATCTTTTTATTCAAGATTTGGTGATTATATTAATGATTTTGAGATATGCACTACATCTTCTAGAAAAAGACGTAAAAAGACTCATTCTGAAACCGAGGAGACTGAGACCAATGATCGCAGTTCTACCGAATCACAAATGCCCCTCCCTCCAGGAGTAACAGAGAGCGATCTAGCACTGTTCAAAAAAGCTCAAGAGAGAGCATTACAAGCTATGTCGAGTTCTTTAATACCACTTAACCAGTACGACGCTAACACACGTCTTCCCAGTAAAATAGAGTTTGGCAAATATGAAATTGACACATGGTATTCTTCACCTTATCCTCAAGAATATGCAACTCTACAAAAACTCTTTATTTGTGAGTTTTGTCTTCAATACGTGAAGAGTCGTAGTTTATTGAAAAGACACAGGGCAAAGTGTACTTGGTTCCACCCACCTGCTAATGAGATTTATCGTAAAGGTGATCTGTCAATATTCGAAGTTGACGGACAAGTCGGCAAAATTTATTGTCAAAATTTGTGTCTTTTAGCCAAATTATTTCTCGACCACAAAACCTTGTACTACGACGTTGAGCCTTTTCTATTTTATGTGTTGACAAAAAATGATATAAAAGGTTGCCATTTTGTGGGCTATTTCTCAAAAGAGAAATCTTGTCAACAAAAATACAATGTATCTTGTATTATGACAATGCCTCAATACCAGAGACAAGGATTTGGTAGATTTCTTATTGATTTTAGTTATCTCTTATCACGAGTAGAAAACCAACCTGGTTCTCCTGAAAAACCTCTATCAGATTTAGGTCGTATCAGTTACCATAGTTACTGGAAGAGCACTATAATAGAATACCTTTATCACTGTAGAGGTAAGGCAATAAGATATTGTCATATTTAGCTCCACCCCCTTTATTAGATAGTAAGATAAGTATTCGTGAGATCAGTAATAACACAGGAATGGACCCACATGATATAGCTGGTACTCTTCAAATGTTGAACATGTTAAAATTAACACAAGACGGCAAAATAGTTATTGTACGAGACAATGTACTAATGACCACCCACATGGAAAAGGTAATTAATGAATATTCATGATATTAAATGGGTGTGTCCTGAATAGATATCAAGTGGGAAGGCAGTACGTATTTTATTAGATCCTGAGGCTCTCCACTGGTCTCCTCTCGTTAATGCAACTAATGAGACTACAACTGGTATTAATTATTGTCACATAATAATAGGGTTATACTCTAATTAATGCACATAGGTACAGAAGGTGAGGAAGATGAAATTGATATTGATGATGAAGTTAAAGATGAGAACGAAGATAACAAGATAGCAAAAAGAACTCAGTGAGTTTTCTTCCTTCTTACCTCATTAATTATGGATTAATTATAGGAAATTACCCATGAAAGACTCAACTTCCAGACAACGTAAACGCATAAAAGGACAAACATCCCAGTGGGTGGAGTCACAATTGAAGATGCAAAAGGGGCGTGTCACAAGGAAGAAAGCCATGGATTTTGTTGACCCTATCTCAACACGTACTCGCTCTCAAAATACTATTCCAATTGAGAAAGGAAATTTCTTTTCAATTGGTATTAATATGTTTGCTCCAGTACGTAAGAAACGATTTAAGACTGACTCTACCTCTAGCGGTGAGGGTATGGCCAAACCACTTGAAGAACAAGACAGACTACAACAAAGACCTGAGGATAAAGTCGAGAGTGATTCCGATATTGATGGGGTGTGGTTATCCAATGATAAAGAACCTCAAAGAGCTAGAACTCCACAGAGCTCTGAGTCAGATAGTGATACTACCAGTGATAGTGAGACTGATAACAGTGGTTCATCAACATCTAGTTCTTCATCAAGTAGCCGTGAGGGAACTCCTGAGCCAAGAGAACTTAACGAGGCCATTGAAGGTAATAGGAGTGCTAGTTTGACTGGTTCTGATACCATGACTGGGAATGAGTCTGGAGAGAATGTAGGACAGATTCCCAAACTACCAGATGACTATACATCAGATGTTGAGGAATTTGATTCTGGTACTGAGAGTGAAGAGGAGAAACCTGTCATTAATCCTAATGAGGAAGAAATTGTTGATATTGACAATGAAGAGATGACTTCTTTATCAATCAGTATACCACGTATGGAGGTCGCACATATTTCTCACGACAGTCCAATTCCTACATCCATTGACTCTTCCAAGCCTCTTTCCTCCTCCTCCTCCTCTCCTCTTCCTCCTCCTCCTCCTCCTCCTCCTCCTCCTCCTAGTAGTAGTAATAAGGAGCTAGCTCTACCTAATACAACATCTATTATTGAGACATCATCAAATCTTGTAGAACAAACCACATCAGTAGAATCAGCTCAGCCACAGTTGACATCTTCATATTCATCTCCAGTGGTTGCCATGCCAACCTTGAACCCATTAGCTCAAACTACACTCACTCACTTATCAACATCAACTTCAGTTGCCACGACAACCTCACCGATGGGCTCCTCTTTGGTTCCACCTTATTTATCTCCCCTCCTCTCTCATTTATATCATCAAGTCCCACAACGTCGAGCTGTTACACCTGATCCATCACTAAGTATAGCTCAGTCCCTACCACCTAACCAACAAACCACACCCCTTCCATTAACTTCCAGTAATAGTCAGCCTTCTTTGTCATCTTCTCAATTATTACAATATATGCATTTATTACAACAACAACGTCAACTAGCATCTATCCCAGTAACATCAAGTACAAGCTTCCCTTCGTCTTTTCAATTTCCTTATCTACATCCTTATCATATAGCTTATCGGAACCCCACCCTCCCTCAATTAACTCCATTACCCAGTTCTTTACGTTCAGTTGGTCATCCGTGGTCACAAGGAATGATTCCACCTTTTACAACTGGGGGTGTGGTCATGACTTCAACCCAGACACCATCTACTCAACCAGAGTTTCAATCACAGCCGCCCACATCCTAGTTCTAAATATAGTAACATTGGTAATAAAACTAATACTGTATGTTTGAATTATTTTATAAACTAACTTTATAATATTGTCATCATTACTAAATATAGTAACATGATCTATAGAGCAGGTCAAATTTATGATACAAATCAAAATACATCATATTCTAATAATAGAACATATTCTAATAATAGATTAGCAGTACAAACAAAATGTTCTATTGCCAGAACACGTTACTAAAAATAGTAACACACCTCACATAACTCCACCCACTAGAGTACCTGATGATACTTTGAGTTCAATAACACTTCCTTTGTCTTCACTTGTTTTAACAAGTAAGTGGACATGACTACCTTGAGTTATCTCTTGTTGTTCATAGGCCAATGCTAGTCTATTCACCACTTCTCGTTCAACCTACAGTGGGCGGGGCTAAAAGTAACCAATAACAACCTACATCTACCTCATGATGGATTGATCGAGCACCATATTTCACATTGTAACCATCAGCTAATATATCTAGAACTTCTTTGTCCCACGACAGTTTAATGGAATGACGATCGGCAGCCTGTGTGACCACACCTACTAATTAAACAGTGTTCATTGTGTAGTATAACTAACCCTGCGTTGCCAGGTTATCAATTCTTGTTCAACTAGTTTGTTCAGTTCAGAGCGGGAAAATGGTAGGAAATATACTATATCATTAATTCTACCTAGGAACTCATCTCGATGAAAGTGATGCTGAGAGAGAGAGAGAGAGAGAGAGAGAGAGAGAGAGAGAGAGAGAGAGATGTAATTTGATATTTTTATTGTATTTAATAAACCACACCTTTAAAATTGGTTCTACAATGTCTTCTTTAAATTCACGTGATATTGCAATGACTTCCTTTTCAGGTTCTGATATAAAGAATGAGTCTTCCATCATCCATTTAGCTATCTATTTGTCCATTTATCCATTTAGCTATCTATTTGTCCATCCATCCATTTAGCTATCTATTTGTCCATTTATCCATTTAGCTATCTATTTGTCCATCCATCCATTTAGCTACCTATTTGTCTATCCATCCATTTAGCTATCTATTTGTCCATTTATCCATTTAGCTATCTATTTGTCCATCCATCCATTTAGCTATCTATTTGTCCATTTATCCATTTAGCTATCTATTTGTCCATCCATCCATTTAGCTATCTATTTGTCCATTTATCCATTTAGCTATCTATTTGTCTATCTATCCATCCATCCATCCATTTGGCTATCTATTCGTCCATTAACCAGTATTTATATATTAAGTACCTTGTTTATTTTTATAAGTAGATACAGCCAGTGATGCTTCCTTTCTTAGTCTCAGTGCATGTTCTGCTATTTCAGTACTAGCCAAGTTTGATGTCATAACAAAGATAGCATCTTTACAATATATAGTTTTACCATGACTATCAGTGAGTCGACCCTATAGGGGTGTGGCTACAATGTAAGTATACATATATATATTTACTTCATCAAATAATTGTAACAATACTGTTAGAACATCAGGATGTGCTTTATCCACTTCATCAAATAATACAACAGCTGTAGGACACTCCTTGAGACGAGACGTCAGTTGACCTCCTTGTTCATAGCCAATATAACCTGGGGGAGCTCCTATTAATTTAGCAACCTAACGAATGATATTGTATAATTTAGAACTAAATATATAATTTTATACTTCATGTTTCTCCTGATATTCTGACATATCAAGTCTTATAAATCCCTACACTTTATAATATAATGTATTGTTACTATGGCAACTGTATTACTTTAGGATTATCTTTATGAAGATAATTAGCTACTTGCTTCGCTAGTTCAGTTTTCCCTATAAATATAATAACAGGTTTGTTTAACTGGTTTATGAACTAGTCTAACTGGTTTGACTGGTTTGATAGCTCACCAATTCCAGAGGATCCTAAAAATAAAAATACTAGTGGATGTTCATTATCTCCCCAACCCATTTCACGTCTACGTATAGCTGTAAAGAGGAATGGACTCATATTCATACTACTTGTAAGACTGGTTCTCATGTTTTGAGACTCATACCTGCTGCAACAGCTGTAATAGGTCCTTCCTGTCCAACAAGATGTTGACGAAGTTTGTCTTCAAGAGGAAATTTGCAACGCTCCTTTAATTTTTCTCTTAATTTTTGTTCTTTAATCTAAAATAAAATAATATTGATAAAAAATTAATAATGGATAAATAAATTAACTTTATTTGAATAATGTTCCAACTTAGCTCTAATTGACTCATTAGTACAATAATTAATAGGAGTACGACCAGCATTATCCTCTATAGTAGGATCAGCTCCTATGTAGCAAAAGTCACATGACTGTCACATGATACATGTATATATCATACCATTATCTAACAGATATTGAATTAAAGCTTCATTATCAGTAATTATAGCATAATGTAAAGGGGTAAACCCTGAATAACTTGTGTTATGATTAATAAATGAACAAAACTCATCATCTCGTAATGCAATCACTAAAGGGTTAAATATTTATTCGACCGGATAATAGTAACTATTCTTACCTTGAGAGGGTGTGGTCTGAAATTGTCGAGCAATTCGTCTTGCAGAAGAAAAGTCATCTTGAACATTAACATCAGCTCCTGCTGATAATAAAACTTTGACAGCACTAAGAGAGAACACATGATGACAATGTAACAGACCACACCTCTTTAATTACCTCATATTATTATTAATAACAGCTGTATGTAATGCTGTCCATCCTAAAGGATGACGGATATTGATATCCACTCCTTTGGTCAGTCTCCTGTAATCATTGTAATAATTATGTTCATTAATTAAATAATCATAGTACCTTTGTATTGTTTTAATGTCATTATTTTTAGCAGCAAATAGTAAGTCCCTCTCATTATCTACTTAATTAATCTTAATAATTAATAATGATAATTATTATGATAACCTTTAAATGAGCACATGACCACACCCATAGCTGCCATCATAATTAGTGACGTGGGATCAACCCTTTGTCCCTCTATATGAGGTATTGTAGTAACAATAGGATTGTTCAAATAACGAGGATTTATCAAAGCAGATCTCGTAAGCGACCATGATTTGACATAAAACTGAGTAAGAGGAGATATCACTCGCGATCTAGATAGAGTACATCTGATAACATGATGTAATAATGACATCATCATTTGGAGTTCATTACAGCTGCCACTGATATTATTCACCACAGAAACTACTGAAGACAAGAGAGTTTATGAGGGAAAATGGAAAATATTTAACCCTTTGTTGACTAATCGTTGTTAGCAAACATGTACTGTATTCTTATGGGTTCCTATATAAGCAGAGACCAAGGGCAATTTCTGAACTTATTTATGTTTATAATAAGTACATTATACATTGTAACATTATTAGAATAATCATTAACTCTGACATATAAATCTAATTAGCACTACATTTAGCATTGAAGACTGTTAATGTATTATTATGAAAATCAACATTACAAATGTTGTTATATGACAAACACAAGTTCCAAGGAATATAGGCTTTCATTAGTGGCTTCTACTGGTTGACTATATTGATCATTGTGGTCTCCAATAAGATAGCTATAGATGTGTGGTGTAGAAGTACAGTTGTTACACACTAGCTCGGACATTAGTCCTTGATCAGTAGCTTCTACTGTTTGATTATATTCATCATAGTGGACTTCAATAAGCTGGGTGTAGATATCTAAAACAAGAGTTTGGAATTTTTAACAGAGAAAATAAACCTACCCATTTTACCTTGACTATTAGTGGTCCATATCAGGTAGTATATATACAAGTAGGAAAAATGAACAAGTTTCTTCATTTTCTGATATATTTATGACGAGATTTAAAACACTACCTTCCACAGTGTTTGCGCACGTGGTGGTCTCTTTAATTATTTAAATATAATATTATATAATCAAATAAAACCACCTGCACAAACACTGTGGAAGTTAGAGTTTTTAAAATCTTTTCAATAAACTACGTCACATTGATACAAGATAGAGCAATTTGTGAATGTGGGCACTGAATATCTAAAAGAATTGAAATATTTAACATAGGAAAATAAATCTATATTATTTACCTTGACCTTTTGTAGTCCATACCAGGAATATAATAAAGTAGAAAATATGAACTTGTTTCTTCATTTTCTTATATACTATGACGAGACGTGAGTCACTGTTTTCTCTTACAAACTGTTACAAACTAGTTCGAGTATTCGTACACCTTGTGAAAATAAAACTACAAGTAGTCACTGCACCACGTAGTTTAGTATGTTTAAATATAACAACGGAAGTGGAGACGTCATAGAAGAATTTGAGGTGTGTCAGAATTATTTATTATTTGACCTCTACAAGAAATATGTAAGGAGATGGTCAAAAGAGAAAAGGACTACTTGATGGATTTGTTTAAGATTTAATGAAGATAATCCATCAAGATAGTAAGTTATGAGTACTAATCTTATATTAATAATTATGGAGTATTTAATAGATAAGATATATGAACAGATTGGCTGATGGAGGGATATATAGATAGCCATCAATATATATGTATAGATTGATCATATAGTCTCTATCTATATACCTTTTAAAGTTTACTATTAATTGCAATAACTAAAATGATTGAACATTTTTATTCTACCTGGCTCATTAAACATATGAGGTAGTCCTAAGATTGATTTAGACCACATGGTATATATATATATATAGATATATATATATATATATATGTGGATGGATGGATGGATTGATGACGGACAGACGGATGGACGGATATATTAGATAGATAGATAGATAGATGGATGGATGGATGAATGGATGGATGAACGGACAGAAGGATGGATAGATTAGATAGATAGATGGATGGATGGACGGACGAACGGACGGACAAATGGACAGATGGATGGATGGATTATATAGATAGATAGATTCAATTATGTAAAGCAATGAATTTATTTTTTTATTATGAACACTCATTTTGGATGGAACTATTCAAATATTTAACTTAAGTAAACACATATTAACATACTACACATTGTATAAACTCTCTATTTATTAATATTGCATAGTTTACAATATTAAAAATATTAGAAAGTTTTTGCAATTATGAATAAAATTATAGATTGAATTGGGAGTGGCTTGGAAATTGCTATCTATAAATCTAAAGACATGAATCATTACATTTAGTAGATCTATTTATTTTTCTTTATCTTTTTGTTTGAATACAAACAGTCACATATTTCTATATGTCATCTCTAATGTTGTTTCTACTGTTTAGACTGGAGTTATAGGACAAGTAAGAACTATTTATACTGAAGTGATGATAGCATTTGCTCAAAAGAACTTGTGTCAAGAGAGAATGAGAATATGCAGTCTGTTAAGGGCTCTAGGTAAATTTGAGAGTAAATATTGGTCTACTTAACCTAAGACTTTACAAATACAACGATTTTTCTACAGATCATGGCAACGAATTCTTCACAGCATTTAGAACCAGTCTCCTTCAATGTCACCACAACCAATGCTAACTACCAATACTCAGGCACAGTAACACCAGGACAAATAGAATGGAGTTATGGGACAAGTAAGAACTATTAATACTGAAGTGATGGTAGCATTTGTTTAAAGAACTTGTGTGTATATGTAGTCTGTTATGGGATGCTGAAGTTAAGGTAGGACCCTGTTATTATAATGTTTAATATTCATACACACACACACTCTCTCTCTCCCTAGGTTGAGATGATATACAATATTTCTCAATCATAATAATTTGATAATTAATTAATGATATTATTATAATATATTGAATATATTATAATAAGTATATATCAATAAAGTTATTAATAGTTATTATAATATTGTAAATGGATATAAAGATAAAACAATAACAAATTTACTAGTTCCAATATTTACTATACATTATAATACATCACACATTATAATAATTATGTTAACACGCACAGTTACTAGACATAGTTATACACTAGTTCAGCATGTAATCCTTCATCAATAGCTTCTACTGTAGTGTAACTTAGATCATCTTCAAGTTGTACATGTTGTACATGTCGAACGCCGAGTCAAGGACGCTTTCGGCGAACACTCCACCGCCTCCGACCTCTCCTTGGCCTTTCTTTCAAAACCGGGTCCGAACAGGTAAGGTGCCGCCTGCGAAAAGTCCTCATCCTCTACTAGCGACTTCAGTTCCGGGTTCAGCCGACTGAGAGCGTTCTACCTCCGTTCCAGGTTAAAATGGGCCGATGCATTCCCTAGGAACATCAAGGCCTGCTGTATTGCCTAACACCGTCAGCTCTTCCATCACTACGTCCAGCTTCTTTGCTGGCGGCAGAGGGTGGGTTGTCCTTGGATTTTGCCAACACCGACAATAAGGGTCCCAACTGGGACAACATCTGCTTCATCTCCGACTGTTTTAACTACAAACAGTCTGCCCTCTAATGTTTAGATAGGACGGCCACAAATACTGAACATTAGCATGGCCTTTATATGAGGGAATCTGCGGTGGATATCCAGCCGGATATCCGCTGCCTCGAAGGCGGCACCTTACCTGTTCGGACCCGGTTTTGGAAGAAAGGCCAAGGAGAGGTCGGAGGCGGTGGAGTGTTCGCGGAAAGCGTCCTCGACTCGGCGTTCGAAGTCGTTTTTCGTAAAGTCCTCATCCTCTACTAGCGACTTCAGGTCCGGGTTCAGCCGACTGAGAGCGTTCTACCTCCGTTCCAGGTTAAAATGGGCCGATGCATTCCCTAGGAACATCAAGACCTGCTGTATTGCCGATAACACTACCTCCGGGTCCGGCTTCTCTAACACCGTCAGCTCTTCCATCACTACGTCCAGCTTCTTTGCTGGCGGCAGAGGGTGGGTTGTCCTTGGATTTTGCCAACACCGACAATAAGGGTCCCAACTGGGACATTATGTCCCGGAACATCTGCTTCATCTCCGACTGTTTTAACTACAAACAGTCTGCCCTCTAATGTTTGGATAGGACGGCCACAAATACTGAACATTAGCATGGCCTTTATATGAGGGAATCTGCGGTGGATATCCAGCCGGATATCCGCTGCCTCGAAGGCGGCACCTTACCTGTTCGGACCCGGTTTTGGAAGAAAGGCCAAGGAGAGGTCGGAGGCGGTGGAGTGTTCGCGGAAAGCGTCCTCGACTCGGCGTTCGAAGTCGTTTTTCGTAAAGTCCTCATCCTCTACTAGCGACTTCAGGTCCGGGTTCAGCCGACTGAGAGCGTTCTACCTCCGTTCCAGGTTAAAATGGGCCGATGCATTCCCTAGGAACATCAAGGCCTGCTGTATTGCCGATAACACTACCTCCGGGTCCGGCTTCTCTAACACCGTCAGCTCTTCCATCACTACGTCCAGCTTCTTTGCTGGCGGCAGAGGGTGGGTTGTCCTTGGATTTTGCCAACACCGACAATAAGGGTCCCAACTGGGACATCATGTCCCGGAACATCTGCTTCATCTCCGACTGTTTTAACTACAAACAGTCTGCCCTCTAATGTTTAGATAGGACGGCCACAAATACTGAACATTAGCATGGCCTTTATATGAGGGAATCTGCGGTGGATATCCAGCCGGATATCCGCTGCCTCGAAAAATGCCTTCGAACGCCGAGTCGAGGACGCTTTCCACGAACACTCCACCGCCTCCGATCTCTCCTTGGCCAAATTTACCAGTTCCAATATTTACTATACATTATAATAATTATGTTCATACAATATACATTATAACATGCACAGTTACTAGACATAGTTATACACTAGTTCAACATGTAATCCTTCATCAATAGCTTCTACTGTAGTGCAATATAGATCATCTTCGACTTGTACAAGATAGCTATCAATATGTGATGTGTAGTTGTTGGTGGCAAACACCATTACTGAGCATAATCCTTGATCAATTGCTTCTACTGGACTGCAATATGGATCATCTTCAACTTGTACAGTATAGCTATTAATACGTTGCGTGGAGTTATGAGTATTAAATACCATCTCTGAGCACAGTCCTTGATCAACAGCTTGTTCTGTATTACATGGACTCTCTTCAACTATATCAGAAAAAAACAAGTATTTGTTAGAAATGATCATTAATTATTAATTCTACTATTACCTGAAATCATCCTTCTTGGTTTTAACTGCAAACAGTCTGCCCTCCGATAGCCACAAATACTGACTATTAGCATCGCCTTTATATAAGGAAGTGGCGGTGAATATCCAATAGTGAACGGAGATCCGGATATCCGCTGCCTCGAAAAAAACGGCTTCGAGGACGCTTTCTGCGAACACTCCACCGCCTCCGACCTCTCCTTGGCCTTTCTTCCAAAACCGGGTCCGAACAGGTAAGGTGCCGCCTCATCCTCTACTAGCGACTTCCGGTCCGAGTTCAGGCGACTGAGAGCGTTCTACCTCCGTTCCAGGTTAAAATGGGGCGATGCATTCCCTAAGAACATCAAGGCCTGCTGTATTGCCGATAACACTACCTCCGGGTCCGGCCTCTCTAATACCGTCAGCTCTTCCATCACTACGTCCAGCTTCTTTGCTGGCGGCAGAGGGTGGCTTGTCCTTGGATTTTGCCACCACCGACGATAAGGTCCCCAACTGCGACATCATGTCCCGGATGATCTGCTTCATCTCCGACTGGAGTCTATTCACTGAAGAATTTTTCTCCTACCCGTGTCTGTCTCTTCTGATGGCTCGCTTGCCTCTCCGTCTGAGACGTTGTCTGCCTCACTACGTCCAGCTTCTTTGCTAGTTCCATTATTTACTATACATTAAACTACATCACACATTATAATAATTATGTTCACACAATATACATTATAACATGCATTCCCTAGGAACATCAAGGCCTGCTGTATTGCCGATAACACTACCTCCGGGTCCTGCTTCTCTAATACCGTCAGCTCTTCCATCACTACGTCCAGCTTCTTTGCTAGCGGCAGAGGGTGGTTTGTCCTTGGATTTTGCCAACACCGACGATAAGGTCCCCAACTGCGACATCATGTCCCAGAACATCTGCTTCATCTCCGACTGGAGTCTATTCACTGAAGAATTTTCCTCCTACCCGTGTCTGTCTCTTCTGATGGCTCGCTTGCCTCTCTGTCTGAGACGTCGTCTGCCTCACTACGTCCAGCTTCTTTGCTAGTTCCATTATTTACTATACATTAAAATACATCACACATTATAATAATTATGTTCACACGATATACATTATAATATGCATACCCTAGAAACATCAAGGCCTGCTGTATTGCCGATAACACTACCTCCGGGTCCGGCTTCTCTAATACCGTCAGCTCTTCCATCACTACGTCCAGCTTTTTTGCTGGCGGCAGAGGGTGGTTTGTCCTTGGATTTTGCCACCACCGACGATAAGGTCCCCAACTGCGACATCATGTCCCGGAACATCTGCTTCATCTCCGACTGGAGTCTATTCACTGAAGAATTTTCCTCCTACCCGTGTCTGTCTCTTCTGATGGCTCGCTTGCCTCTCCGTCTGAGACGTCGTCTGCCTCACTACGTCCAGCTTCTTTGTTAGTTCCAATATTTACTATACATTAAAATACATCACACATTATAATAATTATGTTCACACAATATACATTATAACATGCATACCCTAGGAACATCAAGGCCTGCTGTATTGCCGATAACACTACCTCCGGGTCCGGCTTCTCTAATACCGTCAGCTCTTCCATCACTACGTCCAGCTTCTTTGCTAGCGGCAGAGGGTGGCTTGTCCTTGGATTTTGCCACCACCGACGATAAGGTCCCCAACTGCGACATCATGTCCCAGAACATCTGCTTCATCTCCGACTGGAGTCTATTCACTGAAGAATTTTCCTCCTACCCGTGTCTGTCTCTTCTGATGGCTCGCTTGCCTCTCCGTCTGAGACGGCGTCTGCCTCACTACGTCCAGCTTCTTTGCTAGTTCCATTATTTATTATACATTAAAATACATCACACATTATAATAATTATGTTCACACAATATACATTATAACATGCATACCCTAGGAACATCAAGGCCTGCTGTATTGCCGATAACACTACCTCCGGATCCGGCTTCTCTAATACCGTCAGCTCTTCCATCACTACGTCCAGCTTCTTTGCTGGCGGCAGAGGGTGGCTTGTCCTTGGATTTTGCCACCACCGACGATAAGATCCCCAACTGCGACATCATGTCCCGGAACATCTGCTTGCATCTCCGACTGGAGTCTATTCACTGAAGAATTTTCCTCCTACTCGTGTCTGTTTTTTTCTGATGGCTCGCTTGCCTCTCCGTCTGAGACGTCGTCTGCCTCACTACGTCCAACTTCTTTGCAGGGGGCAGAGGGTGGCTTGTCCTTGGATTTTGCCAACACCGACGATAAGGTCACCAACTGCTACATCATGTCCTGGAACATCTGCTTCATCCGACGTATAATAATTATATTCATTGTTTAATGTTTCTACAATAACTATTAGGATGGCTATTCAATACAATTAATGGGGGTGGCTTTTGAAACCACATGTAGTAAAATATGAGTAGACAGCTGTCACTGTTTTACTGTATCAATAAGTCTTCAACCTCAGCTGTTAATAAAGGAAGTGACAATACCAAAAGGAGAAGGTATGAGAGCACTGATGACACTGACACTGATGACTACCATAATCAAGAAAGAAATGAAAATGGTTAGAAGAAAGCATGCACTGACGTACACTTACATACCTTATCCTATTAGAGTATTTGTATGAGCCTATAGAAGTATCTGAGAATGAGAGGGAGACTGTCGCTGATGTAATGCTGACAGCAAACGAACTGACCCCATGCACTTCATCTATAACTGTATTCAGTTGTATTATTAATAGTATTATTAATAACATCGCGTCAACAGCATCATCTATACCTTGTCAACCTCTTATCAAATTTCCAGTCACCTTCTTTTCGGATAAAGCGAGGTCGTTTAATTCTGACTGGTATAAGCTATAATCTTGGTTGGAATATTCAGTCCAGAAAGACGCTGCCTTCTGCTTCCCGTCCCGTTTTTTTTTCACCAAGTATCGGCAATAGTAGACCTGTAAAGAGACCGGTTCTCAAAGACAAGGACCCTGAAACTCTGTTTGACGCATACACTCACTTTTTGCCATTGCAAGCTGCTTTTCCCACCATCAAAAAGCTCATGCATGTTGCCTTGAGCCCTTGACATTGGTGGTGAGTATGACCCAGTGTGAAAGGAGTTTTTCAACATTAGGTAGGATCAAAACTCATTTGAGAAGTACAATATCCAACAACAGACTTGCTGATATTTCCTTGCTATCACTGGAGAGAGACCTCTGTTCCGTTCCAACCTTTATTCAAGAAATCGAAGGGATCGACAAAAACAGAACTATCAGACTGTCTTAATACTGTTAATAGTTAATAAAACAAATTGGACGCACCCTCTACTAATAGCTAGAATTTATTAAAAAATAGTTTATTAACATGATTATTATTATTAAGGCCCCACCATCAAAGAGGGCCCAGCTACGCCACTGTTAAGTTGTCCTTTTCTCTTTTGACCATCTCCTTACATATTTCTTGTAAATAATAAAGAATTCTGACACACCCCAAATTCTTCTATGACGTCTCCACTTCCGTTGTTATAGTTAAACATACTATAACCACTTGGTGTAGTGACTACTTGTATAGTTTTATTTTCACAAAGTGTACGAATACTCGAACTAGTTTGTAACAGTTTGTAAGAGAAAACAGTGACTCACGTCTCGTCATAGTATATAAGAAAATGAAGAAACAAGTTCATATTTTCTACTTCATTATATTCCTGGTATGGTACAAAAGGTCAAGGTAAATAATATAGATTTATTCTCCTATGTTAAATATTTCAATTCTTTTAGATATTCACTGCCCACATTCACAAATTGCTCTATCTTGTATCAACGTGACGTAGTTTATTAAAAAGACACAGGGCAAAGTGTACTTGGTTCCACCCACCTGCTAATGAGATTTATCGTAAAGGTGATCTGTCAATATTCGAAGTTGATGGACAAGTCGGTAAAATTTATTGTCAAAATTTGTGTCTTTTAGCCAAATTATTTCTCGACCACAAAACCTTGTACTACGATGTTGAGCCTTTTCTATTTTATGTGTTGACAAAAAATGATATAAAAGGTTGCCATTTTGTGGGCTATTTCTCAAAAGAGAAATCTTGTCAACAAAAATACAACGTATCATGTATTATGACAATGCCTCAATACCAGAGACAAGGATTTGGACGATTTCTTATTGACTTTAGTTATCTCTTATCACGAGTAGAAAACCAACCTGGTTCTCCTGAAAAACCTCTATCAGATTTAGGTCGTATCAGTTACCATAGTTACTGGAAGAGCACCATAATAGAATATCTTTATCACTGTAGAGGTAAGACAGTGCAATATTGTCATATTTAGCTCCACCCCCTTTATTAGATAGTAAGATAAGTATTCGTGAGATCAGTAATAACACAGGGATGGATCCACATGATATAGCTGGTACTCTTCAAATGTTGAACATGTTAAAATTAACACAAGATGGCAAAATAGTTATTGTACGAGACAATGTACTAATGACCACTCACATGGAAAAGGTAATTAATGAATATTCATGATATTAAATGGGTGTGTCCTGAATAGATATCAAGTGGGAAGGCAGTACGTATTTTATTAGATCCTGAGGCTCTCCACTGGTCTCCTCTCGTTAATGCAACTAATGAGACTACAACTGGTATTAATTATTGTCACATAATAATAGAGTTATACTCTAATTAATGCACATAGGTACAGAAGGTGAGGAAGATGAAATTGATATTGATGATGAAGTTAAAGATGAGAACGAAGATAACAAGATAGCAAAAAGAACTCAGTGAGTTTTCTTCTCTCTCACCTTATTAATTATGGATTAATTATAGGAAATTACCCATGAAAGACTCAACTTCCAGACAACGTAAACGCATAAAAGGACAAACATCCCAGTGGGTGGAGTCACAATTGAAGATGCAAAAGGGGCATGTCACAAGGAAGAAAGCCATGGATTTTGTTGACCCTATCTCAACACGTACTCGCTCTCAAAATACTATTCCAATTGAGAAAGGAAATTTCTTTTCAATTGGTATTAATATGTTTGCTCCAGTACGTAAGAAACGATTTAAGACTGACTCTACCTCTAGCGGTGAGGGTATGGCCAAACCACTTGAAGAACAAGACAGACTACAACAAAGACCTGAGGATAAAGTCGAGAGTGATTCCGATATTGATGGGGTGTGGTTATCCAATGATAAAGAACCTCAAAGAGCTAGAACTCCACAGAGCTCTGAGTCAGATAGTGATACTACCAGTGATAGTGAGACTGATAACAGTGGTTCATCAACATCTAGTTCTTCATCAAGTAGCCGTGAGGGAACTCCTGAGCCAAGAGAACTTAACGAGGCCATTGAAGGTAATAGGAGTGCTAGTTTGACTGGTTCTGATACCATGACTGGGAATGAGTCTGGAGAGAATGTAGGACAGATTCCCAAACTACCAGATGACTATACATCAGATGTTGAGGAATTTGATTCTGGTACTGAGAGTGAAGAGGAGAAACCTGTCATTAATCCTAATGAGGAAGAAATTGTTGATATTGACAATGAAGAGATGACTTCTTTATCAATCAGTATACCACGTATGGAGGTCGCACATATTTCTCACGACAGTCCAATTCCTACATCCATTGACTCTTCCAAGCCTCTTTCCTCCTCCTCCTCCTCTCCTCTTCCTCCTCCTCCTCCTCCTCCTCCTAGTAGTAGTAGTAATGAGCTAGCTCTACCTAATACAACATCTATTATTGAGACATCAACAAATCTTGTAGAACAAACCACATCAGTAGAATCAGCTCAGCCACAGTTGACATCTTCATATTCATCTCCAGTGGTTGCCATGCCAACCTTGAACCCATTAGCTCAAACTACACTCACTCACTTACTTATCAACATCAACTTCAGTTGCCACGACAACCTCACCGATGGGCTCCTCTTTGGTTCCACCTTATTTATCTCCTCTCCTCTCTCATTTATATCATCAAGTCCCACAACGTCGAGCTGTTACACCTGATCCATCACTAAGTATAGCTCAGTCCCTACCACCTAACCAACAAACCACAGCCCTTCCATTAACTTCCAGTAATAGTCAGCCTTCTTTGTCATCTTCTCAATTATTACAATATATGCATTTATTACAACAACAACGTCAACTAGCATCTATCCCAGTAACATCAAGTACAAGTTTCCCTTCGTCTTTTCAATTTCCTTATCTACATCCTTATCATATAGCTTATCGGAACCCCACCCTCCCTCAATTAACTCCATTACCCAGTTCTTTACGTTCAGTTGGTCATCCGTGGTCACAAGGAATGATTCCACCTTTTACAACTGGGGGTGTGGTCATGACTTCAACCCAGACACCATCTACTCAACCAGAGTTTCAATCACAGCCGCCCACATCCTAGTTCTAAATATAGTAACATTGGTAATAAAACTAATACTGTATGTTTGAATTATTTTATAAACTAACTTTATAATATTGTCATCATTACTAAATATAGTAACATGATCTGATAAATCAGGTCAAATTTGATACGAATCAAAATACATCATATTCTAATAATAGAACATATTCTAATAATACACTAGCAGTACAAACAAAATGTTCTATTGCCAGAACATGTTACTAAAAATAGTAACACACCTCACATAACTCCACCCACTAGAGTACCTGATGATACTTTGAGTTCAATAACACTTCCTTTGTCTTCACTTGTTTTAACAAGTAAGTGAACCTGACTACCTCGAGTTATCTCTTGTTGTTCATAGGCCAATGCTAGTCTATTCACTACTTCTCGTTCAACCTACAGTGGGCGGGGCTAAAAGTAACCAATAACAACCTACATCTACCTCATGATGGATTGATCGAGCACCATATTTCACATTGTAACCATCAGCTAATATATCTAGAACTTCTTTGTCCCACGACAGTTTAATGGAATGACGATCGGCAGCCTGTGTGACCACACCTACTAATTAAACAGCATTCATTGTGTAATATAACTAACCCTGCGTTGCCAGGTTATCAATTCTTGTTCAACTAGTTTGTTCAGTTCAGAGCGGGAAAATGGTAGGAAATATATTATATCATTAATTCTACCTAGGAACTCATCTCGATGAAAGTGATGCTGAGAGAGAGAGAGAGAGAGAGAGAGAGAGAGATGTAATTTGATATTATTATTGTATTTAATAAACCACACCTTTAAAATTGGTTCTACAATGTCTTCTTTAAATTCACGTGATATTGCAATGACTTCCTTTTCAGGTTCTGATATAAAGAATAAGTCTTCCATCCATCCATTTAGCTATCTATTTGTCCATTTATCCATTTAGCTATCTATTTGTCCATCCATCCATTTAGCTATCTATTTGTCCATTTATCCATTTAGCTATCTATTTGTCCATCCATCCATTTAGCTATCTATTTGTCCATTTATCCATTTAGCTATCTATTTGTCCATCCATCCATTTAGCTATCTATTTGTCCATCCATCCATTTAGCTATCTATTTGTCCATCCATCCATTTAGCTATCTATTTGTCCATTTATCCATTTAGCTATCTATTTGTCCATCCATCCATTTAGCTATCTATTTGTCCATCCATCCATTTAGCTATCTATTTGTCCATCCATCCATTTAGCTATCTATTTGTCCATTTATCCACTTAGCTTTCTATTTGTCCATCCGTCCATTTAGCTATCTATTTGTCCATCCATCCATTTAGCTATCTATTTGTCCATTTATCCATTTAGCTATCTATTTGTCCATTTATCCATTTAGCTATCTATTTGTCTATCTATCCATCCATACATTTGGCTATCTATTCGTCCATTTATTTATATATTAAGTACCTTGTTTATTTTTATAAGTAGATACAGCCAGTGATGCTTCCTTTCTTAGTCTCAGTGCATGTTCTGCTATTTCAGTACTAGCCAAGTTTGATGTCATAACAAAGATAGCATCTTTACAATATATAGTATTACCATGACCATCAGTGAGTCGACCCTATAGGGGTGTGGCTACAATGTAAGTATACCTATATATATTTACTTCATCAAATAATTGTAACAATACTGTTAGAACATCAGGATGTGCTTTATCCACTTCATCAAATAATACAACAGCTGTAGGACACTCCTTGAGACGAGACGTCAGTTGACCCCCTTGTTCATAGCCAATATAACCTGGGGGAGCTCCTATTAATTTAGCAACCTAACAAATGATACTGTATAGTTTAAAAATAAATATATAATATTATACCTCATGTTTCTCCTGATATTCTGACATATCAAGTCTTATAAATCCCTACACTTTATAATATAATGTATTGTTACTATGGCAACTGTATTACTTTGGGATTATCTTTATGAAGATAATTAGCTACTTGCTTTGCTAGTTCAGTTTTCCCTATAAATATAATAACAGGTTTGTTTAACTGGTTTATGAACTAGTCTAACTGGTTTGACTGGTTTGATAGCTCACCAATTCCAGAGGATCCTAAAAATAAAAATACTAGTGGATGTTCATTGTCTCCCCAACCCATTTCACGTCTGCGTATAGCTGTAAAGAGGAATGGGCTCATATTCATGTTACTTGTAAGACTGGTTCTCATGTTTTGAGACTCATACCTGCTGCAACAGCTGTAATAGGTCCTTCCTGTCCAACAAGATGTTGACGAAGTTTGTCTTCAAGAGGAAATTTGCAACGTTCCTTTAATTTTTCTCTTAATTTTTGTTCTTTAATCTAAAATAAAATAATATTAATAAAAAATTAATAATGGATAAATAAATTAACTTTATTTGAATAATCTTCCAACTTAGCTCTAATTGACTCATTAGTACAATAATTTATAGGAGTACGACCAGCATTATCCTCTATAGTAGGATCAGCTCCTATATAGCAAAAGTCACATGACTGTCACATGATACATGTATATACCATACCATTATCTAACAGATATTGAATTAAAGCTTCATTATCAGTAATTATAGCATAATGTAAAGGGGTAAACCCTGAATAACTTGTGTTATGATTAATAAATGAACAAAACTCATCATCTCGTAATGCAATCACTAAAGGGTTAAATATTTATTCTACCAGATAATAGTAACTATTCTTACCTTGAGAGGGTGTGGTCTGAAATTGTCGAGCAATTCGTCTTGCAGAAGAAAAGTCATCTTGAACATTAACATCAGCTCCTGCTGATAATAAAACTTTGACAGCACTAAGAGAGAACACATGATGACAATGTAACAGACCACACCTCTTTAATTACCTCATATTATTATTAATAACAGCTGTATGTAATGCTGTCCATCCTAAAGGATGACGGATATTGATATCCACTCCTTTGGTCAGTCTCCTGTAATCATTGTAATAATTATGTTCATTAATTAAATAATCATAGATACCTTTGTATTGTTTTAATGTCATTATTTTTAGCAGCAAGTAGTAAGTCCCTCTCATTATCTACTTAATTAATCTTAATAAATATTAATGATAATTATTATGATTACCTCTAAATGAGCACATGACCACACCCATAGCTGCCATCAAAATTAGTGACGTGGGATCAACCCTTTGTCCCTCTACATGAGGTATTGTAGTAACAATACCATTGTTCAAATAACGAGGATTTATCAAAGCAGATCTCATAAGCGACCATGATTTGACATAAAACTGAGTAAGAGGAGATATCACTCGCGATCTAGATAGAGTACATCTGATAACATGATGTAATAATGACATCATCATTTGGAGCTCATTACAGCTGCCACTGATATTATTCACCACAGAAACTACTGAAGACAAGAGAGTTTATGAGGGAAAATGGAAAATATTTAACCCTTTGTTGACTAATCATTGTTAGCAAACATGTACTGTATTCTTATGGGTTCCTATATAAGCAGAGACCAAGGGCAATTTCTGAACTTATTTATGTTTATAATAAGTACATTATACATTGTAACATTATTAGAATAATCATTGACTCTGACATATATATCTAATTAGCACTACATTTAGCATTGAAGACTGTTAATGTATTATTATGAAAATTAACATTAGAAATGTTGTTACATGACAAACACAAGTTCCAAGGAATATAGGCTTTCATTAGTGGCTTCTACTGGTTGACTATATTGATCATTGTGGTCTCCAATAAGATAGCTATAGATGTGTGGTGTAGAAGTACAGTTGTTACACACTAGCTCGGACATTAGTCCTTGATCAGTAGCTTCTTCTGTTTGATTATATTCATCATTGTAGACTTCAATAAGCTGGATGTAGATATCTAAGACAAGAGTTTGGAATTTTTAACAGAGAAAATAAACCCACCCATTTTACCTTGACTATTAGTGGTCCATATCAGGTAGTATATAAGCAAGTAGGAAAAATTAACTAGTTTCTTCATTTTCTGATATATTATGACGAGATTTAAAACACTACCTTCCACAGTGTTTGCGCACGTGGTGGTCTCTTTTAATTATTTAAATATAAAACCACGTGCACAAACACTGTGGAAGTTAGTGTTTCAAATCTCGTCATAAATATATCAGAAAATGAAGAAACTAGTTTATTTTTCCTACTTGCTTATATACTACCTGATATGGACCACTAATAGTGAAGGTAAAATACATAGATTTTTTTCAAATATTTTCTGTTAAAAATTTCAAACTCTTGTGTTAGATATTTACAGCCATCCTATTGAAGATTAGACTAATATCTGAGCTAGTGTGTAACAACTGTATATCTACATGACATATTAATGAGGAAATGGTCGTGGAAGTGATATTATTTGCCAAAATGACAGCTATTTAATTAACAATGCTGTTATGTCTGATTCATAGTGACGTTTTAGCTACTCTTTTGCCTTCAACAGATACTTTTCTCATTCTGTTTTTTAAATGTATTCTTTTTCGTTGATGCTTATAAATTTTGTTATAGGTTGACTCGAGTCTGTTTTTTAGGTACATTGTATGTACATGTTAGCTACAACAAGTATCCTTCTCTCTCTACTCCTCAGCTTCACATCACGACATCAGATTTAGAACCAGTCTCCTTCAATGTCACCACAACCAATGCTAACTACCAATACTCAGGCACAGTAACACCAGGACAAATAGACTGGAGTTATGGGACAAGTAAGAACTATTAATACAGAAGTGATGGTAGCATTTGCTCAAAAGAACTTGTGTCAAGAGAGAATGATAATATGTAGTCTGTTACGGGATGTTGAAGTTAAGGTAAGACCCTGTTATTATAATGTTGTTTAATATTCATACACACACCCACACACACTCTCTCTCTCTCTCTCTCTCTCTCTAGGTTGAGATGATAATGAACCCGGTATTTCTCAATCTTAATAATTTGATAATTAATTAATGATATCATTATAATGTATTGAGTATATTAATAAGTATATATCAATAAAGTTATTAATAGTTATTATAATATTGTAAATAGATACAAAGATAAAACAATAACAAATTTACTAGTTCCAATATTTACTATACATTATAATACATCACACATTATAATAATTATGTTCACACAATATGACCATTTACATGTACATTATAACACAGTTACTAGACATAGTTATATACTAGTTCAGCATGTAATCCTTCATCAATAGCTTCTACTGCACTGCAATATAGATCATCTTCAACTTGTACAGGATAGCTATTGATATGTTGTGTGTAGTTATGAGCATTAAATACCATCTCTGAGCACACTCCTTGATCAACAGCTTGTTCTGTATTACATGGACTCTCTTCAACTATATCAGATAAAAACGAGTACTTGTTAGAAATAATCTATTATATAATTATTAATTCTACAATTACCTGAAATCATCCTTTTTGTTTTAACTGCAAATAGTCTGCCCTCTAATGTTTAGATAAGACAACCACAAAATCTTAGAACTTATTTAAATTCATTAACGACTACATATAGTAAGATCTTGGACATTTTCACCATTTGTAGTTGTCCTATCTAAACATTAGCAGTAAGACAACATTTGTATGCAATTTGTAGTTGTGTTGGGTAAACATTAGAGTGGAGTAGCAGACCGTTTGCACGCCCATTTGTGGTTCTTCTATTAAACATTTAAATATTAGAGGGCAGACTGTTTGCAGTTAAAACAAAAAGGATGAGTTCAGGTAATTGTAGAATTAATAATTATATAATAAATTATTTCTAACAAGTACTCGTTTTTATCTGATATAGTTGAAGAGAGTCCATGTAATACAGAACAAGCTGTTGATCAAGGATTGCACTCTAAGATCGTACTTAATGCTCATAACTACACACAACATATCAATCTTGTACAAGTTGAAGATCATCCATATTGCAATGCAGTAAAAGCAATTTTGTACTCAGAGATGGTGTGTGCCACCAACAACTACACATCACATATCAATAGCTATCCTGTACAAGTTGAAGATGATCTATATTGCAGTGCAGTAGAAGCTATTGATGAAGGATTACATGCTGAACTAGTGTATAACTATGTCTAGTAACTGTGTTATAATGTACATGTAAATGGTCATATTGTGTGAACATAATTATTATAATGTGTGATGTATTATAATGTATAGTAAATATTGAAACTAGTAAATTTGTTATTGTTTTATCTTTATATCAATTTACAATATTATAATAACTATTAATAACTTAATTGATATATACTTATTATTAATATACTCAATACATTATAATGATATCGTTAATTAATTATCAAATTATTAAGATTGAGAAATATTGGGTTCATTTTGTATATCATCTCAACCTAGAGAGAGAGAGTGTGTGTGTATGAATATTAAACATTATAATAACAGGGTCCTACCTTAACTTCAACATCCCATAACAGACTACATATTAACATTCTCTCTTGACACAAGTTCTTTTAAACAAATGCTACCATCACTTCTGTATTAATAGTTCTTACTTGTCCCATAACTCCATTCTATTTGTCCTGGTGTTCCTGTGTCTGAGTATTGGTAGTTAGCATTGGTTGTGGTGACATTTAAGGAGACTGGTTGAAAATCTGATGTCGTGATGTGAAGTTGAGGAGTAGAGAGAGAAGGATACTTGTCGTTTTTCGGAAATACTATGAAGAATTTGTTGCCATGATCTGTAGAAAATTGTTGTATTTGTAAAGTCTTAGGTTAAGTAGACCAATATTTACTTGTCAAGTACTCAAACTTACCTAGAGCCCTTAACAGACTGCATATTCTCATTCTCTCTTGACAAACTTCTTTTGAGCAAATGCTATCATCACTTCAGTACTAATAGTTCTTACTTGTCCCATAACTCCAGTCTATTTGTCCTGGTGTTCCTGTGTCTGAGTATTGGTAGTTAGCATTGGTTGTGGTGACATTTAAGGAGACTGGTTGAAAATCTGATGTCGTGATGTGAAGTTGAGGAGTAGAGAGAGAAGGATACTTGTCGTTTTTCGGAAATACTATGAAGAATTTGTTGCCATGATCTGTAGAAAATTGTTGTATTTGTAAAGTCTTAGGTTAAGTAGACCAATATTTACTTGTCAAGTACTCAAACTTACCTAGAGCCCTTAACAGACTGCATATTCTCATTCTCTCTTGACAAACTTCTTTTGAGCAAATGCTATCATCACTTCAGTATTAATAGTTCTTACTTGTCCCATAACTCCAGTCTAGACAGTAGAAACAACATTACAGATGACATATAGAAATATGTAACTGTTTGTATTCAAACAAAAAGATAAAGAAAAATAAATAGATCTATTAAATGTAATGATTCTATGTCTTTAGATTATGGACATCAATTGTAGCAATTTCCAAGCCACTCCCAATTCAATCTATAATATTCATTGGCAGGATACTAGGGGGGACAGGGGGGCTTGAGCCCCCCACTTTACAAATTGGGGGGGCATGGCCCCCCGCTTTGCAAAGAAGGCAATTATATACGTGGGTGGGTGATAGTCAGTATAGTGTAGAAATGTTGCATTGTGTGAACTCTCTAGTAGCTGCAATTTCAATTTACACTAATTAATTAATTCTACATATAAGTTTTTTTTGACTGAGCCCCCCCCCTCCCACTTTTAGAGTGGTGTCTCTGCCTCTGATATTATACATATTTGCAAAAAATTCTAATATTTTTAATATTGTAAATTATGCAATATTAATGAATGTGATTATAAATGCAAAAATGGTACTTAACGTGCAAACAAATTTTGAACAAACGCTTGTGTAAAAATGGTTGCTATGCGGCCATCTTGAACAGGAAGTTATTAACATTCAATATGTGACAAGGCCAATCATTGTCCTATATGAATACCAAATTATATTCATTTCCTGCTTAAGATGGATGTGTAGCAACCATTTCTACACAAGCGTTTGTTCGAAATTCATTTGAGCGTTGAGTACCATTTTCGTATTTATGGTCACAAATAGAGAGTTTATACAAATTGTAGTATGTTAATATGTGTTTACTTAAGTTAAATATTTAAATAGTTCCATCCAAAATGAGTGTTCATAATAAAAAACTAAATTCATTGCTTTATAATACTTGAATCTATATAATATATATATATATATATATATATATATATATATATATATATATATATATACCATGTGGTCTAAATCAATCTTAGGACTACCTCATATGTTTAATGAGCCAGGTAGAATAAAAATGTTCAATCATTTTAGTTATTGCAATTAATAGTAAGCTTTAAAAGGTATATAGATAGAGACTTTATGATCAATCTATACATATATATTGATGGCTATCTATTTATCTATCCCTCCATCAGCCAATCTGTTCATATATCTTATCTATTAAATACTCCCATAATTATTAACGTAAGATTAGTCCTCATAACTTACTATCTTGATGGATTATCTTATTAAATCTTAAACAAACCCATCAAGTAGTCCTTTTCTCTTTTGACCATCTCCTTATACTTCTTGTAATGATAAATAATTCTGACACACCCCAAATTCTTCTATGACGTCTCCACTTCCGTTGTTATAGACAGTAAACATACTAAATTCCTAACCACGTGTGCAGTGACCTCTAGTTATTTTCACAAGGTGTACGAATACTTGAACTAGTTTGTAACAGTTTGTAAGAGAAAACAGTGACTCACGTCTCGTCATAGTATATAAGAAAATGAAGAAACAAGTTCATATTTTCTACTTTATTATATTTCTGGTATGGACTACAAAAGGCCAAGGTAAATAATATAGATTTATTCTCCTATGTTAAATATTTCAATTCTTTTAGATATTCACTGCCCACATTCACAAATTGCTCTATCTTGTATCAATGTGACGTAGTTTATTAAAAAGACACAGGGCAAAGTGTACTTGGTTCCACCCACCTGCTAACGAGATTTATCGTAAAGGTGATCTGTCGATATTCAAAGTTGATGGACAAGTTGGTAAAATTTATTGTCAAAATTTGTGTCTTTTAAGCCAAATTATTTCTCGACCACAAAACCTTGTACTACGATGTTGAGCCTTTTCTATTTTATGTGTTGACAAAAAATGATATAAAAGGTTGCCATTTTGTGGGCTATTTCTCAAAAGAGAAATCTTGTCAACAAAAATACAATGTATCATGTATTATGACAATGCCTCAATACCAGAGACAAGGATTTGGTAGATTTCTTATTGACTTTAGTTATCTCTTATCACGAGTGGAAAACCAACCTGGTTCTCCTGAAAAACCTCTATCAGATTTAGGTCGTATCAGTTACCATAGTTACTGGAAAAGCACCATAATAGAATATCTTTATCACTGTAGAGGTAAGACAGTGCAATATTGTCATATTTAGCTCCACCCCCTTTATTAGATAGTAAGATAAGTATTCGTGAGATCAGTAATAACACAGGGATGGACCCACATGATATAGCTGGTACTCTTCAAATGTTGAACATGTTAAAATTAACACAAGACGGCAAAATAGTTATTGTACGAGACAATATACTAATGACCACTCACATGGAAAAGGTAATTAATGAATATTCATGATATTAAATGGGTGTGTCCTGAATAGATATCAAGTGGGAAGACAGTACGTATTTTATTAGATCCTGAGGCTCTCCACTGGTCTCCTCTCGTTAATGCAACTAATGAGACTACAACTGGTATTAATTATTGTCACATAATAAGAGGGTTATACTCTAATTAATGCACATAGGTACAGAAGGTGAGGAAGATGAAATTGATATTGATGATGAAGTTAAAGATGAGAACGAAGATAACAAGATAGCAAAAAGAACTCAGTGAGTTTTCTTCCTTCTTACCTCATTAATTATGGATTAATTATAGGAAATTACCCATGAAAGACTCAACTTCCAGACAACGTAAACGCATAAAAGGACAAACATCCCAGTGGGTGGAGTCACAATTGAAGATGCAAAAGGGGCGTGTCACAAGGAAGAAAGCCATGGATTTCGTTGACCCTATCTCAACACGTACTCGCTCTCAAAATACTATTCCCATTGAGAAAGGAAATTTCTTTTCAATTGGTATTAATATGTTTGCTCCAGTACGTAAGAAACGATTTAAGACTGACTCTACCTCTAGCGGTGAGGGTATGGCCAAACCACTTGAAGAACAAGACAGACTACAACAAAGACCTGAGGATAAAGTCGAGAGTGATTCTGATATTGATGGGGTGTGGTTATCTAATGATAAAGAACCTCAAAGAGCTAGAACTCCACAGAGCTCTGAGTCAGATAGTGATACTACCAGTGATAGTGAAACTGATAACAGTGGTTCATCAACATCTAGTTCTTCATCAAGTAGCCGTGAGGGAACTCCTGAGCCAAGAGAACTTAACGAGGCCATTGAAGGTAATAGGAGTGCTAGTTTGACTGGTTCTGATACCATGACTGGGAATGAGTCTGGAGAGAATGTAGGACAGATTCCCAAACTACCAGATGACTATACATCAGATGTTGAGGAATTTGATTCTGGTACTGAGAGTGAAGAGGAGAAACCTGTCATTAATCCTAATGAGGAAGAAATTGTTGATATTGACAATGAAGAGATGACTTCTTTATCAATCAGTATACCACGTATGGAGGTCGCACATATTTCTCACGACAGTCCAATTCCTACATCCATTGACTCTTCCAAGCCTCTTTCCTCCTCCTCCTCCTCTCCTCTTCCTCCTCCTCCTCCTCCTCCTCCTAGTAGTAGTAATAAGGAGCTAGCTCTACCTAATACAACATCTATTATTGAGACATCATCAAATCTTGTAGAACAAACCACATCAGTAGAATCAGCTCAGCCACAGTTGACATCTTCATATTCATCTCCAGTGGTTGCCATGCCAACCTTGAACCCATTAGCTCAAACTACACTCACTCACTTATCGACATCAACTTCAGTTGCCACGACAACCTCACCGATGGGCTCCTCTTTGGTTCCACCTTATTTATCTCCTCTCCTATCTCATTTATATCATCAAGTCCCACAACGTCGAGCTGTTACACCTGATCCATCACTAAGTATAGCTCAGTCCCTACCACCTAACCAACAAACCACACCCCTTCCATTAACTTCCAGTAATAGTCAGCCTTCTTTGTCATCTTCTCAATTATTACAATATATGCATTTATTACAACAACAACGTCAACTAGCATCTATCCCAGTAACATCAAGTACAAGCTTCCCTTCGTCTTTTCAATTTCCTTATCTACATCCTTATCATATAGCTTATCGGAACCCCACCCTCCCTCAATTAACTCCATTACCCAGTTCTTTACGTTCAGTTGGTCATCCGTGGTCACAAGGAATGATTCCACCTTTTACAACTGGGGGTGTGGTCATGACTTCAACCCAGACACCATCTACTCAACCAGAGTTTCAATCACAACCGCCCACATCCTAGTTCTAAATATAGTAACATTGGTAATAAAACTAATACTGTATGTTTGAATTATTTTATAAACTAACTTTATAATATTCTCATCATTACTAAATATAGTAACATGATCTATAGAGCAGGTCAAATTTATGATACAAATCAAAATACATCATATTCTAATAATAGAACGTATTCTAATAATAAAAGTACAAACAAAATGTTCTATTGCCAGAACACGTTACTAAAAATAGTAACACACCTCACATAACTCCACCCACTAGAGTACCTGATGATACTTTGAGTTCAATAACACTTCCTTTGTCTTCACTTGTTTTAACAAGTAAGTGAACCTGACTACCTTGAGTTATCTCTTGTTGTTCATAGGCCAATGCTAGTCTATTCACCACTTCTCGTTCAACCTACAGTGGGTGGGGCTAAAAGTAACCAATAACAACCTACATCTACCTCATGATGGATTGATCGAGCACCATATTTCACATTGTAACCATCAGCTAATATATCTAGAACTTCTTTGTCCCACAACAGTTTAATGGAATGACGATCGGCAGCCTGTGTGACCACACCCACTAATTAAACAGTGTTCATTGTGTAGTATAACTAACCCTGCGTTGCCAGGTTATCAATTCTTGTTCAACTAGTTTGTTCAGTTCAGAGCGGGAAAATGGTAAAAAATATATTATATCATTAATTCTACCTAGGAACTCATCTCGATGAAAGTGATGCTGAGAGAGAGAGAGAGAGAGAGAGAGAGAGAGAGAGAGAGAGAGATGTAATTTGATATTATTAATGTATT
This sequence comes from Xestospongia muta, assembly GCA_963693285.1. NCBI lineage: Eukaryota > Metazoa > Porifera > Demospongiae > Haplosclerida > Petrosiidae > Xestospongia > Xestospongia muta. The sequence continues at coordinate 178,659 of OY848919.1, read as the reverse complement.
TAATAAACCACACCTTTAAAATTGGTTCTACAATGTCTTCTTTAAATTCACGTGATATTGCAATGACTTCCTTTTCAGGTTCTGATATAAAGAATGAGTATTCCATCATCCATTTAGCTATCTATTTGTCCATCCATCCATTTAGCTATCTATTTGTCCATCCATCCATTTAGCTATCTATTTGTCCATTTATCCATTTAGCTATCTATTTGTCCATCCATCCATTTAGCTATCTATTTGTCCATTTATCCATTTAGCTATCTATTTGTCCATTTATCCATTTAGCTATCTATTTGTCTATTTATCCATTTAGCTATCTATTTGTCCATCCATCCATTTAGCTATCTATTTGTCTATTTATCCATTTAGCTATCTATTTGTCCATCCATCCATTTAGCTATCTATTTGTCCATCCATCCATTTAGCTATCTATTTGTCCATTTATCCACTTAGCTATCTATTTGTCCATCCATCCATTTAGCTATCTATTTGTCCATTTATCCATTTAGCTATCTATTTGTCCATTTATCCATTTAGCTATCTATTTGTCTATCTATCCATCTATCCATTTGGCTATCTATTCGTCCATTTATTTATATATTAAGTACCTTGTTTATTTTTATAAGTAGATACAGCCAGTGATGCTTCCTTTCTTAGCCTCAGTGCATGTTCTGCTATTTCAGTACTAGCCAAGTTTGATGTCATAACAAAGATAGCATCTTTACAATATATAGTATTACCATGACCATCAGTGAGTCGACCCTATAGGGGTGTGGCTACAATGTAAGTATACATATATATATTTACTTCATCAAATAATTGTAACAATACTGTTAGAACATCAGGATGTGCTTTATCCACTTCATCAAATAATACAACAGCTGTAGGACACTCCTTGAGACGAGACGTCAGTTGACCCCCTTGTTCATAGCCAATATAACCTGGGGGAGCTCCTATTAATTTAGCAACCTAACGAATGATATTGTATAATTTAGAACTAAATATATAATTTTATACTTCATGTTTCTCCTGATATTCTGACATATCAAGTCTTATAAACCCCTACACTTTATAATATAATGTATTGTTACTATGGCAACTGTATTACTTTGGGATTATCTTTATGAAGATAATTAGCTACTTGCTTCGCTAGTTCAGTTTTCCCTATAAATATAATAACAGGTTTGTTTAACTGGTTTATGAACTAGTCTAACTGGTTTGACTGGTTTGATAGCTCACCAATTCCAGAGGATCCTAAAAATAAAAATACTAGCGGATGTTCATTGTCTCCCCAACCCATTTCACGTCTGCGTATAGCTGTAAAGAGGAATGGACTCATATTCATACTACTTGTAAGACTGGTTCTCATGTTTTGAGACTCATACCTGCTGCAACAGCTGTAATAGGTCCTTCCTGTCCAACAAGATGTTGACGAAGTTTGTCTTCAAGAGGAAATTTGCAACGCTCCTTTAATTTTTCTCTTAATTTTTGTTCTTTAATCTAAAATAAAATAATGTTAATAAAAAATTAATAATGGATAAATAAATTAACTTTATTTGAATAATCTTCCAACTTAGCTCTAATTGACTCATTAGTACAATAATTAATAGGAGTACGACCAGCATTATCCTCTATAGTAGGATCAGCTCCTATATAGCAAAAGTCACATGACTGTCACATGATACATGTATATATCATACCATTATCTAACAGATATTGAATTAAAGCTTCATTATCAGTAATTATAGCATAATGTAAAGGGGTAAACCCTGAATAACTTGTGTTATGATTAATAAATGAACAAAACTCATCATCTCGTAATGCAATCACTAAAGGGTTAAATATTTATTCTACCAGATAATAGTAACTATTCTTACCTTGAGAGGGTGTGGTCTGAAATTGTCGAGCAATTCGTCTTGCAGAAGAAAAGTCATCTTGAACATTAACATCAGCTCCTGCTGATAATAAAACTTTGACAGCACTAAGAAAGAACATTTAATGACAATGTAACAGACCACACCTCTTTAATTACCTCATATTATTATTAATAACAGCTGTATGTAATGCTGTCCATCCTAAAGGATGATGGATATTGGTATCCACTCCTTTGGTCAGTCTCCTGTAATCATTGTAATAATTATGTTCATTAATTAAATAATCATAGATACCTTTGTATTGTTTTAATGTCATTATTTTTAGCAGCAAGTAGTAAGTCCCTCTCATTATCTACTTAATTAATCTTAATAATTATTAATGATAATTATTATGATTACCTCTAAATGAGCACATGACCACACCCATAGCTGCCATCATAATTAGTGACGTAGGATCAACCCTTTGTCCCTCTATATGAGGTATTGTAGTAACAATATCATTGTTCAAATAACTAGAATTTATCAAAGCAGATCTCGTAAGCGACCATGATTTGACATAAAACTGAGTAAGATGAGATATCACTCGCGATCTAGATAAAGTACATCTGATAACATGATGTAATAATGACATCATCATTTGGAGCTCATCACAGCTGCCACTGATATTATTTACCACAGAAACTACTGAAGACAAGAGAGTTTATGAGGGAAAATGGAAAATATTTAACCCTTTCTTGACTAATCATTGTTATATAGCAAACATGTACTGTATTCTTATGGGTTCCTATATAAGCAGAGATAATCATTAACTCTGACATATAAATCTAATTAGCACTACATTTAGCATTGAAGACTGTTAATGTATTATTATGAAAATTAACATTAACAATGTTGTTACATGACAAACACAAGTTCCAAGGACAATAGTCCTTGATCAGCAGCTTCTATTGGTTGACTATATTGATCATCGTGGCCTTCATTAAGATAGCTATAGATGTGCGGTGTAGAAGTACAGTTGTTACACACTACCAAGGACAATAGTCCTTGATCAGCAGCTTCTATTGGTTGACCATATTGATCATCGTGGCCTTCATTAAGATAGCTATAGATGTGCGGTGTAGAAGTACAGTTGTTACACACTACCAAGGACAATAGTCCTTGATCAGCAGCTTCTATTGGTTGACTATATTGATCATCGTGGACTTCATTAAGATAGCTATAGATGTGCGGTGTAGAAGTACAGTTGTTACACACTACCAAGGACAATAGTCCTTGATCAGCAGCTTCTATTGGTTGACTATATTGATCATCGTGGACTTCATTAAGATAGCTATAGATGTGCGGTGTAGAAGTACAGTTGTTACACACTACCAAGGACAATAGTCCTTGATCAGCAGCTTCTATTGGTTGACTATATTGATTATCGTGGCCTTCATTAAGATAGCTATAGATGTGCGGTGTAGAAGTACAGTTGTTACACACTACCAAGGACAATAGTCCTTGATCAGCAGCTTCTATTGGTTGACTATATTGATCATCGTGGCCTTCATTAAGATAGCTATAGATGTGTGGTGTAGAAGTACAGTTGTTACACACTACCAAGGACAATAGTCCTTGATCAGCAGCTTCTATTGGTTGACCATATTGATCATCGTGGCCTTCATTAAGATAGCTATAGATGTGCGGTGTAGAAGTACAGTTGTTACACACTACCACGGACAATAGTCCTTGATCAGCAGCTTCTATTGGTTGACTATATTGATCATTGTGGCCTTCATTAAGATAGCTATAGATGTGCGGTGTAGAAGTACAGTTGTTACACACTACCAAGGACAATAGTCCTTGATCAGCAGCTTCTATTGGTTGACTATATTGATCATTGTGGCCTTCATTAAGATAGCTATAGATGTGCGGTGTAGAAGTACAGTTGTTACACACTACCAAGGACAATAGTCCTTGATCAGCAGCTTCTATTGGTTGACCATATTGATTATCGTGGCCTTCATTAAGATAGCTATAGATGTGCGGTGTAGAAGTACAGTTGTTACACACTACCAAGGACAATAGTCCTTGATCAGCAGCTTCTATTGGTTGACCATATTGATTATCGTGGCCTTCATTAAGATAGCTATAGATGTGCGGTGTAGAAGTACAGTTGTTACACACTACCAAGGACAATAGTCCTTGATCAGCAGCTTCTATTGGTTGACCATATTGATTATCGTGGCCTTCATTAAGATAGCTATAGATGTGCGGTGTAGAAGTACAGTTGTTACACACTACCACGGACAATAGTCCTTGATCAGCAGCTTCTATTGGTTGACTATATTGATCATTGTGGCCTTCATTAAGATAGCTATAGATGTGCGGTGTAGAAGTACAGTTGTTACACACTACCAAGGACAATAGTCCTTGATCAGCAGCTTCTATTGGTTGACTATATTGATCATTGTGGCCTTCATTAAGATAGCTATAGATGTGCGGTGTAGAAGTACAGTTGTTACACACTACCAAGGACAATAGTCCTTGATCAGCAGCTTCTATTGGTTGACTATATTGATCATTGTGGCCTTCATTAAGATAGCTATAGATGTGCGGTGTAGAAGTACAGTTGTTACACACTACCAAGGACAATAGTCCTTGATCAGCAGCTTCTATTGGTTGACCATATTGATTATCGTGGACTTCATTAAGATAGCTATAGATGTGCGGTGTAGAAGTACAGTTGTTACACACTACCAAGGACAATAGTCCTTGATCAGCAGCTTCTATTGGTTGACTATATTGATCATCGTGGCCTTCATTAAGATAGCTATAGATGTGTGGTGTAGAAGTACAGTTGTTACACACTACCAAGGACAATAGTCCTTGATCAGCAGCTTCTATTGGTTGACCATATTGATCATCGTGGCCTTCATTAAGATAGCTATAGATGTGCGGTGTAGAAGTACAGTTGTTACACACTACCACGGACAATAGTCCTTGATCAGCAGCTTCTATTGGTTGACTATATTGATCATTGTGGCCTTCATTAAGATAGCTATAGATGTGCGGTGTAGAAGTACAGTTGTTACACACTACCAAGGACAATAGTCCTTGATCAGCAGCTTCTATTGGTTGACTATATTGATCATCGTGGACTTCATTAAGATAGCTATAGATGTGCGGTGTAGAAGTACAGTTGTTACACACTACCAAGGACAATAGTCCTTGATCAGCAGCTTCTATTGGTTGACCATATTGATCATCGTGGACTTCATTAAGATAGCTATAGATGTGCGGTGTAGAAGTACAGTTGTTACACACTACCAAGGACAATAGTCCTTGATCAGCAGCTTCTATTGGTTGACTATATTGATCATCGTGGCCTTCATTAAGATAGCTATAGATGTGCGGTGTAGAAGTACAGTTGTTACACACTACCAAGGACAATAGTCCTTGATCAGCAGCTTCTATTGGTTGACTATATTGATCATCGTGGACTTCATTAAGATAGCTATAGATGTGTGGTGTAGAAGTACAGTTGTTACACACTACCAAGGACAATAGTCCTTGATCAGCAGCTTCTATTGGTTGACCATATTGATCATCGTGGCCTTCATTAAGATAGCTATAGATGTGCGGTGTAGAAGTACAGTTGTTACACACTACCAAGGACAATAGTCCTTGATCAGCAGCTTCTATTGGTTGACCATATTGATCATCGTGGCCTTCATTAAGATAGCTATAGATGTGCGGTGTAGAAGTACAGTTGTTACACACTACCAAGGACAATAGTCCTTGATCAGCAGCTTCTATTGGTTGACCATATTGATCATCGTGGCCTTCATTAAGATAGCTATAGATGTGCGGTGTAGAAGTACAGTTGTTACACACTACCAAGGACAATAGTCCTTGATCAGCAGCTTCTATTGGTTGACTATATTGATCATCGTGGACTTCATTAAGATAGCTATAGATGTGCGGTGTAGAAGTACAGTTGTTACACACTACCAAGGACAATAGTCCTTGATCAGCAGCTTCTATTGGTTGACTATATTGATCATCGTGGCCTTCATTAAGATAGCTATAGATGTGCGGTGTAGAAGTACAGTTGTTACACACTACCAAGGACAATAGTCCTTGATCAGCAGCTTCTATTGGTTGACCATATTGATCATCGTGGCCTTCATTAAGATAGCTATAGATGTGCGGTGTAGAAGTACAGTTGTTACACACTACCAAGGACAATAGTCCTTGATCAGCAGCTTCTATTGGTTGACTATATTGATCATCGTGGCCTTCATTAAGATAGCTATAGATGTGCGGTGTAGAAGTACAGTTGTTACACACTACCACGGACAATAGTCCTTGATCAGCAGCTTCTATTGGTTGACTATATTGATCATCGTGGCCTTCATTAAGATAGCTATAGATGTGCGGTGTAGAAGTACAGTTGTTACACACTACCACGGACAATAGTCCTTGATCAGCAGCTTCTATTGGTTGACTATATTGATCATCGTGGCCTTCATTAAGATAGCTATAGATGTGTGGTGTAGAAGTACAGTTGTTACACACTACCACGGACAATAGTCCTTGATCAGCAGCTTCTATTGGTTGACTATATTGATCATCGTGGCCTTCATTAAGATAGCTATAGATGTGTGGTGTAGAAGTACAGTTGTTACACACTACCACGGACAATAGTCCTTGATCAGCAGCTTCTATTGGTTGACTATATTGATCATCGTGGACTTCATTAAGATAGCTATAGATGTGCGGTGTAGAAGTACAGTTGTTACACACTACCACGGACAATAGTCCTTGATCAGCAGCTTCTATTGGTTGACTATATTGATCATTGTGGCCTTCATTAAGATAGCTATAGATGTGCGGTGTAGAAGTACAGTTGTTACACACTACCACGGACAATAGTCCTTGATCAGCAGCTTCTACTGGTTGACCATATTGATCATCGTGGCCTTCATTAAGATAGCTATAGATGTGCGGTGTAGAAGTACAGTTGTTACACACTACCACGGACAATAGTCCTTGATCAGCAGCTTCTACTGGTTGACCATATTGATCATCGTGGCCTTCATTAAGATAGCTATAGATGTGCGGTGTAGAAGTACAGTTGTTACACACTACCAAGGACAATAGTCCTTGATCAGCAGCTTCTATTGGTTGACCATATTGATCATCGTGGCCTTCATTAAGATAGCTATAGATGTGTGGTGTAGAAGTACAGTTGTTACACACTACCACGGACAATAGTCCTTGATCAGCAGCTTCTTCTGTTTGACTATATTGATCATCGTGGACTTCAATAGGATAGCTATTGATATCTAACACAAGAGTTTGGAATTTTAAACAGAGAAAATATATCTATCTATTTTACCTTGACCATTAGTGGTCCATATCAGGCAGTATATAAGCAAGTAGGAAAAACAAACTAGTATCTTCATTTCTGAAATAATTATTGTAGCGTGACTGAAAACGCCCCTTCTGCACCGTCCACACGTGGCGTTGTTTGTGATTATCAATTTTAAATATAACTATAATCTGCACATATTTGTAGGCGGATCTTAAACCGCGGTATGTGTTGTGGGTGTGTCTTCCTTGCACAGCAATAAGACATTTGTTCATTTTTTAGTACATTTCCTTTATCGTTGGCTATTGAGACTTTGAATGTAAACTGTTGTAATGATGTATATTAAGAAATCACATTGAATAATGTGTCATCTTTGTATATGACAAGGCATTATGATTTTATATTTGCATGTAAGAATGTGAAGCTTGTCACTGTAAGGTGAACTTAAACTACCTGTTACAACTCAGTAATAAAATTCATATAAATGTTTATAATAACCTAACTTTTTTAGACTTATATGCAACACAATCTAGTGTAAGGAATTAAGGACAAATTTGCTGGAGGTCAATAACTGCAGTGCTAGTTTTTTTTGATTATTATTTATGCTGACAATTTCATGCTAAAATTCTGTTTTTAAAATATGAAAAGTGATTTATTAAAATTTATTAAACAAAGTATTTTGAAGAGAATTAATTGACTAAACAGATGGAATGTTCTGTCCTACACACAATGTTGTTATAAGTTTTCAGTATACAGCAACTGCAGCTCCACCCTATCAAAAATACTTGAAACCACAAATTTGTATTATCTGTATTATTAGTCTAATATTCATTTTAATGATTGTTTCTAATATCTGTGACTGTAATTAGTATAATTAAGACATTGTATCAAATCACAAACTACCTTGAGTTGTCTCCCCTCAGGTTACATGTTTTCTGCATCGGTATCCTGGTCCACAATGATAATCTTAATAATTATTAATGATGATTATTATGATTACCTCTAAATGAGCACATGACCACACCCATAGCTGCCATCATAATTAGTGACATGGGATCAACCCTTTGTCCCTCTATGTGAGGTATTGTACTTACAATACCATTGTTCAAATAACGAGGATTTATCAAAGCAGATCTCGTAAGCAACCATGATTTGACATAAAACTGAGTAAGATGAGATATCACTCGTGATCTAGATACGGTACATCTGATAACATGATGTAATAATGACATCATCATTTGGAGCTCATTACAGCTGCCACTGATATTATTTACCACAGAAACTACTGAAGACAAGAGAGTTTATGAGGGAAAATGGAAAATATTTAACCCTTTGTTGACTAATCATTGTCAGCAAACATGTACTGTATTCTTATGGATTCCTATATAAGCAGAGACCAAGGGCAATTCCTGAACTTATTTATGTTTATAATAAGTACATTATACATTGTAACATCATTAGAATAATCATTGACTCTGACATATAAATCTAATTAGCACTACATTTAGCATTGAAGACTGTTAATGTATTATTATGAAAATTAACATTACAAATGTTGTTACATGACAAACACAAGTTCCAAGTAATATGTGCTTTGATCAGCAGCTTCTATTGGTTGACTATATTGATCATTGTGGCCTTCATTAAGATAGCTATAGATGTGTGGTGTAGAAGTACAGTTGTTACACATTAGCTCGGACATTAGTCCTTGATCAGCAGCTTCTACTGGTTGACTATATTGATCATTGTGGACTTCATTGGATGGCTGTAGATATCTAAGACAAGAGTTTGGAATTTTAAACAGAGAAAATAAATTTATGTATTTTACCTTGACTATTAGTGGTCCATATCAGGTAGTATATAAGCAAGTAGGAAAAATGAACTGGTTTCTTGTTTCTTCATTTTTTGATATAATATGACGAGACTTGAACCGCTTTCTGCACTGTTTGTGCACGTGGTGGTCTCTTTAATTAATATTATAATATCAATAAAACCACGTGCACAAACACTGTGGAAGGAAATCTTGTCATAATAATATCTGAAAATTAAGAAACTAGTTCGTTTTTCCTACTTGCTTATATATATACTACCTGATATGGACCACTAATAGTCAAGGTAAAGTACATAGATTTATTTTCCTCTGTTAAAAATTCCAAACTCTTGTGTTAGATATCTACAGCCAACCTATTGAAGACTATACTAATATCTGAGCTAGTGTGTAACAACTGTATATCTACATGACACATCTATTATATTATATTATATTAATGAGGAAATGGTTGTTTGGCCATTGTGCAAATTTATTGCAAAGTGGAAGTGAGAAAAATGACAGCTATTTAACAATGCTGTTATGTCTGAATCATAGAGACGTTTTAGCTTCTCTTTTGCTTTCAACAGATTTTTTTCTCATTCTGTTTTTTAAATCTATTCTTTTTTGTTGATGCTTATAAATTTTGTCATAAGTTGATTCAAATCTGTTTTTAGGTACATTGTACAGGTCAGCTTTACATTAATGTTAGTATCATATTTGGTTGAGTATAAATGTAACACAATGTATAGGACAGTCACCATTTTTATATCTAATATACTTCTATGTATGTAGTCTCTATAGTAACAATATAAATGATGTGGTTGAATTAAGAAAGTATAGCTAACAAATTTAAAGACTTCCTGTCAATTAAGTGGCTTAATAATGAATGAGGTAATCATGTTTTCAATTTAGTCACTATATAAATTATCTGTTGAACACAGACATAATGGGAGATACAATATATATTATTTCTTTACCTGTAAGATCACTATTTGATCTGTTGATTTCTGTATTATTAGTCTAATCTTCATTTCAATGACTGTTTCTAATATCTGTGACTGTAATTAGTATAATTAAGACATTGTATCAAATCACAAATTACCTTGAGTTACCTCTCCTAAGTTTACAATGTTTCTGCATCAGTATCCTGATTTTAATGATGTATAATACAGTAAAAGTAATATAATATAATCAATAACACAAATATTACATTGGTGTAATAGGGCAAAGTAGAGCAGAGCAGAGCTGAGTAAACTCAATGTATAAACATTATATCGGTTTAAGGTTGTCCTCTAATGTTTGGATAAGAAACCACAATGTTCAGGAATGCGTGAGCGAGCTAGGGCTCGCCGGGCCTGTCACTTGTTCATAGATAGTATAGACTACGTAAGTGAAAAAAAAATTTTAAACTAACTCAATACTGCAGTCTCATACCAATGTTCCTTATATATGTAGGTAGGTAAGAACAACTTCAGACCACCTCCAAAGGTGGAGTCTAGTGTAGTGAGAATAGAACCAATAAATCCTCCTAGAACCAATTAACTATCAAGTAAGTACATTAGTGGTTACCATAGTAACAAGCATTATCTTCAATGCAATGTAATCTTTTGAAAATTTGGGATATAATTGTTTGTTGTTATGAGTCTTTATTAGAATAATATTTATTATGTAAATAATGTTGACAATATTGACATAATTATGATGTAATGGTTTAAATGCAGTATTTGCAATTTTTAAGTTAACATGTTTGTTGGTCTTTGAGATCATAATAAAATAGGTGACTCCAAGAGGTCCAGCAATGTGAACAAAATCTTTCAATATGTTTCTTCTAGTCACATAGTCAACACAAAATGAGTAATATAATATATATTTGTATAATCAATAACACAAATATTACATTGGTGTAATAGGACAAGGCAGAGCAGAGCTTAGTAAACTCAATGTATAAACATTATATTGTTTAAGGTTGTCCTCTAATGGACTCTCTTCAACTATATCAGATAAAAATGAGTACTTGTTAGAAATAATCTATTATATAATTATTAATTCTACAATTACCTGAAACCATTCTTTTTGTTTTAACTGCAAACAGTCTGCCCTCTAATGTTTAGATAGGACAACCACGATCACCATAATATCTAAACCACAATCACCATAACATCTAAACCACGATCACCATAATATCTAAACTGAGACGGTCTGGGCTTTTTCTGTCATTATATGCACGTGATCACTATTCCACACGTAATCACTGGTCTGGGCTTTTTCTGTCATTATATGCACGTGATCACTATTCCACACGTAATCACTGGTAATCACGTGATCACTATAAAAGCTTTAACCTACTTCCTACCGTGAACTTCCGGCCGTGATCACTATAAAAAGTAGTAGTCTTCTGTGGTTGTCCTATCTAAACATTAGAGGGCAGACTGTTTGTAGTTAAAACAAAAAGGATGATTTCAGGTAATTGTAAAATTAATAATTATATAATAGATTATTTCTAACAAGTACTCGTTTTTATCTGATATAGTTGAAGAGAGTCCATGTAATACAGAACAAGCTGTTGATCAAAGATTGTGCTCAGAGATGGTATTTAATGCTCATAACTCCACACAAAATATTAATAGCTATCCTGTACAAGTTGAAGATGATCCATATTGCAGTGCAGTAGAAGCAATCGATCAAGGATTGTGCTCAGAGATGGTGCATGCCACTCATAACTCCACACAACATATCAATAGCTATCCTGTACAAGTTGAAGATGATCTATATTGCACTGCAGTAGAAGCAATCGATCAAGGATTGTGCTCAGAGATGGTGTGTGCCACTCACAACTACACATCACATATCAATAGCTATCCTGTACAAGTTGAAGATGATCCATACTGCAGTGCAGTATAAGCTATTGATGAAGGATTACATGCTGAACTAGTATATAACTATGTCTAAGAACTGTGTTATAATGTACATGTAAATGGTCATAATGTGTGAATATAATTATTATAATGTGTGATGTATTATAATGTATAGTAAATATTGGAACTAGTAAATTTGTTATTGTTTTATCTTTATATCTATTTACAATATTATAATAACTATTAATAACTTTATTGATATATACTTATTAATATAATCAATACATTATAATGATATCATTAATTAATTATCAAATTATTAAGATTGAGAAATATTGGGTTCATTTTGTATATCATCTCAACCTAGAGAGAGAGAGAGTGTGTGTGTGTATGAATATTAAACATTATAATAACAGGGTCTTACCTTAACTTCAGCATCCCATAACAGACTACATATTATCATTCTCTCTTGTCACAAGTTCTTTTAAACAAATGCTACCATCACTTCTGTATTAATAGTTCTTACTTGTCCCATAACTCCATTCTATTTGTCCTGGTGTTACTGTGCCTGAGTATTGGTAGTTAGCATTGGTTGTGGTGACATTGAAGGGAGACTGGTTGCAAATCTGATGTCATGATGTGAAGTTGAGGAGTAGAGAGAGAATGATACTTGTAATTTTTTGGAAATGCTGTGAAGAATTCGTTGCCATGATCTGTAGAAAAATCGATGTATTTGTAAAGTCTTAGGTTAAGAAGACCAATATTTACTTGTCAAGTACTCAAACTCACCTAGAGCCCTTAACAGACTGCATATTCTCATTCTCTCTTGACACAAGTTCTTTTGTGCAAATGCTACTATCACTTCTGTATTAATAGTTCTTACTTGTCCTATAACTCCAGTCTAGACAGTAGAAACAACATTAGAGATGACATATAGAAATATGTGACTGTTTGTATTCAAACAAAAAGATAAAGAAAATAAACAGATCTATCAAATGTAATGATTCTATGTCTTTAGATTATGGACATCAATTATAGCAATTTCCAAGCCACTCCCAATTCAATCTATAATTTTATACATAATTGCAAAAACTTTCTAATATTTTTAATATTGTAAACTATGCAATATTAATAAATAGAGAGTTTATACAAATTGTAGTATGTTAATATGTGTTTACTTAAGTTAAATATTTGAATAGTTTCATCCAAAATGAGTGTTCATAATAAAAAAATAAATTCATTACTTTACATAATTGAATCTATCTATCTAATCCATCCATTAACTTATCCAGAACTCTATCAAGACCTTATGACTGATGCCAACCATTAACTTAATTCATTTCTTACATCACAAATAATAGGGTCACTCCGTGTCATTAAAAATTTTCTTTTTGTGGATATAGTTCTCTATATCTTCCTCTTATCATAGCTGGTTGATCATGTCTATATAACCTGTGTTATATGATATATCTTCATCTGTTTAATTTTGATCATAGATAAAAATCTAGCAAATAGTAATTACACATGTTATACAATGTTGCAATATAATATATGGTACTTGTACATGTTGTATTATACAGTGTTTTAACATAATATATGGTACCTGTATATGTTATATTATACAGTGTTATAATATAATACATGGTACCTGTACACGTTATATCATACAGTGTTACAATATAATATAATATGGTACATGTACATGTCATATTATACAATGTTACAATATAATATATGGTACCTGTACATGTTATATTTAGTTTATTGGTGTACAGTGTATAGTTTTTGAGTTGTAGTACTCACTATGATAATAAAGAAACACACACAAACACACATTATAAATTTTAATGATGTATAATACAGTAAAAGTAATATAATATATATTTGTATAATCAATAACACAATATTACATTGGTGTAATAGGGAAGCGCTGAGCTCAGTAAACTCAATGTATATACATTATATTGGTTCAAACCTGCCCTCTAATGTTTGGACAAGAAAACCACAATGTTCAGCTACTTAATTAGATTCATGGCCACTACCGCCTGCTACTCAATTAGATTTAGTGCACAGTAAACCGACTGCTACTCAATTAGATTTAGTGCACAGTAAACAAAAGAGAAACAAACCAATTTTTAATCAGATTCACGCCCACCACGTTCAACTATAATTGTGGTTGTCCTATCTAAACATTAGAGGGCAGACTGTTTGCAGTTAAAACAAAAAGGATGATTTCAGGTAATTGTAGAATTAATAATTATATAATAGATTATTTCTAACAAATACTCGTTTTTATCTGATATAGTTGAAGAGAGTCCATGTAATACAGAACAAGCTGTTGATCAAGGAGTGTGCTCAGAGATGGTATTTAATGCTCATAACTCCACACAACATATCAATAGCTATCTTGTACAAGTTGAAGATGATCCATATTGCACTGCAGTAGAAGCAATCGATCAAGGATTGTGCTCAGTAATGGTGTGTGCCACTCACAACTACACACAACATATCAATAGCTATCCTGAACAAGTTGAAGATGATCTATATTGCAGTGCAGTAGAAGCTATTGATGAAGGATTACATGCTGAACTAGTGTATAACTATGTCTAAGAACTGTGTTATAATGTACATGTAAATGGTCATATTGTGTGAACATAATTATTATAATGTGTGATGTATTATAATTTGTTATTGTTTTATCTTTATATCTACTTACAATATTATAATAACTATTAATAACTTTATTGATATATACTTATTAATATACTCAATATATTATAATGATATCATTAATTAATTATCAAATTATTAAGATTGAGAAATATTGGGTTCATTTTGTATATCATCTCAACCTAGATAGAGAGAGTGAGTGTGTGTGTGTGAATATTAAACATTATAATGACAGGGTCTTACCTTAAATTCAGCATCCCATAACAGACTACAATTATCATTCTCTCTTGACACAAGTTCTTTTGAACAAATGCTACCATCACTTCTGCATTAATAGTTCTTACTTGTCCCATAACTCCATTCTATTTGTCCTGGTGTTCCTGTGCCTGAGTATTGGTAGTTAGCATTGGTTGTGGTGACATTTAAGGAGACTGGTTGCAAATCTGATGTCGTGATGTGAAGTTGAGGAGTAGAGAGAGAAGGATACTTGTCGTTTTTGGAAATGCTGTGAAGAATTTGTTGCCATGATCTGTAGAAAAATTGTTGTATTTGTAAAGTCTTAGGTTAAGTAGACCAATATTTACTTGTCAAGTACTCAAACTTACCTAGAGCCCTTAACAGACTGTATATTCTCATTCTCTCTTGACAAACTTCTTTTGAGCAATTGCTATCATCACTTCAGTATTAATAGTTCTTACTTGTCCTATAACTCCAGTCTAGACAGTAGAAATAACATTAGAGATGACATATAGAAATATGTGACTGTTTGTATTCAAACAAAAAGATAAAGAAAAATAAATAAATCTATTAAATGTAATGATTCTATGTCTTTAGATTATGGACATCAATTGAAGCAATTTCCAAGCCACTCCCAATTCAATCTATAATATTCATTGGCAGAGATACTGGGGGGGCAGGGGGGCTTGAGCCCCCCACTTTACAAATTGGTGGGGCATGGCCCCCCACTTTGCAAAGAAGTCAATTATATATGTGGGTGAGTGATAGTCAGTATAGTGTAAAAATGTTGCATTGTGTGAACTCTCCAGTAGCTGCAATTTCAATTTACACTAATTAATTAATTCTACATACAAGTTTTTTTTGACTGAGCCCCCCCTCCCACTTTTTGAGTGGTGTCTCTGCCTTTGATATTATACATAATTACAAAAAATTCTAATATTTTTAATATTGTAAATTATGCAATATTAATAATAGAGAGTTTATACAAATTGTAGTATGTTAATATGTGTTTACTTAAGTTAAATATTTGAATAGTTCCATCCAAAATGAGTGTTCATAATAAAAAACTAAATTCATTACTTTATATAATACTTGAATCTATATAATATATATATATATATATATATATATATCATGTGGTCTAAATCAATCTTAGGACTGCCTCATACGTTTAATGAGCCAGGTAAAATAAAAATGTTCAATCTTTTCAGTTATTGCAATTAATAGTAAGCTTTAAAAGGTATATTGATAGAGACTTTATGATCAATCTATACATATATATTGATGGTTATCTATCTATCTATCCCTCCATCAGCCAATCTGTTCATATATCTTATCTATTAAATACTCCATAATTATTAACATAAGATTAGTCCTCATAACTTACTATCTTGATGGATTATCTTCATTAAATCTTAAACAAATCCATCAAGTAGTCCTTTTCTCTTTTGACCATCTCCTTACATATTTCTTGTAGAGGTCAAATAATAAACAATTCTGACACACCCCAAATTCTTCTATGACGTATCCACTTTCGTTGTTATATTTATATATATCGCGAAAATTTCTCGCTATACGGTAGTAAACATCCTAACCATGTTGTGTAGTGATCTCTGTAGTTGTTCTCACCAGGTGTACCAAGGTAATACTCGAACTCATTCAAATAGTTTGTAAGAGAAAACAGTGACTCACGTCTCGTCATAGTATATAAGAAAATGAATGCATGGCTACTCTTCATTAAATTTGCTTTAACACTTCAATTTGATGATATTCATATTTCACACTACCTCTAATTGCATACCAACACCTGCGCCATATTCCTTACTGGGGACACAAAAGTCAAGCTGTGTGACCAGATCTACTTTAGCTTGCGAGTAGGTCTGGGGACAAGACTAGGTATGGACTACAATTCTACAAAAGGTCAAGGTAAATAATATAGATTTATTCTCCTATGTTAAATATTTCAACTCTTTTAGATATTCAGTGCCCACATTCACAAATTGCTCTATCTTGTATCAATGTGACATTTTTGTAGTAGTAGAGGGAACCATAACTATGTTCTTTACATTAAGAGTCCTAATTCCATCCCAAACAGTGATACCTCATTCTTTGTCAAACACCATGTGACATTCATGTTTCTCATTTCTTCAGTTACACTCATACGTATACTGTTGTTATTTCTCTTCATATTCTATCAATATATGAGATACTCTCAACCACAACTAGTTACTCATCAAGAACTATATTATGAGTTTGAACTAGTTCATAACAACTATCAGTCTATATCACATATCTATAGCCATCCTATTGAAGTCCAAGATATGATCAATATTCTCAACCAGAAGAAGCTACTAATCAAGGCCTATCTATACTCACCCTTAGAGCTAATGTGTATCACATCACATATCTAAAGTTAATCTACACAAGTTCAAGATGATCTGTTGTCACTAGAAACAATGACCTTGTCTATTATCTTATAGATATGTTAACTTTTAGTCTCTTTGTGTAGAATTTAATTTATGTGAGATCAATAGTTATAAATATGTCAATTGGACTTTTTCATAATCTAAATCATTCAAATAACAGTTCTCAATACTAAATGTAGTGCTAGTTAAGTTTTTATGTTGAAGTCAATGAAATGGACTATGTTAATTGATGTCACAATGTATGTACTTACTATGAGTATAAATAAGTTTATTATTATTTCAATGATCTGAAGTTGCCTATGTTTATATAAGAACCAATAAGAATATAGTACATGTTTAGTGAAACCTTTTCCTGAATGTGTAGGTTTTGGTTATTAATAATGTATAATATATATAGTTTGTAATTTAAACAACAAAATAATATGGTTGTTGTTTATAATGTTTAAATTTTGAATTCATTTGTTGCTAATTAGCTTTTATCTAAAAATAAATTATACTGATGTTTTATTAATATAGATTATTATTAAGTCATTTCTGTTACAATATGTGTGTGTATCAATGTATATTATGAATTAATGAAACTACTCGATGTATGTAGCAGACAGCTATCATAGTGTATCCTTCTAACTGAATGGACTTAGATTGTTAGTGCTAGCCTTGAAAAAATCCTGTATTTTAAATATATCCAATCGTTTCGTGTACTCATTTCAGTTCTAATTTAATTATATTGACAAACTCTACATTTTGTAAATTTTTACAAATGAGAATTGTAGATTTACCATTTAGATATGTTACTGAATCCAGGTGGCACAGCAGTCTGATCATGAGAATGAGACTATGCTATATTGTTTTACTTTGTCAGGTGGCATAGCAGTGTCAGACAAGACTAATACAATCACAGAATTAACACTATTGCAAACAATGAGAGAGAGACTCAAGGAGACAATCAGGTTGGAGAGGTTGACACAAGCATATACTCTAATACAAGTATGGATGCATGGATGGATAAATGGATAGATAGATAGATAAATTGATGGATGAATTGATGATTGGAGAGATAATATTTAGTCATATTGCTGACTCAGCTGTCTACATAGAACTTAATGTAAAAAGAGATGAGTCCAGTGAAGGTACATGTACAAGTTGTATAGAATTAAATGTTTTGTGAGTAGGTTAAAGTATACAACTGTTACTGACAGTAACTTCATTGGAGATGAAGATGTCTCTTCAGATGTAGCATTAACTTATCCAGAACTCTATCAAGACCTTATGACCGATGGCAACCATTAACTTAATTCATTTCTTACATCACAAATAATAGGGTCACTCCGTGTCATTAAAAATTTTCTTTTTGTGGATATAGTTCTCTATATCTTCCTCTTATCATAGCTGGTTGATCATGTCTATATAACCTGTGTTATATAATATCTCTTCATCTGTTCAATTTTGATCATAGATCTAGCAAATGGTACCTGTACATCTTATATTAAGTATACAGTATATAGTTTTTGAGTCGTAGTACTTACTATGATAATAAAGAAACGCACACTCACATTATAAATTTTAATGATGTATAATACAGTAAAAGTAATCTAACATATATTTGTATAATCAATAACACAAATGTTACATTGGTGTAACAGGGAAGAGCCGAGCACAGTAAACTCAATGTATAAACATTATATTGGTTTAAGGCTGCCCTCTAATGTTTGGATAAGTAAACCACAATGTTCAGGAATGTGAATATGAATATCATTGTTAATTACTGATTCTTGTACATACACACCAATATTCAGGAATATGATTGTCATTGTTAATTACTGATTCTTGTACACACACCAATGTTCAGGAATACACACCAATGTTCAGGAATATGATTGTCATTGTTAATTACTGATTCTTGTACACACACCAATGTTCAGGAATATGATTGTCATCATTGTTGTACATATATGCCCAAACTACACTCGAAAGTGCCTTGACACCTGCCGTCCAAACTATTATAATTATTCAGTATTGTGGTTCACCTATCTAAACATTAGAGGGCAGACTGTTTGCAGTTAAAACAAAAAGAATGGCTTCAGGTAATTGTAGGATTAATAATTATATAATAGATTATTTCTAACAAGTACTCGTTTTTATCTGATATAGTTAAAGAAAGTCCGTGTAATGCAGAACAAGCTGTTGATCAAGGATTGTGCTCAGAGATGGTATTTAATGCTCATAACTCCACACAACATATCAACAGCTATCCTGTACAAGTTGAAGATGATCCATATTGCACTGCAGTAGAAGCAATCGATCAAGGATTGTGCTCAGAGATGGCATTTGCTACCAACAACTACACACAACATATCAATAGCCATCTTACAGTTGATGATCCATATTGCAGTGCAGTAGAAGCTATTGATGAAGGATTACATGCTGAACTAGTATATAACTATGTCTAAGAACTGTGTTATAATGTACATGTAAATGGTCATATTGTGTGAACATAATTATTATAATGTGTGATGTATTATAATGTATAGTAAATATTGGAACTAGTAAATTTGTTATTGTTTTATCTTTATATCTATTTACAATATTATAATAACTATTAATAACTTTATTGATATATACTTATTAATATACTCAATACATTATAATGATATCGTTAATTAATTATCAAATTATTAAGATTGAGAAATATTGGGTTCATTTTGTATATCATCTCTACCTAGAGAGAGAGAGAAAGTGTGTATGTGTGTGTATGAATATTAAACATTATAATAACAGGGTCTTACTTTAACTTCAGCATCCCATAACAGACTACATATTATCATTCTCTCTTGACACAAGTTCTTTTAAACAAATGCTACCATCACTTCTGTATTAATAGTTTTTACTTGTCCTATAACTCCAGTCTAGACAGTAGAAACAACATTACAGATGACATATAGAAATATGTGACTGTTTGTATTCAAACAAACAGATAAAGAAAAATAAATAGATCTATTAAATATAATGATTCATGTCTTTAGATTATGGACATCAATTGTAGCAATTTCCAAGCCACTCCCAATTCAATCTATAATATTCATTGGCAGAGATAGTGGTGGGGGGAGGCAGGGGGCTTGACCCCCCACTTTACAAATTGGGGGCATGGCCTCCCACTTTGCAAAGAAGGCAATTATATACGTGGGTGGGTGATAGTCAGTATAGTGTAAAAATGTTGCATTGTGTGAACTCTCTAGTAGCTGCAATTTCAATTTACACTAATTAATTAATTCTACATATAAGTTTTTTTTGACTGAGCCCCCCCCCCCCCCCACTTTTTGAGTGGTGTCTCTGCCTCTGATATTATACATATTTGCAAAAAAATTCTAATATTTTTAATATTGTAAATTATGCAATTTTAATAAATAGAGAGTTTATACAATGTGAAGTATGTTAATATGTGTTTACTTATCTATCCCTCCATCAGCCAATCTGTTCATATATCTTATCTATTAAATACTCTATAATTATTAACGTACGATTAGTCCTCATAACTTACTATCTTGATGGATTATAGTAACGTTCATTTTTGATCTTTCACCAAACAAAATAATTTTCTTTGCCAAACGTTTCGACAGTTAGTTCAACTGTCATCATCAGTGGCTATATAATAATAAATGCATGCATGAAAAACAGTCCTATTTATCTAAGATCTCTGGATATACAAGTAATCTTTAGATCTCTTACTACTCTAAGAAGAATAATATCTAGGTCTAAAGATCCTTTACCTGTTTTTTCACAAACAGGAGTGGTATATAACATATCTTGCCAAGATTGCAGTTCTTCTTATGTCGGCCAGACAGGTCGAAGTCTACAACAACGCATCAAAGAACACCAAAGAGCAGTACAACAACAGAATACATCCACCAATGCTCTAGCAGAACATGCCTGGCATAAGGGCCACAAAATCAACTGGGATAATCCCACCATCCTAGCTCACCACCCGTACCTTATGCAAAGATGCATCCTGGAATCTTGGCACATTCACCATCATAAAGGTACCATTAATAGAGAGCAGGGCCCCATTCCTCAAATCTACCTCATGCTTCAAAACAAAGTGCACGAGCCACACCCCACCCACGTGCCACGTGCATCCTTTCCTGGTACGCCGGTATGAACAACATCATCTCATGGGATGCCTACCAACTATGAAAGAAACGCTAACCTTTGAACCTACTGAAGAGTATAAATAGGACTGTTTTTCATGCATGCATTTATTATTATATAGCCACTGATGATGACAGTTGAACTAACTGTCGAAACGTTTGGCAAAGAAAATTATTTTGTTTGGTGAAAGATCAAAAATGAACGTTACTATAAACTTACCCAAACACCCAGGTCTCTTTCGTTGATGGATTATCTTCATTAAATCTTAAACAAATCCATCAAGTAGTCCTTTTCTCTTTTGACCATCTCCTTACGTATTTCTTGTAGAGGTCAACTAATGAACAATTCTGACACACCCCAAATTCTTCTATGACGTCTCCACTTTCGTTGTTATAGTTATAATAATTATAGTAAACATACTAAGTTCCTAACCACGTGTGCAGTGACCTCTAGTTATTTTCACAAGGTGTACGAATACTCAAACTATATAGCAAACATGTACTGTATTCTTATGGGTTCCTATATAAGTAGAGACCAAGGACTATTTCTGAACTTATTTATGTTTATAATAAGTACATTATACATTGTAACAATGCTGTTATGTCTGAATCATAGAGACGTTTTAGCTTCTCTTTTGCTTTCAACAGATTTTTTTCTCATTCTGTTTTTTAAATCTATTCTTTTTTGTTGATGCTTATAAATTTTCTCATAAGTTGATTCAAATCTGTTTTTAGGTACATTGTACAGGTCAGCTTTACATTAATGTTAGTATCATATTTGGTTGAGTATAAATGTAACATAATGTATAGGACAGTCACCATTTTTATATCTAATATACTTCTATGTATGTAGTCTCTATAGTAACAATATAAATGATGTGGTAGAATTAAGAAAGTATAGCTAACAAATTTAAAGACTTCCTGTCAATTAAGTGGCTTAATAATGAATGAGGTAATCATGTTTTCAATTTAGTCACTATATAAATTATCTGTTGAACACAGACATAATGGGAGATACAATATATATTCTTTCTTTACCTGTAAGATCACTATTTGATCTGTTGATTTCTGTATTATTAGTCTAATCTTCATTTCAATGACTGTTTCTAATATCTGTGACTGTAATTAGTATAATTAAGACATTGTATCAAATCACAAATTACCTTGAGTTACCTCTCCTAAGTTTACAATGTTTCTGCATCAGTATCCTGATTTTAATGATGTATAATACAGTAAAAGTAATATAATATAATCAATAACACAAATATTACATTGGTGTAATAGGGCAAAGTAGAGCAGAGCAGAGCTGAGTAAACTCAATGTATAAACATTATATCGGTTTAAGGTTGTCCTCTAATGTTTGGATAAGAAACCACAATGTTCAGGAATGCGTGAGCGAGCTAGGGCTCGCCGGGCCTGTCACTTGTTCATAGATAGTATAGACTACGTAAACAAAAAAAAAATTTTAAACTAACTCAATACTGAACTCTCATACCAATGTTCCTTATATATGTAGGTAGGTAAGAACAACTTCAGACCACCTCCAAAGGTGGAGTCTAGTGTAGTGAGAATAGAACCAATAAATCCTCCTAGAACCAATTAACTATCAAGTAAGTACATTAGTGGTTACCATAGTAACAAGCATTATCTTCAATGCAATGTAATCTTTTGAAAATTTGGGATATAATTGTTTGTTGTTATGAGTCTTTATTAGAATAATATTTATTATGTAAATAATGTTGACAATATTGACATAATTATGATGTAATGGTTTAAATGCAGTATTTGCAATTTTTAAGTTAACATGTTCGTTGGTCTTTGAGATCATAATAAAATAGGTGACTCCAAGAGGTCCAGCAATGTGAACAAAATCTTTCAATATGTTTCTTCTAGTCACCTAGTCAACACAAAATGAGTAATATAATATATATTTGTATAATCAATAACACAAATATTATATTGGTGTAATAGGCCAAGGCAGAGCAGAGCTTAGTAAACTCAATGTATAAACATTATATTGGTTTAAGGTTGTCCTCTAATGGACTCTCTTCAACTATATCAGATAAAACGAGTACTTGTTAGAAATAATCTATTATATAATTATTAATTTTACAATTACCTGAAATTATTCTTTTTGTTTTAACTGCAAACAGTCTGCCCTCTAATGTTTAGATAGAACAACCACAATAGTCTATCAGTCCTATTAGTAATCTCTTCCATCAGATTTGGACTTCCACAGCTACCCCTTAAGGAGGTAACATGCCCTTTCACTATAAACACTATTTATAGTTAGGCATTTGTGGTTGTCATATCATAATTACCATAACTAGTTAATTGACATCAAAACAACACGTGGGGCTAAGGAGCTGTCTTTTGTGGTTATCCTATCAACTTCCGCTTGGTCCCTATAAAAAGAGCTGTCTTTTGTGGTTATCCTATCTAAACATTAGAGGGCAGACTGTTTGTGGTATCCTATCTAAACATTAGAGGGCAAACTATTTGTAGTTAAAACAAAAAGGATGATTTCAGGTAATTGTAGAATTAATAATTATATAATAGATTATTTCTAACAAGTACTCGTTTTTATCTGATATAGTTGAAGAGAGTCCATGTAATACAGAACAAGCTGTTCATCAAAGATTGTGCTCAGAGATGGTGTTTAATACTCATAACTCCACACAAAATATTAATAGCTATCCTGTACAAGTTGAAGATGATCCATATTGCACTGCAGTAGAAGCAATCGATCAAGGATTGTGCTCAGAGATGGTGCATGCCACTCATAACTCCACACAACATATCAATAGCTATCCTGTACAAGTTGAAGATGATCTATATTGCAGTGCAGTAGAAGCTATTGATGAAGGATTACATGATGAACTAGTGTATAACTATGTCTAGTAACTGTGTTATAATGTACATGTAAATGGTCATATTGTGTGAACATAATTATTATAATGTGTGATGTATTATAATGTATAATAAATATTGGAACTAGTAAATTTGTTATTGTTTTATCTTTATATCTACTTACAATATTATAATAACTATTAATAACTTTATTGATATATACTTATTAATATACTCAATACATTATTATGATATCATTAATTAATTATCAAATTATTAAGATTGAGAAATATTGGGTTCATTTTGTATATCATCTCAACCTAGAGAGAGAGAGAGTGTGTGTGTGTATGAATATTAAACATTATAATAACAGGGTCTTACCTTAACTTCAGCATCCCATAACAGACTACATATTATCATTCTCTCTTGACAAACTTCTTTTAAACAAATGCTATCATCACTTCAGTACTAATAGTTCTTACTTGTCCTATAACTCCAGTCTAGACAGTAGAAACAACATTACAGATGACATATAGAAATATGTGACTGTTTGTATTCAAACAAAAAGATAAAGAAAAATAAATAGATCTATTAAATGTAATGATTCTATGTCTTTAGATTATGGACATCAATTGTAGCAATTTCCAAGCCACTCCCAATTCAATCTATAATATTCATTGGCAGGATACTGGGAGGGAGGGCAGGGGGGGCTTGAGCCCCAACTTTACAAATTGGGAGGGGGGCATGGCCCCCTTTTTGCAAAGAAGGCAATTATATACGTGGGTGAGTGATAGTCAGTATAGTGTAAAAATGTTGCATTGTGTGAACTCTCTAGTAGCTGCAATTTCAATTTACACTAATTAATTAATTCTACATACAAGTTTTTTTGACTGAGCCCCCCCTCCCACTTTTAGAGTGGTGTCTCTGCCTCTGATATTATACATATTTGCAAAAAATTCTAATATTTTTAATATTGTTAATATATTTTATATTTTTAATATTGTAAACTATACAATATTAATAAATAGAGAGTTAATATACAAGGTATAGTATGTTAATATTTGTTTACTTAAGTTAAATAAAGTTAAATATTTGAATAGTTCCATCCAAAATGAGTGTTCATAATAAACTAAATTCATTGCTTTATAATACTTGAGTCTATATATAATATATATATATATATATATATACCATGTGGTCTAAATCAATCTTAAGACTACTTCATTTGTGAGTAGATGAAAGTATACAACTGTTACTGACAGTAACTTCATTGGAGATAAAGATGTCTCTTCAGATGTAGCATTAACTTATCCAGAACTCTATCAAGACCTTATGACCGACAGCAACCATTAACTTAATTTATTTCTTACATCACAAATAATAGGGTCACTCCTTGTTATTAAAAATTTTCTTTTTGTGGATATTAATCATTGCCTATCAAGGTACATCATATCTTATGATACCAGTAATACAATCATTTGTGTAGGTGGTATTATTATGTTGGTTTTGGCTATTTAAGTCTTAGTTAATTCATGTTGTGGTTATCATATTTACTGCTCTAATATAAGTAATATTGACTAAATTATTAATAGTTACATTAACCATTACAACTTAGCATGGACTTATGATGCTGCTTGAAATAATCAGTAATGCCATTTACATTTTAGCACTTGTCCTTCTCATCAGAGCTGTTACTGATGATATTCTCTAATTTCTATTCAGAGAAACTATAGAATCTATTGAAGACAGTATAAAGTCTATACTTGAATGAATGAACAGCTCAAACTTACACGTGTAGAGGTGTGTCTTCTAGAATATTCATTAAAAGCCATAGAAGTTAGAGCTGGTCTAAGTTCGTTGAGATTCATCATGTCGTCCCATTTTGATGAGAAGTCTGGTCTAGTCCGTTGTATCACTGCATGGGGCTGGTGGAGTCAAACGATAGAGGAGATTATTATTGAAGTTAATGTACCAGAAGGCACAGTTAGTAATGATATAACGTGTACTATTGAACCTCATAGTATGGTACTTCGTGTACATGAAAATGAGATCATTAAGGTACCTAAATTTTAGGTCATGTGACTGTCATGTGATTCATATTTTTAATAGGGTAGGTTAGCAGCAACTATATTGCCTGATGACAGTGTTTGGACATTAGGTAAGAACATTATAGTCTCATTCCCAAACTAGTCATGGGAATGAAATGTAGTAACACGTATGATTTTATCATTATAGAGGATAAAAGGATGATAAGAATGATATTAGTAAAGTCAGGACGAGAGGCATCTAATTGTTGGTCATCGTTGCTTGAAGGCAAATATATATGTGATCCAATGACATTTGATCAAATGGAAAAAAAACTTACATTGGAGAGGTTTCAACGAGAGGTAAGAGTGGGTGGAGCTAATGCTAATTAATAAATATTCTTTTTTAAAAGAATCCTGGATTTGATTTTAGTGGTGCTGAAATTACTGGTAATTATCAGAAAGGTGGCCCGACCTTTACATCTTAGTAACAAAGTATTAACTATTTGCTTTTATTTGGATAGTAAAAATCATTTTTTATATGAAAATATAACAGATGATGACTCTAATAAACGAGAAAAACTAGTTTTCAAAGCAGGTTCTGAAGAGTGATAAGTTTCTCGTTTGAAAGCTGGAGGTTGATAATTACTAATGACTGACCAATCAAATGGCTTTAACTTTCCTTTTCGTTTGTGGGTTGAATGAGTCACATGATGACCACGCCCACTGGGAGGTTTAACAATAGACTGAACTGGTATTTTCTGGTGGGTGTGGTTAAGTGGTTTGGGCTGTGATAATGTAGACACTTTAAATTTTTGTAACTTATGAAGATCAATTGAACGAAGTTGTTGTTCTATTATCATCTGCTCATAAGCAAGATCTGGTTTGAGCTGTCGTTGAGCCAAATTAGTTAATTCTTGATGTGCTTGTTCTGATAATCTCTCTGAACGATCAAGAATAACTGGAATTAAAGTGACTCGAGGTGGATGCCGAAGAGAATGGGTGTGGTTTTTAGATGGTAGATGCATGGTTTCTGCCCCTCCTACTTTTGAGCTTAGCCCGCCTTCGTAGATGTAGTCAAATTGTTCAGTCAGTCTTCCTCCCATTGTACTGGTGTATTCATGTAATGTTTTATGAAGATGAGTTTTTGAGGGTGTGTTTGATGTCAATTTGTTGTGCTTCTTCTTGGTTTTGGTTGTGTGTTGGCATCGATAAACTGGGCGGGGCTGAACTAGCTTCCACCCTGAAGCTATTTCACTCACGCTGTCTGTGACAGTGGGAAGGAGAGGGTGAGAGAAGTAATGGTGGCTTAATGTGAGAAGAAACTTGACACATTTCTCTTTCTCCTCAGTATCCATTGTTTCTCTGTGTGAAACTCTATAATGAGCCCCACCTACAACATGCAAATTTAGGATATGTTTGCGCATCTCCGTATATTAGCAAAATTAAACATACTAGGATATAACTGAATATGAACGGATAGTGTTTGGCAGAAGAAGTACTTCAAAGTCACTCTTAAAAGAAGCCACTTCAATAACAAATTATAGTATTGGCGCAAGGCACTCGTTGCTACGAAATGGAGTTCACGGAGCAGGCATCATCTGGACTTTGCGTTCCAACGAATTCAAGTAAACCATGTGTATACTTGAGGAATAAAGGAGCACACTTACTCCATAAAATACTCGCTGTGGCAAAATGCAGTGCTTCCAGTCGTAAACTGATCTCTTCAATGAAAGAGGAACTCGACAAGTTGCAACCACTCTCACAGAAACAATATCGTTTACTTGACTGCTCGGCTTGTGAAGGATTTATGACTCATCCTATATGTCTACCATGTGGTCACTCACTCTGTCATCTTTGTATGGAGAAAACATCAGAACAATATAGCCAAAATACAATTATTTGTCCTCGATGTCAAGAACCTCATTCAAAGATTCCTGTTGGTTTCTTGACGTCACGTAAACCAACTCTCTTATTGCAGAGTTTGTATCAAAAGTGTTGTCCTAACATGTTAGAATGTTGCACATATCGTGAATTAGGTAATAAATTTGCTCAGGGCAATAGTTTTATAACAGCTATTGAACACTACAACACAGCTTTTGAAACAGGTACAGATATATCCATCCATTATTGAACTATGCATCCATCATAATAACCCATTCATCCATTATTGTAAACCATGTATCTATTGATTATAAAGATGTCCATTTTAATATATTTACACAGGTATTTCTGATCATCGTGTACTCAGTAATCGTTCCAGAGCATATTTAGCCGTGGGTAACATCCCAGCTGCTTTAGAGGATGCAAATCAATGTTGTTGTCTTCGCCCACTTTGGCCTAAGGTATTATAATAACAGTAGGTGGAGCTAATCTCCAAGCATGACTAAACTTCCTTATGAATACTTTGTCATCATGTGTTGTGGCAAACTTTATTGTTATCAATATACTAGGGTCATTATCGTCGTGCTATGGTATTAACCAAATTAGGACAACATAATGAAGCAGCGGCTGCATTCCTGCTGTCCCTTCATCTCGGAGGAGGTGAACAATCTGTATATCGACTGCTATGTGAGGTAATTAGTGATAATAATGATAGGAGTGGTCTCATTTTGTCTTGTTTAGGTACTAGATGATATTGTTAAGTCACATAAATTACCTGAGAATCATCAACATATCGTGTCATCTATTGTGTCAATTGCTATTGAAAGATTAGCACATTATCAGAAGATTATGCTAGAAAAAGGAGAAGAAGTTATAATTGATGCCTCTCAAATGGACATTAGTGATTTGGAGTGTGTTCTGTGCACATGGTAAGTATGATGGATAAATAGTTTAACTTTAATGGACAAAGACTGCATCTTAAATGGACAGATGTATTTCTTAAAGGAGCATATGTATGTATTGAGTTCAGTAATATCCCTCAACATTGTTTACTAATTGTCACGCACACACATGTCAGCTGTCTGTGTGTGACTATATAATATATGGCTTCATTACATCATTTGTTTCATTCCATTACATAGTCTACTCTTTAATCCTGTTACTGTCACTTGTGGGCATACATTTTGTCAGTCTTGTTTAGCTCGTCTCTTTGACCATTCTTCTTTATGTCCTGTATGTCGTTCACCCCTTGTTGAGGTAAGTCTCTGACGTTAATATTGTTAATTATGTAATTTGTTATTGTATTTTATAGATGTTTGCTCAGCACACACAATCATCTGGTAAAATGTCTATTGATATATCTTTGGATCATTTAATTCAGACATTCTTTTCTGAAATGTATTTGGAAAAGAAAGCGTATGTTGAAGCTGATATGTTACGTAAATCTAGGTGTGTTTCTATTTGTTATATGATATTATAACATCAAATGTAACTGCTAGTAGTAACACATCCTCTGACTATTAAACAATGATGTCATATTATATAATAAATACTTTGATAAATTAGTATATTATATCAAGTTACATTTATTAGAATTGGGTTGTCTGAAGCTGAAGAGCTCCCATTATTTGTTTGTTCATTGTCGTTTCCTGGAATGCATTGTCCTCTGCATATTTATGAGCCTCGTTATCGTCTGATGATAAGGAGATGTATTGAAAGTAATAGTAGACGATTTGGAATGTGTTTACCACGTGATGATTTAGGGTAAGTCATGTGACTTGGTATTGAGATAATGTCACAGATCGTGTGATATTTTATAGATCCGACTACAGTGATTATGGCACTATAGTTTTTATAAGCTCATTAGAGCATACTCCAGATGGGCGGAGTTTAGTCACCACGGTTGGTGAGAAGCGGTTCAAAGTACTTGAACGGGGATCAACAGATGGTTACACTGTTGCTAAGATACGTTTCATAACAGATGAACCAGTACATGGAGACGAAGCTATCGGTATGATATTAATATTAATTAATATAAATTAATATTAATTAACATATAGCCTCATTGAGAGCTCTCCAAGCTATGGCTTATGACCACAGTAGACGCTGGTTACAAGGATTACCATTGTTTAGTAGAGTAAGTTATAATTAGTACATAATGAACAGGGGTTATCTCATTAATATAGTTAATTGTAATGCAGAATGCTTGTAATCTACTTCCTCCAATTGAGCCTTGCCCAGAGTCTTGTCCTGATGGACCTACATGGGTCTGGTGGTTTGTTAATGCTGTACCTATATCAACTGAAAATAGGGTTAAAATGTTACAGTTGACATCACTTAGACTACGACTCATGTGGTTAATGGAATTATTACCAGTATTGGCAATTCCACTTCGTTGATATTTTATTATTTTATTTTATTATTTTATCTTAAATGAGAAATTTATTTTTAGTTATTTTTAATAAACAGAGTTATTACATTTGTCATAATCATTTTAATCTTTCAAAATATTTCTTTTTTCTAAGTCCTCCATTTCTTTCAGAACATAAGCCACATTGTATCTCAACTCATGAAATTTAGCAACTGAAATCTATAAATACAAACATCAGTATAGGAATGAGTCTGATATAGTATAGGACTAAGTCTAACTAGAGTATGGGTATAAGTTTGATATATAGGAATGTGTTGCATATGATATAGGACTAAGTCTGATACAGTATAGGACTAAGTCTGATATAGTATAGGAATGAGTCTGATATGGTATAGGAATGAGTCTAACTGGAGTATGGGTACAAGTTTGATGTATAGGAATGTGTTGCATATGATATAGGAATGAGTCTGATATGGTATAGGAATAAGTCTGTTATAAGTATGAGAATGATCCTAAAATTGAGTTTTACCTCAAATATTTTCACAGAGCCATTAGATAGAGTCATTTCCAATAAAACAGATGGTTCTAAGACTCGATTTAATGTGCTAAATACAAGAGGTGGAGGAACAAATGTAAAGGACAAACAATCCTACCTATTAGATATAGTGACATCAACTCTCCATTTAAATGAATCTAAATGTGGTAGCCGGACTGCATGTTCTGTAAATGACTCCTCCAACCTAGGTCGTCTATTAATTACCAAATAATTAAAGTTATTAATAACAGGGACAACCACACCTTTTTCCAAACACAATACTATTAATATCAGTAATTAATTCAGGAGACATTCTACAAAATAATTAATGATGATAATTAATGGAGTAGCCTACTTTAATTGGGACAAATCCTCTTTTAACATCTAATAATTAATAAAATGATAACATCATTAAATTATATAATACCTCTTGTTTTAATGTTTTCTGTTTCAATGCTAACTTCAATATTACTAACAAACCACCATAGACAACACGAACGTCTTCTTCATGGAGTTTGTCAGGATCAACAGAGAGCAATGCATCAGTTTCCAAAGTATCATCTTCTAAACTCTGAACTACCACTATACATATATATATATGTGCACTACATTATACAACGTCATGTCAAATAGTTTACATTTTAATATTTTCTTGACAGTTGCTGGATTGACTGATTTCAATGCTTTAAGCATGATCTTCACTTCGTCTGGGACTCTAGCTCCATAAAATGGCGTCCTGTCAGTCGCTAAGGACTGACTACTACCGCTTCTTGGACGAACTTGAACAAAACTCATCTTTATCTTCCAAGGTACTCAGCCACACCCACTAATTTGAAATGGGCGTGGTATTCGATTAATTTCGCACATGCTCAGTTTCTTTATCCCTCGTGGTCATCATGACAACCCTCAGTAAGAAGAGAAAGGTAAGATCTCCAGTAATCCACAATTATATGAAATATAAAATGATACTAATAATTGTACATAGAAATAAATGTATATATTTTTATGTCAATTAATAGTATAATAAAAATATTAATTTATTTAATGCAATTTTTTATTGTTTTATAGTTTGTAGCAGATGGTGTCTTTAAAGCTGAGCTCAATGCCTTTTTATCACGTGAGCTAGCTGAGGATGGTTATAGTGGAGTAGAAGTACGAGTAACACCCACTCGTACTGAGATAATTATCTTAGCGACACGTACTCAAAATGTACTTGGAGAAAAAGGGAGAAGAATTCGTGAGCTCACAGCTGTTGTTCAAAAGAGATTTAATTTTCCAGAAGGCACTGTTGAAGTAATTATCATTATATGTAACGTACTT
The DNA here is from genome assembly GCA_963693285.1 of Xestospongia muta. Classification (NCBI taxonomy): domain Eukaryota; kingdom Metazoa; phylum Porifera; class Demospongiae; order Haplosclerida; family Petrosiidae; genus Xestospongia; species Xestospongia muta. The sequence continues at coordinate 146,302 of OY848919.1, read as the reverse complement.
TACAATGAGGTGTGCCCCTTTCATTAAATAGTTATATGCAGAGAAAGTAGCAGCTCGAGGTCTTTGTGCAATAGCACAATGTGAGTCTCTGAGATATAAACTTATCGGAGGTCTAGCTGTTAGAAGGTTAGTATGATTAATGATTTTGACTGCTATAACACACACTCTGACACACACACACAGAGCATGTTATGGTGTATTAAGGTTTATTATGGAGAGTGGTGCTAAGGGTTGTGTAGTCATTGTTTCTGGTAAATTAAGAGGACAACGTGCAAAGAGTATGAAGTTTGTTGATGGACTGATGATACATGCTGGTAATCCAACTCGTGATTATATAGATAGCGCTGTAACTCATGTCCATTTAAGACAAGGTATAAACGACCTGGTTATGTCGTGAATATTATCAATTTTAATAGGTGTGCTTGGTATCAAGGTAAAAATTATGTTACCTCATGATCCCACGGGTAAAATGGGTCCAAAGAAACCTTTACCAGATCAAGTTAGTGTTGTTGAACCAAAAGAAGAAAGTGAACACTTGGAGCCATACTCTGAGCAGAAAGGAGCTAAAATAGGTTATGAACAAGCTCAACATATCCAATAAGACTGTGTTAATTAGTGGGTGGAGTCTTCTACAATGTCACTGGTTTTATTGTTGAATTAATAATAACAAACAAACAACACAATTAATACAAAATATAATAACATTCCTTATAGGAATATTTATGATATTAAAGTAGATATATTAAATACTTTAAACTAATTACATTTTGTAACTTTGTATACTTCCTTTTTCTCCATTTTCCTGGAAAGGGCATGTTACCATGGTAACAAATCAGTATTAAATAACTTACTGATTTAGTGGACTCCAGACTAGTTAAACTTGTACTCTTCTACAACAAATAATAATAATAATAAATATAACAATGTATATTTTACCTTTGTGAAGAATCCAAGAAAGCCACGCCTACCTTCCTTAGGTGTGGACGGAACTGAAGGTGTTCCTGTAGAGTTACCATCACTGTTAGTACGTTGTTTACGACGAGGAGGTACTGGTGACTCTAACTCCTACAGATATATATTACTAAGTTATACAAACTGGTTTAATTATATTACTTGTTCATGTGGATGAGACTCATAACCGGATGATTCATGATACCCCCGTGGGTTCCGGTGAGTGCTCTCACGGGACTCGTCACTGTTTGAACGATGTCTGTGATGACGATGATGTCGTTCACGAGAGCGTGGTCGATGATGAGAACATCTATAATAACATAGTTTAAACATGTATAGAAAATATATTTACAAACTTACTTATCAGGGGAGTGGTCATCACAATGTCGACAATGATGGTGTCGTCTACGATGGCGTCTTCGATGATCTCCATCTCCACCATGATGAGAGTGTCTTCGATGAAGTCTCCTTTCAGCAGTAGGACTATTATCTCCGCTATCTGTCGTTGAACCACCAGAATAAGTCCGTCTTATTGGAACAGGGGGTGGAGTCTCGCTTTTTGCCATGGGTGATGGCTGTTCTTGTTTAGACATAGGTTCTACAGAATCATAAATTTGCTCATCGATTGGAAGATCATCAGGTGGGTGTGGTTTCTTTTCCAGTTTAGAGTACACTGGAATAGGGTCAGCCAGACTATCATAAATCTCATTTGATGGATCTATGGGTGTGACTTCAGGAGGAGGGGCGGGATTAGTGAGGGGTGTGGCCTGATCGAGGGTATGTACATTCTATTTAAAAACAATAGATAATAGTATTCATAGCTTTAAAACAATAACTAATAATTACATTCTTACCAATGAATCCATCACATTTTGTAATTGTTGTTGAGTCTTGATAAACTGTTCTTGTTGTTCCTGTAATATAACCATCACAACACAATTATAATTAAATAAATTTGTCAATTAAAAATTGCAAACACTATTTATTTATTATCACAATCTATATAAAGTGTGTACACACGAATACAATACATATCCTTTAATTACATTAAAATTTCAATAATAACCAACATGTTTGTCATTGTTGCTATGGTAACTAAACAAACCACATGTGGCTCACCTGTAGAGATTGTTTAGCAGCTGCTCTATTCTTTAATGGATTCTCTGGTGAGGATTCTTGGGAAGAACTCATAGAAGTGGGTGGGGTTTCAAATTCATCATGTTGAGGTCGATGTACATCTGCTAGTTCCCTCAGAGTCGTTTTTAAATCTTCAGAATTTGTTAATTTTTGTAGCAAAAGTAATGTCTGGCTGATTTCATTTTGAGAGACAGTAAGCTCTTCATCTTCTTCAATGATAGTATCAGCTGGTGGAGGAATAGAACGAACACGAGGAGCAGGGCTACCGGCTGTAGATGGAGATGATTCTTTAGACGTGGACTCTTCGATAATTGTTTCCAAAGAGTCTGTACGACTCTAAGAAACAGAACATCTTCAAGGAATGTTTATATAAAGGTATATTGTGTACAATAGCATAGTTTATTCAAAGGATCATTGAACAATAGATATTTGGTGTACAAAGATACCTGTTCATACACAAACTGAGAGAGATAACTCTCCAGAGCTCCTAGATCATCTAACATAGTCGATACATTGTCATCATTACCCTAAATAAACATTTTTATATTCAATTAGAGTTAGTTATTGTCACATACTGTGTCTCCTTCTCCAGTACTAGATATATCATGAAGTAATTGTAATACTTTCTGATTGGGTTCATCTTTTCTTTCTTCCTATAATAGCAGACATTTGTTCAAAGGATATATAAACAAGTCTATACTCAACTCTTTGATAATATATCATATCACAAACCACCCAACAATTATACTGTATTGTTAGGATAATGGTGTCTAAGTGCTTCCTACCTTGTTTGAGTCTGGTTGACTTAGTTTGATAAGGTCTTGTATGAGAGAAGGAATGGATTGCGTCTCATCGTAACTATTAATGAATGTAATTAGTACTAATATTATAGGAGCATGAACTACCTTTCTGAATGAGGGGCAACAGGAGACTGACTAGTTGGTCGATAATGTCGATGACGAATTGATCCATGAGAAAATTCAGAGCTCCTGTCCTTGTAGTCTTCGTTAGAAATGGGTGTGGCTAGGGGATCAATATTATCTATGAAGATAACAAAACCATGTAAATTGATAGTCTGTTCTTATCTTACCAGCAGTCACTACAGGTGTTTGGGGGAAGAGATAACTAAATGGTTTTCTTAGTCTTAGAGACTGTACTCCATTCTTAATATATTCTATTATACTCTGAAGTTTTTGTATAATCCATCTGTAAACAGGATACAATATCAAATAATGCATAGAAGTTACTGACCTTAAAATTGACGCTATCAATCGAAATGGATACAATATAACTGCAATACACAATTTTATAAGAGATTTAATAACAGCAACTATAGTTCGTGCAGGCCAAGTGATCACGCTCAGTAAACCCATATTGAGTGCGGTAAGTTTACTATGAGTACAAGTTGACTGCCCTCTTTCTCGGGTTAGAGGAAGCCAGTTCGAAGCTGCTGACTATAAATGTAATAATAACGCTAATTATTACTAGCGGAAGTAATGAAACACGTGGGTAAAGTATACGAGAATGAACGGAAACGTTCTAAAATTTGTATAGAAATGTAAATCGGATAAAACAAAATAAAAACTCCGTATACTTTGTTGCTTAGTAAGAAGATGGCTACCAGCAGACCTATCCATTATTTACCGCCAAGCGGTTATCAAATGCCTCCTCCTCCTCAGTACATGGCTAATAGACCTGGAATGATGGTATAATAAAATACACTAATATATTAATTATATGATTATGTATCTTAGATGATGACTAATAGATCTGGGGCCATATCGATGCAACCCTCTTCTGCTGGTCGCATGGGGACAGTCCCACATCCTTCATCACGTGATCCTCTGAGAATGAAACGACTTGCAGAAGTGACTAAAATAAAACCACATCAATCTGGAAAAGTGTATGTTGGTTAATCAAGTGGGTGGAGTTTTCAATATTCTGTTTCTAATTATTACAGAAAGAAACGTCGTTTTGGAGACAAAATTTTACCACAAAATGTAGAGCATTAAATTTAAATAAAATAATTTTCGTTGTCTTCTAGGTACGTGATCTTGTCCCTGAGTCTCAAGCTTATATGGATTTATTAGCATTTGAACGGAGACTTGATGCAACAATTATGAGGAAGAGATTAGAGATACAAGAGACTCTCAAGAGACCTCATCAAATGAAGGTAAAGTGTCACATGACAGTCACATGACTTGTGTTTTTTACAGCAAAAAAGGAAACTAAGAGTTTTTATATCACATAATTTTACACCTGGGAAAGCAGGCCAGGTATGTGACATCACATGATGTCTTATGATGTCATTATTCTTTATTAAGGATCCTGATACATCGTCAGTGGGAGAATGGGAACTTAAAGTTGAAGGAAGACTACTAGATGAAGTAATTATGACATCATTTATTTAATACATTGAAAGTGTATTTTATAGTTGGGTCAAAAACCTGATAGTGTTCTCAAACTAAAATTTTCTTCATTCTTTCGAGATGTTGTTATTGAACTTGACAAGGAGGCCTATGGTCCTGATAACCATTTGATGGAATGGCATCGTGGATCTAATTCTGATGATGTAGATGGATTTACAGTAAATTTTAATTTAGACTATGAATAAATAATAAATTAATATACTGTTTCCTAGGTAACCAGACCAGGAGAAGATAGCGTCAAAAGCACTATCATTTTAACATTAAATTATCTGGTATTTGGATAGAAAGTATATTATATATAATCAAATATCTTGTTTAGCCTCCACAGTACAAGTTAAGTGGTAAATTAGCAAAAATATTAGGTATTCATACAAGTACTAAAGTTGATATAATCAATGGGATATGGCAGTATATAAAGGTAGTTGTTATAATAATTGTTTATAATTGAATTGTGTGTTTAGAATAATCGTCTACAAGATCCACAAGAGAGAGAATACATTAACAATGACAAATATTTTCAACAAGTAATTCTACAACTTTAATGTAGTAAATGTAGTAAACAGAGATTGTTGATAAACAAAAATTAATAAGACATGAAGATATGCATGTAGTGCATGTAGAGTTACATGTATATCTACATGTAGTACATGTATATCTATGTAGTAAATCTATATCAACATGTAGTGCACGTATATTTATGTAGTACATGTATATCTACATGTAGTGCACGTATATTTATGTAGTACATGTATATCTACATGTAGTGCACGTATATCTATGTAGTAGATGTATATCTACACGTATATCTATGTAGTACATGTATATCTACATGTAATACATGTGTTTCGGCATTTAGTACATAGTGATCATTTTTTTTAGATATTTGAAGTTCCAAGAATGAAGTTCACAGAGATTCCAAAACGTCTTGCAACCTTGCTCTTTGCTCCTGATCCAATAGTGATTCATCATTTAATTAAGTAATAATTAATACAATAAATAAAGGGGTTTACTCTTTATATTTGTAGTGCTGATGCTCCTGAAGGCAAGAGGACAGCCTGTTATGATATTGATGTTGATATAGTAAGTAGTACTGGTCATATTATAACTTACATATTAAATTATGATAGGATGATCCTGTAAAAGACCCTATGCAAAAATTTTTAATGTCTACATCTGTTCAACAAGAAATCATATCACTTGATAGCAAGGTAGGGGTAGGTCCCTTGTAATTATCTTTTGATTTTGTCTATACAGATTCATGATACGGTTGATCAAATTAATACTATCAAATTACAAAGAGAATTTTATTTAGGATTTGCCCAAAACCCTCAGGTAACAATAATTTAGAATAATAGTTTATATATACTATTATCAATTATTATATAATAATTATTATATTATTATAATATATATATTATTATTATTATTGTATTATAGAAGTTTATTAATGATTGGTTAGCATCTCAGAGCCGAGACTTGAAGGTAACGTTTATACTAGTTATTAAGTGGTAATGACTAGTTATTAATTCTATTGTAGGTAATGACGGACAAAGTTGGTAACATAGAAACTGAAAGAATAGCTACCTATTATTGTCAACCTTGGACTAATGACGCTGTCCCACGTTACTTCTATGCTAAAGTAAATATTAGTACAAAAATATTATATTTATAATATAATTATTATTTTATTTACAATAACAATTATTATAATTACTGATTACTTTCATTTAGATATCACAACAACGTCAACAATTAGAACAAGTTATGGGTATACGACATTAACTGTCAAGCTGTTTTAATTTTAGGATTTACTAGTAATGGTTGACTTTGACTCTTCATCTCATTATCATCATTGCTCCTGTCAATTTAGAACAATAATTAATGTTTAAAACAATTAACTTACTCCATAATAGGTTTGGTTTCTCTGGAGAGTCTGGGTTGAGGTGTGTTTGGAAGTTTAATAGATGTGGTTTCTCTAGGTAGTCCGAGTTGAGGTGAGTTCAACTGTTTACTCTGAAGTGTATCAATAAGTTTCAGTGATGTCTAATGAGATATTAATAAGAGGGTCATACTCATCAGATAATAATAAACCTCATTAAGTTTAGTTTGGACTTCCGATAAGTTTTCTTCAGTTTTATGTACTGCCTAGAATAATATGACATTAGTTTAATGATATGACATTAATTTATAATAATAACTATACCTTGGCCTCTTTATTGAGTCTCCATTCCTCACTGTGTAATTCCCATTCTAAAACTCTTTTTTCTCGAAGTAATTGTTGTAAAAAATGGCGCCACTCAATCTAAATAATTATTAATGTAATATATTCTAATAATTTTACTAACTTCAGTGAGATGAGACTGGTCAACCTTGTTTGCTCGACCTGTTAAACCAGTGAGACTTGTACTAATAAAATTTTACTGACTTGGTTGTTGAAGTGACTTTAGCTCCTGGATCTGTTCTTCAAGTTGTTGTAACTGGTTTTCTAACTTCATGTTATAACTATACTGATGTTGATATCGCTGATACCAGACATTATCTAAAACAAAATCTTACTAAGAGTAGCACTAGTGAATGAAAACCTTCAATGTTTGGTTTCTCAAGCTGTTCTTCTAGTGATTGCAAAGTTTTTGTCAAATTTGCAGTCTCTGTGTTCAATGCATCTCTGCCACAGTATTATAACAAAGTGATATTGGACAAATCCAGACAATACTGACTTTCTATCTAACTGCTTTTGCAGTTCTCTCTTCAATTCTTGGAGATGTTCTTCTTCTTTATTGCTAAGCTTTATTGGAGCTGGAGCAGGTTGGGAAGACTTAGCCATTTGCACTATCTTACACCTTGTTCCACGTGTGAAACATATACGGAAGTATCCTGAAAACTTGTATACGTTAGTCACGTGTAGTACCATCTACCCATAATGGAAGTGACTCTAGATGTTCCTAATGAGCTAGAGGAAACTGAGCCCATAGCTTTAGGTAAGACCAGCTCATTACATCACCTGATAATATTTTTATTGTTAGCAATATTTTCGAATGGTCAAGTCAATTCTGAGAGCACAAGTAAACTCAAATGTTCTCTTTATCATAAGAAAGGAGAACGTAATAAAAAGAAAAGGACGTTAGTAGCTAAAACAGATCACATGACTTATGTTGGCACTAATTATGAGAGTGAAGGTGCTTTAACCACACCTTCTTTTCACAGGTATGTGGTTTTGATGTTTGAATTTTTATTTCGACATCCTACCAGATATATGGTAGGTGTGTTAGATAAAGATGATGGTATTATGACTCTACATAGAGCTGACCTATTTAATATGGGACCTTATATTAAAGGTACATAATCCTTTATAAAGGTTAGTGGCACTTGTCACTTAGGTTGTACTGGAGCTATTGCTATGGAAACAGAGAGTCCAGAGAAAAGTGAGCGACTAACTCGAGAGGAATATGGTGAAACATTTGATAAAATGATGTCATCCTTTGGGAGTCAACGAGCTAAAAAAGCATGGTCTGCATCAAAGAGAAATAAAGTTGATTCACATATTTTGGACACTTCTTTAACTCCTGCTATCAGTCATGCTGAAGAGGAAGTCCAGAAGGCAGCAGAAGAATGTAAAAGATTTTTTCAAAATGATTTAATATTGAGATATTTCATTCATTAGATCCTGAGAGTTTGGTAGTACAAACGTCACCATTTATACCGATATGCAATACTGGAGCAACTGTACCAGAAGATGTTTATAATCTTAATGACAGTGTGTCCACACCTACCATTTTTAAAATGTTATTATTTTATTTAAAGTTATTAGTCCAGAAGAAATGAAGCTATTATCTACTCCAGCAAAGACACTTATTAAAGCAACTCCTGAAAATATTAAAAACTGGAGAGACAAAGAAAGGTGAGGGGGGGTCATTACATGTCTTATAAACTAATGATGTGTATACCACTAGCTATATATATATATATATATATATATAATATATATATATATATATATATATATATATATATATGTATACCACTAGTTATATATATATATATATATATATATATATATATGCATGTAATAATTACCATATGTATATATATTGCCATATATGGTCATGACATGATAGGTACATAATGTCATATGTTAAAGTTCGCAATTTGCTCAATGGTCCTTTCTGACCTATAACATGACGTTAAATGATAAATTAATGGATCATGAAATAATGGTGATTACTCACCATCTTTGGTATTTTATCATGATAGGACTGGTTGAGTTATTTGTTTTCTTTTAGTCGAGCTTTGTTTGTTCTCTCTCACATTAATGATATATCTAAGAGGAGTGGGGCAGCTGCTGTTAAAATGGCTAGTATATTAGTTTACTGTGATTGTCTTGTTAAAATGTATCGCTCAAAACCTAAAGATATTGAGAAATTTGGTAATTCACCATTATAATTCACTCCATTACAAGTACTTATTAACTCATATTTTTTCAGGTTTAAAGAAATATAGTTTTATTCCAGAGCTACTTCAGGCCAAGTTATTGGACAAGTTCACTGAACATGGTCCACAAGGTGTTCCTGGTACACAAAGAGCATTTACACAAAGAATGAAGGATAAGGTTTTAGCTTATTTGTTTGTATTAGCACTCAAAGTAGAGGGATATACTCTTAATTCAGCTTTACTGCAGAAGGATCTCTTAGTTCAATCAAGCAAGTAAGTGAATTATGCTTCATTTAATATCATGGGACTATTAGACCAATTGAATGTATCTGACGTAAATATTCCTGTAACTGATAGCCGAGTACAAATTACTATTGTATATGATGTAATGGTATGATATTCAAGAGCAGGTGGTCTAAATGGATATTATGAATAGAGAATAATTAAATGTCGTTGTGATAATAAGTACCTGTAGAATTTACTACTGGAAGTCATAAACTCAACAAATTATATTATGTAGTTTAAACTTGTACCATTATTGTTAACAATGGTATAATTTTTAGCCATATTATGTGTTAGTAACACAAACAGTTATGATATCACCTGGACCAATAGATACACGTCAATACAAACATTATTGTCTTCATAGATCATCAGCTTTTATAGACCGAGACAGTCCTCTTGACCAGCCTATATTATCAACTTTATTTTATATTGTAGATTGGTGGATATATTTCGTGCCCTAGGCTGCACAGTTTCTGCTGACAGTGCAGCTAAGCGACCTGACTCTTACACACCAAAACATTATAACATTGTCTTACAAATTCCACTTGTTTTTCCCAGCCTTCAAAAAGGTAGTAGAAAGAGACGCAACTAATAAACCTTTATGAGACTCATTGTGGTTTATTGTACTAGCAAAATAATTTCTTTTATGAAGTCTGTCTCACAATTATCTATATTGTGGTTTATCTTTGATGATATAGTACAGGTCTGTGTTGTCATGCTATCTTAACAACCGGTTGTAAGAAACCTTAGTGTCCTGTAGGAGTTAGAACTTCAGGTCTTCATACATCTGGTAATGTTATTGTAGATGTCTCACTTGTATATGTGGGAGATTGATGTATTACCGTTTAGTGATGCACTCTATACTATATCAAGTTGCTTTGGTTTGACTTTAAAATTTAAATTTTTGTCTCTAGACAGTAAAGCCCCTGATCTATCCACCTGGTCATGTTGATCAACAGTAATTGAGAGTCCCTTGAGTAATTTTGTAGTGTTGTTGTATTTGGAGTATTGTAGTGAATAAACAATGAATATAGTTAATGAGGTTATGATCATGCAAATTTGTATAAACATTCTCATCAAAGCATCATTGCTGGTTTTTTTTAAAAAGATAATTTATTTAAAAAGACATCACAAATTGAATTATAATAAAAATAACAAATGATTTATGCCAAAGTTATGATCTAAGCTAATAACAAAATTCGACATTGAAGACATTTAAAAATTAGTTAATATTAAAAGTGAATTGGGCAGATGATATGTCATTGTTATTGTGCGGACTTTAAACATTAAAAGGTTCTTGAGATGAATTTGCTCGAAAACCCCCACTGCTGTGAGGACTGTTATCAGCCAGGGTACTAGTAGAACTGACAAGAGGATTATTTGCAGGAGACATCAATGTTGGTGTACAGTCAGCAGATGGAAAATGAGTAATGATCCCATCTTGAAGCTCATCTGCTGTTAACATATGATTCATTTGTTCTTTATCATCTTCTCCTTCACTGTTGAGTTCTCTACTACTGCTACTTGAGGAATGAACTGCTGAGCCATTTTGAGTGATATAAGGATGTGGAGGAAGTTTACGAGGCATGTTGACGTAGTCATTGCGGTGAACTCCTCGCGATGTGGAAGGTCGTTTTATTGCAGATGGTACAATAAAGGATTCCTTATCTTCGCTGTCGATAACAGTGCTTTCAGCTACACTGGGTGTAGTGCTAACATCTTCAAATTTACGATAAGGTTCTGTTAAAAAGTGGAGAGGATCATCCTGATCTACTGTTGGCCGAAGACGCTGTTGTTGCTCCCAATATGTAATTGGATTGACTTTAGCAAATGAGTTTAAGTCACGATATGTTGTGCCATCATTAGCTCCACCTCCTGGAGTCAAATGAGTACCTTGATAACCGATATAATATGGAGGATCAGCTGGTCCATGGAGATGATTGGGACCACCCATTGTATGGTGGTCATTGTGCTGTCGTGGGTTATAAGTAGGGTGATGATAGGAGGGATATTGGAGTGGTAGTGTTTCGGCAATAGCTGGTAAACGTACCTGGTCAATGTGATTCACATAATGAGAATTATGAGTTGGAGGAGGATAATCAAAACGGTGACTTTGTACAAGAGGGGAACTGGAGAGGGGTACTGGATGATGGGTGTGGTTTAAAGCATAAGGTGATAACTGTTGAATTGGGGATGCACTTTTGTGTTGTTTCAAATGTGGAAGACTTGGAGGCTTGGTTTTTTCACGATTTTTTTTATGAAGTACAGCTGCTTTTGTGCCATAAGGGACATTGGTTTCACTATCAACTACAGTTGAAGGTGAGTTAGATTTATACCATTTGTTACCACGAGCTTCAGAAGCATATGATTCATTATCAGAATATCTTATTCTATGATTGTTAGTAGTATTAGTAGTTGTAGACACTTCAGTATCAGTTTCATCTTCACTTAATAACAATGAACTGTTAGGTCGTAATGGAGTTAAAGCCAACTTCTCTTGTGGAGACAATTGATGTTTTCGTCTGTAGGATGTAGGTACACCCATCATACTGCCAGAGCTAACTAGCCTCACATCATTTGGACTAAGTACTTCTTCAATACCAGACGTAGTAAGATCTTCAGAGTCAGTTTCAAATGATGTCAGATCAGAGTCATATTGTTCAGAGTCTTTACCTGAATCAGACACTCTTCGAGGTGATGATCGAGTACTAGGTCCATCGTGTTCACTGGCCGTGTGAAATCCAGTTTCTTGGCTTGTTGATTTACGATAACTACAAGGAGAGTTATATCCGTCAAGAACTGAGTCACCATCGATATCATCTGAAGAGGCACGAGGTGACCTTAATCCGTTCATCAGAGAGGTTTGGATGTAGTGGTTACTTTTACGTGAAATAGAGGACGGGAGAGTGTCTCTATCATTTTTGATGTCATCAATAGCAATATTGCTACCCCCAGTGTGGTATGTCACTTGAGTTATAAATTGAGGTTGTCTCTTCTTTTTCCCTCTTATATATGCACAGCGGAAAGAAATAGCTAAAATTATTAGTGTGAGAGAAATTAATAGGACACCAGAGCCTGCTATTGTAATAACAAAATATAATTTTATAGCTTCAGTCGGTTCTTCAACATCATCAATATTTGGTGGTACAGTGATAGCTGGAGTGGTACTCGTTGTAATGGTAGCTTGGATTCCTTTATCTCGGACACAAGTATTACCACTCATCACATATCCAGTGTTACATGTACATGTATAGGTGGACTCTCGGGTACCTTTATTACAAGTGCTATTACTTGGACAAGTTGATGAATAATAACAAGGATGACACGAGTTTGATTGTCCTCTAACATTAAAGTTCTGTGCTCCAGTCTGTTTCAGGCCTACCAATGGTATAGCTGTACCATCAATTGTGAAACTGGTGACACAACCAGAAAAACTACCTCTAGTAACATACTTTGCTTTTGTATCTTGTGTTCCTGCAATACTAACAAGTGTACTAGGTTGTTTTGCAAACAACTTAGGTTGCAACGTTTCTCCAAAGTTGTCATCAATAATTTTAAGTTTTGCTTGAGGTTGTCCCTTTTGATAAATTTTCATAACACCACCAGGTTCATTTGATGTAATTTGTAGTGACAATTCATACTCTGTTTCTGCTATGAGAGTGATTTGTTCTTCAGAGACAAGGGAAAGTAAGAGACGATAGTTAGTGTCAGTTACTGTATAACGTAGTATTCTATCAATCTAGGAGATGAAATAAACAAAGAAGTCATTATCATAATAATGACATTTTAATTGAATGATTATTAGTAATTAATTGTTGGGACAACAATGACATTTAATATTTCATCAGTTTCCTAAACCTCTTAAATAATAGTCTTATTGTCTACCGAAATATGCTTAGTTGTCTTATGAACAAACATTAATAATATTTTGTAATTACTAGGGTTATACTCACTATGGATTAGATTTCTGTGTACACAAATTAAGCAACTCTAGTATTATTTATGTAGAATCTATCTTGAGGCAGTTATTGTAACAACACAATGTAGTTTATATACTAGCATTATTCCCTGCCATGCAAACACATGGATATTACTACAATGTTGTTATTATTACACTAATACCTCTAATCTCTGGATAGATTCGTCTGTTTTGGAATAGAATAAAAGACCAGCTAAGTCGTTTGTAGATGGTACAAATGAGATTGTAATAGTTTGGATAGTATTGTCTTGTGTGTTGTTGTGAGAGTTAGCTTGAGAGTAAAAGAAGTTGTAATCCAAGGTAAAGTCCACGAAGCTATTATTGGTCAATGAAATAGGATTGAAATCTGGAGATGAAAGGGATTATAATAGCTGAGCTAATAGTTCAAATGTCACATGTAATGACCCATCCATTTGTGGTATTCCTGTACATTATTGTTATATTGTTTGTATTGTCCTATTGTGTATTGTTTAGGAGAGTTCACGATAATTATATAACTGTGTGCAATACGCTAGTTACTGATTTGTTAGACAACAGAATCCTATCTCTACTAATTATTAGTCAAAACACAACCCAACACAACACGTAGATCATGCCACAGCTACATTATCTAGTTAATATGCAACATTAATGGTTTCCTTCTCACCTGAAAGTTCATTACATGTATCGGGTGGAAAGCCAGTTTTACATTGACATAATCCATTAGTATCAGTGTATACAACACAATAGGAATGTTCATTGCATTGATTGTAATAACAAGTTGGTAATAAATGTAATCCCATTATTGTATTACGACTCTCATCTGGACAAGCGAGATCAAGTTGATGTCCATCTATTACAAGTGTTCCTATTGAACCCAAAAAGTCAGTAGATTTTAATTGTCCATTAGGAATAGTAAATGTATCTTTGACTCCACCCAAATATAACTGAGGAGAACTTTTAGAAGATGAACAACTGTAAGAAAAAAAAGAAATATCTAAATGTTTAATTTCAATAATTTCTTGTGATATAAATAACATTTGTTATTGAGTAGTTATTTAAACAGACATATTGTATTACTGTTTATATATAATATCACATTTTATAATGAAAGGAGAGTAATAGGTTAACACCAAGCTACATCTGGTCAGTCTGCTCAGCCATAAAATTATAAATTAAGAAGATTGACATGTATAGGATATTTATAAACCAGTTTGACTAGTTTTAAAACCTGTTTGCAGTGTCAGTCTTGTACTTTATATTACAACCATCTGACAGTTTATATAAGCAAGTTCAGATCACAGGTAAAAACATTTGTGGTATGTTATAAATAAATTAATAGAACAACACAAGGATTTATTTAGTTTGTCTCTGACCAGAATCACCATTTAAATGATCTCCCTAACACAACATTGCTTAACTTTATCTAAACACAGAAATTTGATTAGCAAAATTGTAGTCTCAGGACTAGAAATGATTTTACATTGTGAATTGAATGATGAATATTCTGTTAACTTGTACTTTGTCCTGGTTCATTGAATAGTTCAATAACCTAGGAAAGGCCAATCTGTAGGAGTCACTCTTTTAAAATAATAAAGGAAATTAAGCAAACTGGGGTCTCATATATTGGAGTCTCTAGAAATATATCTATGATCAATTACTGTTATGATATGGAAGATATTTGAACAAGGAGATCATGGGAAGTTTTCATGAAACTAGAGCATTAGCTTGTCACGTCTTAGACTCATTTAAACTATTGTGTGACACTTGAAAACAAATCAGGAGATATACATACGGTATCAGGTGGTGGGATAATGTAACTAAGTCACTTTATTCATTTTCTTGGTGGGAATATGTGAACTGGTTGAGTAAATTTGGTGTGTTTTCTAACAGAGAAAGGAGGGATGAGGTTAATCCTCCCCTGTGGCTGTATAGACAGGTGGTGGGATAACTGGTTCATGGCTTCCCACAGCATTGGTATTTGTACTTTAGCATTATCCTCCCTCTCTTATACCACCTGGTTTGGTTAACCCATTATCTCTACCTGTTAAAACCATTTAGGTGCTCTTCCTGTTCTCATTTGTTACAAACCTTAGCAATTCAAAGTTAAGATATACCTTGTAAAGATAGGCCTCATAACAGTATAAATTGTTTGTACATATTGAGAGGAAATTAAATGAATGAATTTTAAATTTGGAACTACCCTATACAAGTCAAGTGTTGTTTACAAACAAATTTGTACATTTCAATAATAAAAGACTTGTGGTTATCAATCTCTCTCTATCACATCTTTGTTACTAGGCCATCACGTGCAATTATGTTATAGGAGTACTAGCAGGCTTATTTAAGAACAAGTCATTGATCTACAGCTCATGAGAACCAATTGACTTAATGATAACTAGTCTCATTGAGTCTGAAGGTAATATGAGTAACCTACTCAATGAAGGGTAACTGATACTTGGCGACAGCTAGGCCACACAGCTGTCAATATCGGGAGTTGTCATACTACATCATTAATTTGTCAGGATACTATGAATACTTACTCTTCCAGTCCAGCTGTCTGAAGTATTTGTAATGCTTGTGGATTGCTTAGACTATCTCTATCCCATACTGATAGGGCGGCCATATTTGCCTAAAAAATGTATATTTAGGTGACATAAAATGGTATGTGACTTACTCCACTTTTGTTAAGTAATAACGAGTACCATTTATTAACAACAAGTGTCAGATTGCTTGTTGTCTGCTGAGTATTAGTAGAAAATACAACGTGACTATTCACTATTTCTAAAGAAATAAATGTGGAGTCTGAGTATTGATAGAGGAGAAGTGCATCTTTCTCTCCTGTTGTAAATTCTAAGTAGATCATATTAGATGTCTGGAGATTGTAGCCATTATATTGTTGAAATGATATAGGTTGGAATGTAACAGGTGGAGATATAGAGATATCAACACTAGTTGTGTTGGATAAACTAACTTTACGACCATTGTCTGTAGCAGAAATTTGAAGTTTGACTGAACCGTTAACAAGTTTATAATCAGGCTCTGAAATTAAATTAATAACTCCAGTTTGAGCATCAATATTAAACCAGGTTTGTGCCTCAGAAGGCGAGACACTAATCAATGAGTAATTAAGGGTCCCATTATTACCATTGTCTGGATCAGAGGCTAATACTCTAAGAACAGACTTAGTAGGTTTTGAAGAAGCTGCTATTTTTCCATAATATTTGTTTTCCGTGAACTGTGGTGTATTATCATTGATGTCCCATATTGGTAAAGTGAAATTGGTTGTAGTAGATAGTTGAGGTTTGCCATTGTCTTTAGTTGTAACAGTTATAAATAATACGTTATTTTGCTCTCTGTCTAATGGCTGAGTTACAGTGACTTTGACAAGAACACTGCCTCCTATTTTAGTGCTTTGAACAGGATCGTGTGAGATAGGTGGATCAAATAGAACAGTTGTATCATTGTAAACGTTATTTGGTGGTTGACTATCAGTGTCTCGAACAAAGAAAAACAAAGTAAAATTCTCATTTTCATAGACACGAGGAAAATGATCAGTTATGACTGGTGCATCATTAGCATCAAGTACTATAATATTCACTGTAGCATCGTTGCCATAAGGTTTGCCAGGATTACGAGCTTCGACCTTAAAACTATACACATGTTGTGTTTCATGTTCATAGTCTAAAGATTGAATAAGATAGATCTCACCAGTTGTTGCATTCACTGCAAAATAATCCAGTGCTGTTGTATCTATAGAACCATCTTCTATTATTTGATAGAAGATTTGAGAATGAGTAGTGGAATCGTCATCAATAGCATCAAGAGTACCTATTGGATTAGCACTGCCCACAGAATGATCCTCTGTTACGTTAAATGTAAATATTGTCTGAGGAAAAGTTGGTGCTTCATCATTGAGGTCTGTAATGTTGATGAGAATATACTGAACAGCACTGAGAGGAGGGTTCCCTTCATCATGTAGCTCAAGCGTTAAGTTAAAATAATGGTGAGTTTCGTAATTGACACTTTTATTCAAATAGAAAAATCGGTCGTTTGTATCCTTTTGTGGTGGCCCAAGACGAAAAAATCCTTCTTCATTTCCATTAGTTATCTCAACATTAACAGTGCCATTAGGTCCTGCGTCTAAATCAACCGGCACAATATATGTAATAATTTGTCCAGGATTGAGATTTTCATAGACAGATAAATTCCCAATAGGTCGAGTTAGACCAGATATATATGGAACAAAATCGTTTACATCAAGAATATGGAATTTGACTTGAAGAGTATGAATTGTTTCTTCTTCATTATAATTAACGAGACAAGAAATGATATCTCCATCATCTGACTGAGATATGACAGTTTCTCGATCGATGTCCTTTATAGTGAAAATTTCTCCGGAGCTTTCAACAATCTTGAAGTAATCCTTGCATATCGCGCTGTTTGTAGAAAACCTAGGAGATATCTTGTTAGTAACTTGTTAAATGCGTGTAAGTAATAGCTTACCGATAATTGTTGCCTTGTACCTCTAGTCTACCAATACGGTAGTCATTCCCTGAGTTCTCTACGATGGAAAAAGATATTTCGGTAATAGCTCGCGTCTGGTGAGTGACCAGTGCTAATAAAATTAGCCATAGAGAGCTACTTGCAGTACACAGCATTATTTGCATTGGATAACTGCATAGCATGGCCAAAACCACGAGTTATATTTTGATTCAAAGCTTAGGTCACGTTGGAATTTCAGGAATGCAAACACAACAAAATGGAGAAGTAAGTACATTGATACTATATTAATATGAATGTTGATTGTATCTGGAGTGAGCTTGGATTCTTTATAATTTATAGACTTATAGCTGGGTGGTTCCTCTTGTCTTCAATAGTTGTAGTTTGGGATGCAGGCTTTATTCTACTTAGACCACACTCTCTGCCTAAAGGAGACTTAGAATGGTTTTGGATGCCATGTGAGTTAATATAATCCTCACAATTCACATTAGCCCATCTCTCTATCAGATAGACTATATATTGAAGTTGATACAAGATATGGTGATATGAAGAATGACTTTGTCATTGCTCAGTCATGGTAAGTTCCACTCTTATGTAAGCAGCATCCTATTATTTGACATAGGTGTAACCTGCTTGAAGCTGTCTTGAATATGATAGCAGTTGTTAAGGTAAGTAGTGTATAAGATGTGTTATGTCTTCATTATACTTTCCTAACTGACAGTTATTTCAAGGTCAAGTTAGTGGTATGATTATTGGATTTCTAGCTTCAGTAATGACCTTTTGGAAGACTGTAATATATTTATTACAATACACACCTCTTTGTACTGATGTTGATCTGTTTAGTCACATGACATGGTCTACAATGGTTTGGATGTTTATTGTTCCTAATGGAATATGGATTTTGATACCGTTATTAGTACTGATCTACTTTGGACGTAGAATGAATAGTCTTCTCTCTCATCAAGATAACGTGAAAAAGAAATGTTGACAACAGATGTAATTTTAATAAGTTTTAATGACATAATATAATATAACAGTTTAAGTAAAAATTTAATAATAGTTTTGTATAGAAAAATAAGCACACAAACAACGAAAAGTGATCACAAAATGAATTAAAAATGATTTCTTTAAAAAAGGATTATTATTGGGTTTGTTATCTTTTTTCTTGAAAAGGACTTAGATGTGATTCACTTGTTTTCTTATTAAACCTGTGAATAACATATGGTTGTGCATTATCTGGATAGTTCTCTCCATTTTGAAGAAGTCTTTGACGGTCAATAGGTCTGGGAGATGCTGCACTGGTCACAGCTGATTTTAGTCGCATTATCGGAGAACCTTTGGAACTTTTTGGACTTTGATGTGGATCATATTTTGACAGCTGTAAAAGTGGACTTGGTTTTTGAGGGCTTGGAGTTAGTTTTGTTGGAGTAGTAGAAGGATACATTCTCTCCGTTTTAACTATTGTGATCTCTTCTTCTGCTTCTCTGTCACATTCTCTAATAATATTGTAAAGAGAACCAACTGATCCCATTGGCTCATATGGTCCTTCCTCCCGAAACACTTGTACCTCATCATAGTTAATTTCAGATAGCATGGAATTGGCATATTTTACTCGTTTCTTTAAATAGAGTTTGATCTCTTCAGAATCTTCTTTCCCCAATTCTGAAATTGAACTGGTAGATGCTCCCATTGAACTACCACATCCATGAATTGGCATACCAGTCTTTGGATCCAACTGTGGTGTTCTCAAACTTGTCTTTTCAGGAGATTTACTTTTTGTTGACTTTTGAGGTGAAGGTTGATAAATACTGCCTCCAAAAACAGACTCTGAAATGCAAGATGGTGTTCCTGGTGATCGCATACGAGATTGAAGCTCGTATCCTCCTGTGAGATCCACTGGCTCAAAGGAATGTGTACTTTGTAGAGCTGCTCTACTCATTTCATCTGTATTTCTTGCACTGGGCACTGTAGGATCATACTGATAGTCAACATATCGATCACGTCTTCTCTCAGTGATCTGAAGGGTGTTCCTTTTCTTAGTATAACAACTGTGAGTACTTTTGCACAATACAACAAACATTAGTGTTATGACAATCAGACCACCTAATGATACTGCAACTAAAATATATAATGTATCAAATATAGTGATATCATTTGGAGGAAGTGTGGTCGAAGAACACGGTGGTATAACGACATTATTTGGAGTACTAGCTCGAAAAGCATTATTTTCTCCACTAACTGGTAAATCATGTCCATCCATTGTCATTCCATACATACAACCAACAAAGCTATAGTTTAGTGTACCATTAGAGTAAAGTAATCCACCCACTACTAATTTGCTGATGTCTAATAATGCTGATGTTACAGGATCTCCTGTACTTGCATTAACTGTTGCCTCAGACATATAGATATTGTCCAGTATGACTGTTACATGAGCACCTTGTCGTGTTACAGACACATTATGAAATGTGTCGTCATTAACTTGTATTGTTCTAATTGTGGCAATCGCTTCTCCTCCTCCTAAATCAAACTTGAACTGGAGGTAACCATTTTGAATCTGTGAGTTAGTTAAAGTGACATATTGTGTTAATGAATGATACACATACTTGTAATATAGCATGATCAAGTTCAAGTTCTCCTGCTTGGAATAGAATAGCATTAAATTGAGTTGTTGAAAAGGCCAATGACAAACTAGTAGTAGCAGTTGTATAGACATCAGTTACTTGACGCTTTGTGTTATCTATTAATATAATAAAAGGTTTCCATTACCCAAACATGTTTAATGTGTATGGCATAACAACTGCCAAACATGGTGAATTAGTTACAACAAATTAGGAGATAGTTATCATGAGTACATGTTATAGCACAAGGTAGTCTAGCCAAGCTGTTGTAAATGGTAGTGTCATAGTACAAATTTGGCAATATTATTGGTGAACTTACCAATGAGAATATCGTAACTAATGTAGTTTTCACCATTAAATAATGCTGTATCAGAAACTATAAAAAGAAATATAAAATGATGGCTTTATTATGATATAATAGTTACCTTGATCACATGTATCTCCCTTATAATGCGATGTACATATACAATCAAACCCTTCCCAATGGCCAATACATAGACCAGAGTTGCTACAAGTGTTATCGTTACAATTTTGATCTGTGTACTGACAACCAGTACTTAGTCCCTCTTGTAATAATGGAACTGCAAAGTCTAAATATTGGTTATTAACAATTACATTCTTTATGCATCCAATGTAGGGAGAAGACAGTATATTATTAGATATATTAGCTGTGAGATAGTTAGGAAAGAGTTTTCCAATAATGAGAGGTGTGGTCACATCTAGATAGCTATAAACAAAATATAAATATATGTAGTGAGTATTCATAACTGTCTTACTAGTAATTATCTAATGTAACAATAACATGAGCCTCTTTGTAACGGTATAACTTGTCATATCTTGTTACAGACAGTTCTATATCCTGTATCATGTTAACAAATAACATATTTATAAAATTATGTTTATAAAACATATCAATATAGAAACCTTTTTATGCAATTGAAAAATGTCGCTAACCTTTGCTGTGTAATAGAGTGTCATTATATACCAGTAATGATCACTGACTGTGATATCATTAATCGAAAGATGATAGGGGGTTCCTCCCAGTGATAGACGGCAATGGACTGTAGCATTTTCAATAGAAACTAAGATATAATCTGAGTAGGAGTGATCATAACGTCCAGCATAAAGAAGAATACCGTCATTATGTTCTGTGATAAACTCAAAGGATATGTGTCCATTAGAGACGAGAGGTATAGATGGGAACAAGACATAGGAAGTACCCGTAAATGTACCTGTAGAAAGTTCACAATGAGGTCCATCATATCCTCTTGGGCATACACAAAAATGACCAGGTCTTTGGTAGATACATTGTCCTCCATGTTTACAAGGTGTTGGATTACAGTCATCAATACATGTCACTTGACCATTATTCTCAATACAAGACGCATTTTGTGGACAAGTAACGTCATTACATGTACGAGGTGGTCTAGTACATGTAGTTTGACCTGTTAACATATAAACACATCCACACTCAGAGTCATCATTTGAACAGCTTTTATCAGTATCGTAGAGAAATATCTGGCAATGAATGCCAGTATAACCATGAGGACATTGGCAGGTATAATTGATCTGATAATGGTCTGTCCATTGACAATGACCGCCACGAAGACATGGGTTGGTGTGGCAACCAGTGGTCAAATTTGTGGTGATGTTACAGATTGGACCAGTGAAACCATTTAAACAACTGCAAGTAAAACCATCATGACTTGATGAACATGACGATCCATTTTTACAAGGAGATGGCATACAATAATTTGATACAGGATATGATATGTTACATAACTCGCCGATATATCCACGAGGACAAAGGCAACCAGTGATATAAGGTGTATCAATGCAAGGTGCTTGGTTTTGACATTGTAACATTTCACATTTTGGTCTGTTTTCAGAACAGGTCAAACCTCTATAGCCAGGAAAACAAGTACATTGTACCTTCCATTGTGTTTGTAGACCCAGATATGTAACATCAGGAAAAATTGTGATATTGGTTGACAAAGAATACTCTTTACCACTGGAGCACAATCCTTTATTAGAACAAGGCTCTTGAGCACAAGGATTTTCGTCTTCATTGAATATTATTAAACTTGAATTGCCTTCAATTTGGTGTCTGTGAATATAAAGGATGTGTTGGATTAGATCTGTATTGATGTAGCTATCATTTGAGAATGATGCTGCCATAGAGAGCTCTGTAGAGTTGGAAAGGTAGAAGTCTGATTTCTGTATACTTATCAAATATAATTCTGAGAAATTAGTGATTGAACTGGAGAGTATTGATGACACAGTAAAATAAAAGTTTGTGAAATATTCCTTAATAAATGTGTTTGGTGATGTTTGGAGAACCACTAAGCTAAAACTGCTTTCCTCAGTTGTCATGGTAACATTTCTAACAAAGATATCAATTGATGTTAGAGACATAACAATAGTATTGTTGTATAATGTGTCAGTAGTTTGAACTTGTATTTGATAGTGAGTTGGTTGTAATGTTGTTCTTGCTGTTAGTTCACCAGAGGTTAAATTTAGCTGGATATTACCATTAGAATTATCAGACTGTACATAATACTGATGGCTATTGATAATATCAGGATCATCAGTGAAAAGTGTACCAATACTGGTCTGACTTAACCTGCCAGATTGAAGATGAAGAAAGATGTGTTGGTTACCTCCTTGAGGTCTGTTATCATTCAAGTCCATTACAATAATAGTAATATATGCTGTTCCTGTTAATGGTGTAGGGAGAGTATCATCAGTTGCAGTTACTTGTATAATATACTCTGCTTTTTCTTCACGATCTAGAGGAGATAAAACTCTCAATTGACCTGAGGTAGCTTCAATAAAAAATAGGTCATCACCATTGATACCATGTTTTCCAGATATTATATCAAATTTTATAGCATCTAAGTTGGTGACACTATCAATATCTCGTACAGTCAGACGAACCAAGTTCTGTGGTGGTTGATTTTCCAGTATAGTAAAGGTTTGTTCTGGACATACTTCAAGTTGTGTGTTGTTGCAAAGAAATTCAGGTGAATTATCATTAACATCTGCTACAGTTATTTCAACAGTTGTTGTTGCTGTTTGAGGTTCAATTCTGGGTTCAGTTGCAATAACATCTAATCTATAGAATGTTTTTGTTTCAAAGTCTAAATGTTTACTTAAACTGATGGATCCTGTGTGAGCATCAATGATAAAGTTATCAGCTGGATTCAGAAAGCTGTATGTTAGATTAGTATCTGCTGTGTCCAGATCATTGGCTGATACTGTCAGAATAACACTGTTGAGTTCTTTATTTTCAGGAATTAATAGCTTATAAAGAGGATACTCAAAAGTAGGTGAGTTGTCATTTTCATCTAAGATATTGATAGTCAGAGAAGCTGTTGATTCTTGACTCGGAAATCCACCATCTATGGCTCTGATCATGAAATGATATTGAGATATACTCTCATGATTAAGAGTCTGGGCCACAGTGATCTTTACACCACCAGTGAAGGCCTCATGATCAAAATCATCACTGTTGTCTCCTGTTAAATCATATATTAATTCAGCATTTGTCCCCTCGTCAGCATCACTGACATATACTGTTATCAATGTTGTTCCAACATCAACTCCTTCCATGATATGAGCAGAGTAACTGTTGCTGGTGAATACTGGAGGGTTGTCATTGACATCCAATACTGTTACATTGACTGTGTTTGTTGTTGAGAGTCTGGGTTCACCATTATCACTAGCAATGACTATGATCTCAAAGGTAGAATTCATCTCTCTGTCTAGCACCTTGTTAGTTGTTATAAGACCAGTATTAGGTTCAATGTTAAAGTAGTATTGTGATGTGTTATCGAGAGAATATCTTACAAGACCATTATTTCCATCATCAGCATCATTAGCTATTACGTATCGTAAATCTAGTCCCTCTGATTTGTTCTCATAAACTGTGGCTGTATAATTCATAGCTGTAAAGACTGGATAATTATCATTTTGATCCAAAATCTCTACTTGAAGAGTAGCAATGTCTTCGAGACCACCAATGTCTGTTGCTCTGAGATGAAGTTCTAATCGCTCAGACACTTCATGGTCAGGTGTTATTTTAAAAGAGACTTCTCCTGTGGTTGAATTGAGTGAGATATTAGTAGTTAGAGGACTATTAAGTAAACTATATGTAATGACTGCATTGATACCTTCGTCTTTATCAGTAGCATTGACAACAGTAAAAACAATGTTGATGGGATAATTCTCCAACACAGTGACTTGAAATATCGTTGTACTAAATTGAGGGGCATTATCATTGATATCAGTTATATTGATAACTAATTGAGCAGTTGTTGTAAAGACTCCATCATTAGCTAGTACTTGTAGTTGGTGTGAGTCTTGAGTCTCTCTGTCTAATATACGAGCACTATGTACAATTCCCTTACCATTTGAAGATGTTACATTGAAGTGACCATTGTTGACAACAAAGGATACATTACTGATAAGATCAGCATCAATTGTTGGCATTGTGATAATGGCTGTATTTAGAGCAATGTTCTCAGGAATAGACACAGAGTATAAACACATATTAATGGTGTCATTAATGTATGAGGAGGAGCAATTAAAACTTGGTGGAGAGTCATTTACATCTTGAAGAGCTATTAATATTGTTGCTGTGGATGACAGTGATGGTGTTCCCAAATCACAGGCTTTAACATTAAACCTATAAAATGGAGGAGCTGTTTCTCTGTCCAAGGGTTCAGAGACATAGATTGCGCCAGAGTTTGATTCAACATCAAATGGGACATTGTCTTCACTTATCAAGTAATAAAGGACAGTTCCATTGTTTCCAAGATCTTTATCGGTGGCAGAAATAAAAGTGAATGTTGTGTTTATTGGAGTGGCTTCAGATATGACATATGACAAATGTGATTGGGCCAGTACAGGTGGTTCATTAACATCAGTGATAGTGACATGGATATTGGCACTTGCAAATCTTGTTTTAAACATGACATTACCATTGTCAATTATAAGTATTTGACACTGAGCTAAAACTATAAATGTATATGAGTCAACTTGCTCTCTGTTCAAGATACCTCCTCCAACTCGTATGACTCCATTAGTATCATAATTAAAGGGAACATTACTACTGCCAAATATGGAATATCCTGCTGGGTTACAACCATCAGAGAATGTTACATTAGGAGTAAAGATGGCTGTATTATATTGTGTATTTTCTGAGACATTGATATAATAGTCAGCTTGAGAGAAAACTGGGTTAGTATCAGCAACATTAGTGACGTTAATTGTCACCATAGCTACATCTGATGTAAGACCTCCACCATCTGTAGCCAAAACACCAAATGTATGAGTGGGAACAGCTTCAAAGTTTAAAATTCCATTCACAGTGACCAGTCCATTGTTATTATTAAGGGAAAACGGGGATGTGCCATTGACTAAACTATATGTTACAGTGCCATTGTTTCCATTGTCTGGATCTATTGCAGTAACTGTTAATACTGATGTACCATAAGAACTACCTTCAACAATAGAAGCTGCAAATGAGTTTTGAGTAAAGACCGGACGGTTATCATTGACATCTTGAACTGAGATGATGACATTGGCTGTATCAGTACGATCTCCACCATCTCTTGCAACCACAACAAGATTATACGTTGGATGAGTTTCTCTGTCTATTGTACATTTGGTAGTACATGCTGTAGATACTACACCAGTTACTGGATCCACATTGAATTCTGTCAAGTATCCTGTGTATACAATATTGGCATATGTCCCTCTATCTTGGTCTGTCGCATATATTGTCACTAGAGATATATTTGGAGGTGAGTTTTCAACTACTGTAGCATAATAGTGAGATTGATTGAAGATAGGAGAATGATCATTAACATCTAATATATCTATAGTGAGTGAGGTATTGACGAGGTGTTCCCCATCAAAAGCAGTGACAACGAGAGAGTACTGGATGTCTATGAGAGACACTTCATGTGAATTAAGAGTCAGTAGTCCATCAGTTGATAATGTGAAATTATCTGAGCCTTCACTAGGTAACAGACTGTAAGTAATTTCATCATTATCTAAATCGGATGCTGTAATAAAAGTTAAGAGGGTGCCAGGATCAGCTGCTTCAGAAATTGTAAGTGTCGGGATTGTTGTAAATACAGGAGGGTTATCATTGATATTGATAACGATTACTCTGACAGTAGCAGAACCTGTCAAAGAAGGACTGCCACTGTCTGTAGCATAGGTTGTGAATTGGAAACTGGTTTGGTTTTCATAGTCCAAATCTTTTTTTGTATATATATGACCTGAAGTTGAGTCAATATAAAATGAGGTAACAGGTGATATAGAGTAGGTTAAATGAGCATTAGGAGGTGTGTCTAAATCTGTAGCATCAACTTGAAGTATTGTAGAATTAATGGGAATTGACTCATTGATGCTAATTAGGTATAATACTTCAGAGAAGGTAGGGGTTTCATCATTATAATCTGTTACAATGACTTCAACTTGTGCTTGACTGGACAATCTATTTTGTATATCCTCAGCTTGTACAAAAAAAGAATAGAATTGTTTTGTTTCATAATTTAATCTTCTATCATTGACTGTTATTATGCCATTGCTTGGATTAATTGAGAAAGGGAACTTAGAATCCCCAGTACTAATTATACTATAGAACAAAAGGGGGTTCACACTTTTACCTATTGCTAGGACTGTTAGGACAATTTGACCCGAGGCCACTGATTCTGACAAAGTGGCTGTGTAAAGTGGTTGTGAAAAATTTGGAGCATTTGAGTTAATGATGGTGATACGAAGGGTAGCATTAGAAGATAATGGTGGATCTCCTTTGTCTTGGGCATTAACAATGACTTCATAATAAGTATCTAGTACTGTTAGATCTAGTGTTTGAGATAAGTTTACAACTCCACTAATACTGTCAATGGAAAATGAATTTGAAGGATCTGACACTATTGAATAACGAACTTGACTGTTTTTACCAATGTCATCATCTTGGGATGTCACTCTAAAAATCTGAGTTCCTACTGGTGTGGTATCCAGGACAAACTGAGCATACGGAGTGTTTGTAAAGGAAGGTGGATTATCATTAATATCAGTGATGACGATAGTAACAAGAGCCTCAGCAATACGAAGATTAGTAGAGTTAATGTCTTCCACTTGAATAACAAGATAATGAACATCTTGAATTTCTCTGTCTAACATTCTTTGTATTATGAGGTCACCTGTGTTTTGACTGATATTAAAGGATTGTGTCTGTGTTGCTAGTGAGAAAACAAATGTTCCTGGGATATTGAAATGGTAAATGTTTAATGTGGTAATAGTTGATCCAACTGCTATATTTTCTGGTATTGTTATGTCAAGGAGAGAAGGTTGGAATGCTAAAGCATTAAATCGACATGGTTTAAGAATGGCTTTAGATTTAACGGTACTACTTCGTCCACCTCCATCAGTTGCTTGTATAGTTAGCGTATACTCTCTTTCCAGATTAAACCTGTTGGTGATTGTCAGAACTCCTGTTTGAGGGTTAATAGCAAATCTATCTACTCCAGACCCTCCAATAAGTGAATAAGATGTAATATGGCCATTAGATCCTTCATCAATGTCAGTAGCTTGAACTGTGAGCAATGGTTCCTGTGGTAAAACTGGAGTCTCAACAACAAATGAATAAAAGGAGCTACTGAACACAGGAACGTTGTCATTAATATCACTGACAATCACTGTTATGTGGTTTATAGAATATTGTGGTGACACACCAGCATCAAGTATATGAATTTGGAAGTAATAACTATCCTTTGTCTCTCGATCAAGAGATTGTAAAAGTGTCACACTTCCTGCATTGGTAATTCTAAACACATTATTTGCCTCAAAGTCAAGTATTATTACAGAACTGACTTGACCATTCTTACCAATATCATCATCTGATATAGCTAAATCAAAAATTGTCTCAGTCAATCTTACTGCTCCTTCAGACACAACAAATGTCAGGTTAGATACAGAAGGTTGTGGCACATTGTCATTAATATCTTGGACTTGTATTGTGATATTAACTTCTGTGTAATATTCTCTTGTATAAAATGCTCTAACAGTCAAAGTGTAAGTGGAAACATCCTCTCGATCTAAAGCTTTTGAAGTTCTGATAATCCCGGAGAATGTTTCTATGAAGAAGTGGTTGAGATTATTGCCATTTGTGAATCTGTAAAATACTGGATATCGATTTGTTGTGGCTACAGTTGTAACAAAAGTATGTGGAGGTTGATTCTCGTAAACTTGTACTGAATCTGGTTCAGAAATATTTGGGAATGAGTCTATTATATCCAAGACTGAGACCAACAAGGATGATGTGGTATTGGATTGAGGATTATCAGGATTATATGCCAAGATTTGTAGAGTAAATTGTGTCGACTGTTCATAATCAAGAGATCCTGATAGTAAAATAATTCCAGTTGTAGCATTAATTTGGAAAGGAACTGACTCAGAGTTTATTAGTGCATAATTTATAGAACACTTCTCACCAACATCTGGATCAAAAGCCTTAACAACAGTTACTTGATAATTCATTGACATAGTCTCAGGTATTACCATATTTGGTAATGGCTGTATAAATTGAGGATTGTTGTCATTTTGGTCTGAAATGTGTACAATGACTCGGACAAAGTTTTCAAAGACCGGCTCCTCCTCATCATGTATTGCTATCGTCAAAATGTGAAGTTGGATACTTTCTCTGTCAAGGGTTCCTGACACTATTAAAACACCATCATTTGTTATATTGAATATCCGTAAACTCAAAGGATCTAACGAATCTACAATTTGAAATGTCTTGGTTCCAACAATATCATCATCTCTTGCTACTAGTGTTCCAACAACAGTTGTAAGTAGGGCATTCTCAGTGACATTAAACTCATAAATGTCTTGTGTGAAGTATGGTCTGTGATCATTAACATCTGATATTAAAATTGTCAAAGTAAATGTTGCGGTGTTATTGTAGCCGTCCCAAACATTAATGTAGACTGTGTAGTTATCATATTGTTCTCGATCAAGCTCTTTTATAAGATATATCACACCAGTGTTAGGATGGACAGTAAATGTTTCGTACGATATCTGTGGAGACTTTTGAATGGAGTATAGAAGAGGACCATTATTATTTGCTGTTATAGTGTAGATTTTACCAATTGGTCTATCTTCCAGGAGACTGATAGTATCGTTAGATAATGAGAGAATTGGTCTATTAGAGGTTGGTTCAAAGAATGTTATTCTCAAATTATGTTCTCTAGTAAATTCATTGTTATGAGCTGTGATAGTGAGATTGTAGGTGTAATTTGTGGAGTTTGTGGGTATAGCTATCAAACGAATGTCTCCTGTTAAGGAATCAATTTCAAAGGGTGTGTTAGGAGGAGCAAGGGAATATGTGGAATGAGCGTTGACACCACTATCTTGATCAGATGTAAATATTTTCACTACGCTATTATTGGAATGAACTGGAAATGACAATGGTATTGAAAAGTAGTTGAAACCCATTGGAAAAACAGGCCTGAAACTGTTTAGATATTCACGTATCATTATAATAACAAGAGAAGTAGTGTTGGACATGACTGAGTCAGGTTGATATGCTTCAATGGTAAAGGTATATGATCTCTGATTGAGGGAACCAGTCACAGCTATTGCTCCAGTACTAGAATTTACAACGAAAGGAACAATATCTTTGTTATTTAATTTGTAGTTGACATTAACACTAACTTGGTTATTAACTAACGCTCGAATATGACCAATGATGTGATTTGTATAACTCTCTGAATCATTTACTGAAAAATGATAAGTAGGTGAGTCGAAGAATGGTTTTGAAGTTGGATCTGGTACAATAACAATTGTTAGATTGTATAATGAGTGCAGGGGGTATGCTCCTGAGTCAATAGCCATAATAACTAATGTAAGAGGGGAAGTTCCCATTGATGTTAACTGATAATTAGTGAAGACTGATCCATTATTGGTATCTATGACAAAGTATCCATATCCAGTACCTCCAATGATATAATACTGTATTACACCATCTGGGCCTGTATCTGGGTCATTAGCTATTATAGTAGTGACAATGGCTCCTATATTTGCAGTTTCAAATACAGAGACAATAGATGGATTAGTACTATTGAATTGTGGAGCAAGAGCATTCTTGTTGACCATATTGACAGATAACTTATAATCATATGCTCCTCCCATACCATCACTGTCAGATGCTAATATACGTATTGTATAAGTTGTGATAACGTTTAGATCTACTAGTGAACTTACTGCTCCAGTAGTGCTGTTTATTACAAAGGTATCACTTAGGGATAAGAGACTATAAGTGATGTTGTCTTGTGGATCACCATCTTGAGCATTAGAATAGAACAGTAGACTATTTCTGGGTATGTATTGTGGTATAGATATTGTATTTGAGGAGTCAAATGTCGGAGCATAATCATCAATATCTTCTATTGCTATAATCACTAAAGCTGTGGATGAGAAGACAGGAGAGCCACTGTCAACGGCTACAATTTGAAGGACATATTGTGAAATTGTTTCATAGTCAACTGCTGAGATAATGTTGAGGATTCCATTATCATTGCTAATATTGAAGGTATTCTTTGCTCCTGAGACAATAGTATATCTGACAGTATTACCTACACTGTCAGCATCAGTAGCTCTAACTTGACATGTTTCGTTTTCAAAAGTCTTTGATATGAGATTCGCTCCTACCTTCTCAGACAAACTGCAGTAATATATCTTATGTGTGAAAGAAGGATAGTTATCATTGATATTAATGATATTAAATGTCACTGTAATTGGACTTCCGGAGACAAGGGGAGTTGTTCCAAAGTCTGTAGCATCTATTGTCAAAGTGTATCTGTGAGGATCAGTTTCATAATCAACAGGACGTGCTAGAGTAATATTTCCAGTAACACTGTCAAGAGAGAATAGGTTATTAGTATTACCCCCAGTGATCCAGTAATGTATAATGCCATTAAGGCCACTATCACTATCAGTAGCTAATACAGTAAATAGTACATCATTGACAGAAGTAGATTCTGGAACAGAAATAGTTTGAGAATTGGGAGTCTCAAATTGTGGTCGATGATCATTAACATCTAATATAGTGATATTTACTGTAGCAGAAGACGAGTGACCAACACTATCATTAGCTAGAACAGATAAAGTGATGATGTCATGTGATAACATTTCTCTATTTATGAAAGAGGCCACTCTGACGGTTCCTGAAAATGAGTCAACAGTAAAGAATTGATTAGAGGGAGAAATAGAATAAGTAATGATATCATTGTTATCTTTATCAACAGCTGTTACTGATAACACTGAAGTCGATGAAAAAGCTCCTTCAAATATACTTCCTGAGTACTCATTAGTAAGAAATATTGGGCTCTCATCATTGACATCTTCTAGTAATATTTGTATTGAGGTCGTTGCTGTCTTTATATTAGGGCTAATGTCATATGCTAAGATCGTTAAGTTAATGTTTGAAGGTTGTGTCTCATAATCTAATGCTTTGACTAAATACAACTCTCCATCTGGACCAGTTAGAAAGACTCCATTATAGTTTCCAGATTGTATGCAATATTTCAATTGATCTTGTGTTCCAATTTCACTATAACTGAGTCCAATATCGGCTATAATTGTATTAATTGTGTGGTTTTCTTGTAGAGTTAGTGATAGTACGTGTTGTAGTACTATAGGTGGCGCATTAGTTGTACTACGAACAATTACATTTAATTTTGTACTACTGTTCATTAATGGATTGTTATCGTCACTTGCCATTACTGACAATGTGTAAGTGCCCACTGATAAAGAATTTAACGTACGAACTATACCGGTACGATTATCAATGATGAAGTTAGCCGATACACTAGTCAAGTGATATCGAGTGATAGCATTTGAACCAATGTCAACATCTTTGGCTTGTAACTGATAAACAAAGGAACCAATTGGAGTTGGTTGATATATTTCAGTATTGTAACTAGTCTGTGAGAACTCAGGACCGTTGTTATTGATATCCATAATGATAACAGTTACTGAACATATGTGAAATAAGTTACCATAAACTGCTCTCAAAGTTAAAAAAATGGCGTCTCGTTTGCTTCGATCAAAGATAGAACTTTGTCCACTTCTTGTATAAACAATTTGTCCACTTACATTAAAAGAGCTAGTGTATTGTCCACTGATCAGTGTATATACAATCAATTGTCCTCCTTGTGTTGCCGCTAATGTAACCACTGCTACTCCATTGTTTACTCCTTCAATAATTGTTCCTTGATAATGACAAACACCTACACCAGAGTTCTGTGTTAGTTGTGAACCAGCTATTGTTGTTGTAAATGAATACAGAGTAATCTTTAATATAGTATAGGATGTTAAAGGTGGACTACCGGTATCTCTTGCTGATATGTTTAGAGTATATGTTGTCATGGTAACATCAATTAAAGATGCAGCTGCTATAATTCTTCCGGTGGTTGTGCTAATATTGAAAAGATTATCATTATTGCCACCAGCAATACCATATTGTAGACTGCCAGTATCGTTGGCTTCTATGGTAGCCACATCAGCACTTAATGGAAGATTTTTGGGGACTCTACGCTCATCGTATGTTAATAAAAAGTATGGAGGGTTATTTTGATCTCCTGTGACTGTTATCATTACTGATGTACTAGCTGATTGACTATTGACTATAAGATCTGATGCAGTTATTGTAAAGGAAAAGGTGGATCCTTCATTGGATAGGCTCTTGTTAAGATACAAGACTCCCCATAGAGGATCTAGTATAAACGTATTGAGGATATTAGAGGGTGTGTTTGTAGCATATTGATAATGTGTCAGTCCATTATAACCACTATCATCATGGATAGCAGCTACGCTACCCACTGGGTCACCAATTATAGCATCTTGAGGGACAGTTAGACTAAAACTACCAGAAAATATTGGAGGACTATCATTAATATCTTGGACTTTGATAGTGAGATGGATTTCGTCTGATTGATGCACTCCGTCACTGACTGCTATAGACAATGTATACATACTGTGAGTTTCTCGATCAAGTTTAGTTGCTGTAGATACTACGCCAGTGTGTACATTGATGCTAAAATGACCAGCTTCATTTCCAGCAGTGATCATAAACTGAAGCTGACTGTCATCACCTTCATCTAAATCATGTGCTGAGAGATGAAAACAATGTTGAGTCATAGATTGTTCTTCTAGTAGAAAACATGGACAATTAATTGGGTCAATAACAGGAGCATTGTCGTTGACGTCAGTGAGAGTTATATTTAAAGTGACCACGCTACGAAGATTAGGGTTATCACCTTGACTAGTTGCTTCTACTGTTATTGCGGCAGTTTTTATTGTTTCATAATCTAGTTCAGATGATATATAGAGGAGACCTGATACTGGGTCTAGTCTAAAAGATGGTGGCTCAGCAATAGTAATGGCATATATTACGGCTCCACTACATCCAGTGTCAATGTCTGAAGCTTTAAAACTGAAGACTGGAGTTGTCATGTTCCAGGATTCTGGTATTGTACGTGTGTAAGCAGAGACTGAAAATATTGGAGCATTATTGTCTATATCATTAATAGTAATAATAACTTGTGCTATGGACATCAGAGGTGATGGACTCTGGTCTTGTACGGAGATGTTCAGTTGTACAAGATTTGCCAGTGATGGATTAATGGAACTAGAAGTGACAGATATTAGTCCCGTACTACTGTCAATAGTAAACCATCCCAAGTCATTTCCTGATACAATAGAGTATGTCAGTTCACCTTTGACTCCTGAATCTTCATCCTTTGCATTAACGAAAACTACTTGTGTTCCATTAGGATCTCTTTCAGTAATCATAGCATGAATGATATTACCATTGGGAAAATATGGTGGCTCATTCTCATCAATGATATTTACTGTGATTGTCTGTTGTGTTGTTAACGATGGTTGATTAGAATCTTGAGCTATAAATGTGAGTATGTAGCCATTAGGAAAAGTCTCATAATCTAATGTATTACTCACTATAACATCAAATGTCATACTATTACCATGTATGACTTCATTTGATAGAGCGAAGCATGTACTACAATAGTAACACATCAACCTGATCAAGTTATTTGTGGAATCTTTAGTGGTTACTACAAGATTAGCAACAACGGTCCCTATAGGTGACAGTTCAGGCAGGATGCTTTTCACTGCTGTTATGTTAACTTGTGGAGGATTGACTTGAGTTGTGAATATTGTTATAGAAACCTCAGTGGACAGTTGTGGGTAACCTAAGTCATATGCCACAATAGTAATAGAGGTGTGGTTGAATGTGTTGAAATCAAATTGTGATATTAGATACAGATCACCAGTTACAGGATTAATAGAGAGTTGAGGATGAGGACTAGTTAGTCGATAATACACTGTTCCACTGGGTCCTTCATCAAAGTCATTTGCTTGAATTTGTGTTAATGTGATTCCCAAGGGAGATTCTTCACTAATATCAAGTCTTTTAACAGTATTCATAAAGTGTGGGGGGTAGGAGTTTTGACTGATGGCTTCCACTTGGACAATAGTTGTTGTAGTTGTAACTCCAGGATGGAATGCCGTTAAAGTGATATTATGTATAGAGCCAGCAAGTAGAGGCACTGCTGATATTAGTTGAGGAATAACATAACAATGTGTTATGGTTTCTTGAATGACAAAGTTATTATTTGTAATACTGTAATGTGGCACTAGTAAGTGTTCTATTGGTTTACTCTGAGCCATTAAGATTATATCAGAATGAATTAAAGCATTCCTTATGTTGGCAGTTGCTGTGGTCACGTGTATTGCCTCAGGGAATGTTAACTGCAGGGATGGAGAGTTTGGTATGACGTGAATCACTAGAGTGGCACTTAAAGAAAGTGTAGCACTTTGAGCAATAGTAAAGCAATTAAATATAGTCTGAGCGATATACTCCATTGAGCCATTAGTAACACAGACTGGATCAGTAGTGATGTTAACTGGTTGTACAACTTTAACTAAGCCAGTATCTTTGTTGACAGTGAAGATATTGATAGGACATGATGAAGAGTGATCAAGTTTATAGGAGAATATCCCCTGTGGCCACACTTGAGTTAAATCATAAATCAGATGATTTTGAATAAAGTCTGAAGACAGCACTTGTACGTAATGCAATGAGTTGCTAGATGTACTACAGAATAATGTTAAAACTCCAAAGAGTAATATTGTAATTGTCTGGAGATTTGCCATAACTTGTAGACTTTTTTGAAGTATTGTGGAGACTGTTTTCCTTAAAGGAGAAAGGAGCTTGATAGAACAGCATATAACTAGCAGAACTTACTTTTAAAGAAACATTATTACTAATACTTGAAGTCAATGTTTATATAACTTCTAAGAGCCACACCCCTACATAAGCTACATTCCAACTGTTTAACTACCTTTGATATTAAATTTCCCATGGAAGTAAACACATTGAAACTATATCAAAATATTCCCATCATTACAAAATACATTAGAAAAATACAATGAAACATAATAAGCAAACTTTGTTTCTAAAAGGCAGATCACCTGTTTCATTATTCTACTAATGGTTTCTTAATATTGCTATTAGATCAGTGAGGTCTTTCATTTCAACATGACGGTCTAAATACTCAGTAACTGCTCCATCATATTTTTGAACGTAATCGTCATTCATTGTGTTTTTGATCAATTGATTAATACGTAATTCATAACATCGTTTACCAAGCAATGCTGCTGGAACATGGCTCTTGTTAATGGGAGTGTTTAGAAATACTGGAATAAACTTGGAAGAGTGCTTTTGATCGGTCATCAAATTAGCCACCATATTAGAACTAACTGGGCCACGATGGGTTTCAAATACAGTACTGCTTGTCTGTGATAAATGATCATGTAGCTCAGGAGTACATACAATTAAAACGTGTGTTGCATCTTTTATCTTCCTCTCCGTCCAATTAGACCAATTTGTAACTGTAACATGACCTTCATAAGAGAAATCAACAGTGCAGCTATAATGTTGCTCTCCTGAGTCAATGTCTTCGTATGAAAAATGATTCAACATTTGAACCAAATGCCATACTTGGCCAAAAGTATTGTTACAATAAAGTATAAACACTTCCTCTATAAGAGAAAAATGAACAGATAATTAACATATTTTATTTTTAACTTACTAATAGTTGGAAATGATAATTTACGTTGACTTGCAGACCCATCCTTCTCATTATCATCATCATTAATGATAATACGAGGTTTGAGGTGGTTGGTATTTGGTGCAGGATCTAAAGTATAATCCTCTCGTGTTCTTCTTGGAGAGGGTAGGTGTGGCAACGATCTTTCTTCAGAATGAGTTTGTCTAGCAGAAAACTGTCTATTATGCAAAGAGCCATATGGAGTAGCTTCTGAGTGCATCGATAATGAATCATAACCAGAATTAGGATAACGAGGAACAGAAAGGAAGCAA
The DNA here is from genome assembly GCA_963693285.1 of Xestospongia muta. Taxonomy (NCBI): domain Eukaryota; kingdom Metazoa; phylum Porifera; class Demospongiae; order Haplosclerida; family Petrosiidae; genus Xestospongia; species Xestospongia muta. The sequence continues at coordinate 109,507 of OY848919.1, read as the reverse complement.
CTAGTGACAAGAGCCCCTCCTCCTGGTTGATCCTCTTCTGGTTGACTACTATGTTGTGATGCTTGTTCTGGTGTTGTTATTAGCATACTTGAATAAGAATTATCATGATGTATATCAGATTCATTGCCAATCTCACTTCCACTACTAACCCTCAGCAAACCTTGATTTATATCACCTTCATTATCAGTGTCATTCTCCTGTTCCTCAATCTGCTCTTCTTCTTCATCATTGTCAGCAACATCTTGTAGATCATCATAATCATTAACTGGTATACGTTCATATCCATTTCTTCTATTCTTTATTTTGTGATAACAACAACAGACACAAATAATGAATATCACACTTAACACTATTGGTCCTGATACTATTTTTCCAAGCAATATTAATATGCAGGTGTTATCTAGAGAAAGAATAGTATTATAGAACATGACTGTGTTATAATAATATACCATTAATAGTGATTACAGTGATACCACTGTGGTTGGGATTATTGTTATAGTCATCAACATTTGATACAAATGGTTGGAACTTTAAATAAACTTGAATCTTCAATGTCTTCTCTCCAATGGTCTGTAAATCCTGCACCTGATCAATACTGAGTACAAGATAACTGTTTGAGTGCTCCAGAATTGTATCTTCTATAAATTTCAATGTATATTGGGTCCTGTTAGACTCAAGTTTTTTAGTGTTGATAGATATCACTGGCTCTATGTAAATATTGTTACTGTTAGCATCACCATTGACATGCCACTTTAATTGTAAATGATTCTTTTGACATAAAGTTTGATCATTAGGAGTTTTTAACACTTTTGGATACTCCAAGAATTCTATCAAACATAAAAATCAAAATAGTTATTATGATATTACTTACTAATAGTGACATCAAGTCCCGTCCCATTGCCTTGACCATCTTGGTCCAGAGCATAACATTCATAAGTACCTGAGTCTGCTGCTGTAGCACTGACAATAGTTAATCTTTCTTGAAATGAACAACTGTGAGATTTAATCCTATCCATTATATGACGACTATCCTTCACCACTTCTTTTCCATTACATAACCACTTGATAATATAATCGAAAGAATCAGTGTTTCCATGAAAGTAACAATCAATAAAGTGAGTAAGGTTGACTGGACCAGTGTAATTGGAAGTGATCTTTGTGGCATTAGGTAGATCATAGTCGTCACAATCTATATATATAGGAAGTAAGGAAAGATAGCAACAGGAAGTTGTTGGGTTAATGTTGTAATAGATAATAACTGACCTTCAAATGGATATATTGTAAAATTTTGTATGATATGATGGCAAACACTTAGTATATATCTTCCCCAGTTATAATCTTCTACACTCCATATTGTCAGTTTGGTTTCATATAATGGAGTAGATAAGTTCCCATGAATAATCAAGTCATCAGTCATGTCAGTACATTTATCAGTAGTATTACAACACCATATAACAGGTTTAGGTGGATAGACTGATGTAAACCATACACTCATATTGACTACTTCATGATAGGGAACTGTAGGAGTTTGATCTGATGTTTTTACCACATGACCTAAGAGAACATAGCCTAGTTACTTATCAGATATGAGTAGTGAAATGACAATGAGGTTGTTATATTATTAATAATAGATGGTAATGTCATTTTTGTTTTATCTGTGATTTGTTATGTATGTACATTAGCAGTTACTAAGCTAACCTGTACATTGGTGTGTCTGCGAAGTTATCTTTGCTAATGAGCTATCTGTAAATGTTTAAAATGAAAATAAATCTTGTATAAACAGTTTTAACTTACCGCTAGAGAGAGAGAGAGACAATAATATCAAAACTAACATAGTTAGTTTCTAAATACTGTTGACTCAGGTTTCAGTAATTTAGCTCCACCCTCTTGTTTTTCAATGGCTGGAATGGAGGAGACTGATTATGCTCTAAAACGTTTTTATATTGGCTGTAGTTTAGCAGTAGCATGTATGAAATGTTTATCTGATGAATACATGTCATCTCTTGTCATTTTTATAGATCCAAGTCTTGATACTCAAAAGAGTTTGCCCAGTAAATTTTCTACTAGTACTACTGCTAGTACTACTTGTTCTAGTGAAGCAGTTACTGCTACCAGCCAGCCATCAAGGAGCCATTCAGTTCCTTTGAATCCACGTGTACAACTGGACAGTGCTGAGTATAAAATTCATGTTGTAGATGTTGCTTATATTTACATGAAAGAAGATGGCCACTTAGATTTCCTACCACCTCAGACTAACCCTGATGGTAATGATGATAAAGGTACATTCAAACTTGTTACTGTGCCACTGCTTGAATTGATATTGTTTTTAAAGCAATGTTTGAAAAAGTACCTGTGAATAATCCAGGACCCGATGTTCAAGAAATCTTTAAACTTAGAAATGTCAAATATAATAAATGTTTGACTGGACATATTGTTGGTGAATACCCCATGACTGTGAATGGCGTAAGTTACATTGTACTGGTTCATATAATAAACTCTATTACTGAATTTATATTAGATTGAAATACAACATGATGAGTCCTATTCATATTGGAAGGCTAATAAAGTGCGTACCCGTGAAGGGCACACGTACCACTTGGAACTGGGTGCTGAAAATGATTATTATTTTTATGTCATAGATCGTCAGTTCAAACTTCAACGTGGTGAACCTAATCCTGCTGATGATCATTATGTCTTTCAGTTTTTACCTCCTGGTGAACACTAACACAAACACTATTATGGCTGTTTATAGTTTTATTAGATTTTGTTTCCCTTTAGCAGACTACCAGACACAACATAACCTTTTAGATTGTAATATAGTATTTTCATATAGAGCAGATTTACATAGATTGCTTCATAAAAATTGTTTTGAATCCATATCTGTTCACAGATCATCAGTCAAGATGTCGTGAATATTTGACTATCTTGGCTTCATAATATCCTGTCTTTGAGACAGGTTGACTGTGATACAAAATATGGAGTAACTTATCTCCTCTTTGAAAGGAGTGTCATTAGCCTCATCCTCCCTATATTAAAAATAGAGATACTAACAGCTCTATCTTGTATTCACTAACCTGGCTATTTAGATCAACTCCAATGTCTTCAAATCGTGCTACATTACTTCCAAAATTGAGTTGTCTTGAGTGCTATCAATACAACAATAAAGACATTACTATGTCAATGATACTAACTGAAGCTTTCACTTCTTTCTGGTTAGCTTCTTGACGATCAGCTTTAATCTATAATGTTATTATGTGAGAAAAAATTATTTTAGTTTGGAGTACTAACCTGGTCAGCTATCTTCTTCTTTTCTTCCTGTTGTTTACGCATATCTTCACGTAGTTTTCTAATTCTTTCTTGTTTTTCTTTATCCTATGAAGTATATTCTATAACAAAGTTATACCTTGCTAAAATAAATCCTTACAGTCATAACAACCACAGGGCTTCCATTAGTTGCTGATGAACTAGTAGTTTCATTTTCAATCTGACTAAAAAACAATAACATGATTATAAAGTTTATTAAATAAAGAAATTTACTCTTTCCATTTCTTTAATGCATCAAAAGCACTCTGTAAAGTATCTGTACTATCGTCAATGTACACAATGAACTCACCAGCCTCAATCCATCCTTTATAAGAGATTATAACAATACATACAACATCATTATAAACCTATTAATATAAGGAACTGTCTAGCTGCAGCATGTTGCCAGACTCTTTGATGAAACGTTGGATTTCCTAGTCGTAACTTCTTAAACTGGTCTTCATTTGGACGAGTGAGGATGTTCCTATAATTACAACGTTATTAATGATATGATACATGTAATAAGTACGTACTGTATAATTCTCAATAACGTATCGAAAGTGACTCTAGCAATCTCTGGAGATAATGAAGTACAAAGACTTGAAAGTTGCTCTTCCATCGTTAGAATTATTGATGTGGGCGTGGTTTGAATTAATTATTATAATCTAGCGTGATCTCTCATTATTTATTCATTGACATTCAAAGTGCTCGCCTCTGTCAAAGAGAGAGAGACACAAGTAGGGCCGATACTCATGGCTACTGGTGACTCGAGTGTTGGAATAACACGTGAAACTTCCAAGTAAGTCGACAGATCAATAGTTTATTGTGTTAAATATAGACAAAGCTTTTATTACATTATTTGTTTATTTGTCTTTGTAGGGAAGTTTTCCAAGAAAGAGTACAGTTATATTTTCTTCAATTAACTGAAGGATGTGGTCGAAAACATTGTAAAAATCCTCATTGTGCCACTGGGAGTGGTGTTATCACTGAACGGAATGAAGCTGCTGCTAATGCTGTTTTTTTAGCGGCACGTAAAGCTCAACTTTGTATGCCTAATAAAAGGTCTTTATCTAATGGACGTACTTCAAACCATGAATTAAAGGATCACCGAAAGTCAGCGACAGAGACCGGTACAGTTTCTATGACAACCACTCCGTCTAAAGATGAACCAATGGATGTTGAACCCTCCCCTTCAGCAAAAAATGGTTCTCCTCCTGGGGGCATCCTTTCAGAGATGTCCCCAGTTGCCATGGAAACAGGTAAAGAGGAAGAAGTGAGTCGACTAAAATTTCCATCAAAAGGTAATTTAATAATAAATAATTAACTTGTTATAAATTCTTATTATATTCAGATAATAATTCATTAACTGAGACTAAAGTGTTGAAATTATTAGAAGAAGCTCAGAACACCACATACAAAGAGTTAACCAGTACACTGTGGAATGTGTTTAGTAGTCCTTATTTATTGAACTCTAGTTTTCTTATGCCTGAGCACGTCAAAGAGTTCTCTCAAGTACGTCATAGAACAGGTATTACAGTCGATGTAGAAGCTGTTCGACGAGTATATGCTGGACTATTTGAAAATGATGTTACCGCCATTACTAATACTTTATCTAATGTAATGGATGCCTATACAACATCGGTCATGAGAGATGAAATTCTTAAAACATCAGAAGTATTGAATCATGTGGTAACTGTGTTTGAAAATCCAATGTTACACAGTCCAGAGTTTTTAGAACGAGCCTTTCCAAAGTTCTTATCAATGATTATGTCACTATCAATTGACCAGAAGGCATTGTTAGTTGAGTGGTATGCTTCTTATTCAGCAGATGATCTAACACGTTTTATTTCATCACTTCAACAACTTATCCTGGTTAGTATATTAGCAGAAGAGGAGAATCCTAGCTCATTACAAAGCAACACGACTGTTGCCGCTGCAACGCATGTTTTAATGTTGTTTTATATTGCTAGTTTGGTTATTGCTAAACGTCAAGGTGGACTCCGCCCACACAGCACTAAATTGTTGAGTTCAATAGCCACATTCCTTCCAGACAGTTTAAGTGCACGAAAACTGAATATGTTTGAAATATTGCTCTCAAAATTTGAAGTTCATCCGTCAGAAGTTCTTACATCTCCTATTCCACTAGAGGATTTTATCATTGAACTTGTAAATAAAGAAGTTCACATGTTAACTGATCTTCGTCGTCAAAGACACAAAGGCTCTGATGGACAACACATCTTTTGTTTTTTAGATCACCCCTTTGTTCTCACACCAGCAAACAAAGTTGAAACTTTGCATCTTGAACACAGTATAAGGATGATTTCAGAACGTCAGCGTACTCTCTTTACCACTGTATTAACTGGGATACCTGACCTTCCCTTTCTCTTACTGAGAGTAGATCGACATGATCTTCTCAATGATACATTAGCACAAGTAAGTGATAATTTGTTACACCTATATTATTAATGTTATGGGTTTGTAGCTTGAAGCTATTGCAGAATTAAATCCAGCTGACCTTAGGAAACAATTGAGAGTTGAATTTCGTGGAGAAGAAGGTATTGATGAAGGAGGATTACAGAAAGAGTTTTTCCAGTTACTAGTTGAGAAACTATTTGATCCAATGAATGGTATTTAAATATATCTAGTTATTAAGAATTATTAATAAATTTATAGGGATGTTTACATTCAACTCTGAGGAGCATTATTATTGGTTTAATATTGACTCCTTTGAATCAGAACAACAGTATCATTTAATCGGTATACTCTTGGGTCTGGCTATATACAACAATGTTATATTAGATATACATTTTCCAATGGTTGTCTATCACAAATTGATTGGTTGTCAACATGTCTTTCAAGATCTCTACACATCTCATCCAGTAAGATTTATAACAGACATTGTTATTATTATCTTGTTATTAGGATATTGCCCGTGGTCTACAGTCAATGCTAGACTATGATGGAAGTAGCTTTGAAGAAACATTTATGGCAACTTTCTCTGTGACATATTCAAGTATGTTTGTGTCAGTAAAGACAGCAAATTTGAAAGAGAATGGAGATCAAATTCCTGTTACTTTAGAGAATAGAAAAGTATACAGTAGTACATAATGTATAATAATAATATATGTTTACTAGGAGTATGTTGAATTGTATACCAAATGGTTACTAGTGGATAGTATTGCTAAACAATTTGATGCTTTTAAAAGTGGTTTTGATATAGTAATGGGAGATAGGAATTTAGCTGATCTGTTTACTGCTGAAGAGGTAGAATTATTAGTTTGTGGTAGTAAAGTAAGTCTATTATTACTACATACTATTGTTAGTAATTGTATTATGTAGGAGTGGGATTTTAATTCTCTTGAAGAAAACACTCGCTACGATGGGTACACAAAAGGTCACCCTGTCATTAAGTGAGTTTATGAATTAAGTAATAATCTGTAATTAATTGACTATTATAGAAATTTCTGGGAAGTATTTAATGAATATTCTGATATTCAAAAGAAACAATTACTAGCATTTGTGACTGGATCTGATAGGGTGCCAGTGGGTGGACTATCGAAATTGAAAATGGTCATTGTTAAAAATGGTCCTGACTCAGACAGGTAATAACCCCTATAATTATTATTAATTAATAGAATTATTAGGTTACCTACTGCCCACACTTGCTTCAATGCCCTCCTTCTCTGTGAGTATAGCAGTAAAGATAAATTACGTGAGAGATTGACTACAGCTATTAATAATGGTAAAGGATTTGGGATGTTATAAACTCAATAATATTATTATCGTAACTATTGTGTATGTTCACTATTATTATTATTATTATGATGAGGATATTGCATTTGTAACTTTAGCAACTTTTCGTTTTTCACGAGTCCCTGTGATTGTACATTGCATTTCAGACCAGCTGATTGGAGTCATGTGACCATCATGTGAGCTTGTTGCCAAAACCACACCCAGTTCGTTTTCTGCTGTGGTGAGTGTATAAGCTTGATTATCACCAAGTGATAAGACGCGTGCTCGTACAATATCACGTGGTCTGAAATTATTGAAAACTGAGACTGTGTCTATCTCTGTAGCTCGGATATCTTCACGACGTATGATTCCTTTTAAAGGTTCTCGTAATGCTTGGTTATTGACACTCAATATCTGAACTTTAGCATGTATCACAGTGATAGATAGTACTCTACATAGTACGACTGATCCTTTCTGAGGAACAACAACAGAAGGGAAGACTGGAGTAACAGAAAGAGTGTCAGGTGATTGTATAGTCACGTTACCTGCCAGACTAGCATATAGGTTGCCTCCTCGACTGTAGGTACCTTGTTTTCCAGTATAGTGTGAACATTGACCAACTATATCACCTGGTAAGACGAAATCACCATCGCCGACAGCCATTAGCCGAAGAAGGCTAGCCAAATATTTTTAACCCCTTTCTTTAATTTTATTCCATTCTCTCACGTGAGCAGAAGTTACATGTTGATAAAGTGTTTAGGTAAGGATTTTTATTTGTTGTAACATAAAAAGGAGACAAATTCAGACAATGATATTTTACATTAGTAATATGAAATGAACACAATAAAACAAATATTTTGACACAAGCAAGCAACTATACTATTTAGTGCCGTGCTCAATATTAGAAAATTGACAAATGTAGTTATCAGCTATTGCATTGCATTTATAATTTTGAATAGTACATATAAAGTACATCCATAATAGACGAGAATCATATTGTATCCATTCAACAGTTTATTTAAAACAGTCTCCACAACCTTTGTATATTTATTGCTGATTGAAGTTACTTATTAGCTGTAGATATGGTATGAAGTGTTTACAGTATTCACCTAATAATTCTAGTTTATGAAGTTTGCTGATAAAGGATATTTTGTTGACATTACTATAGTGCTGCTTAAATACATGTACATGTACATAATTTATATCTATTACCTATTGTTGTGGTACATGATATTATTGGTAATATTAAGAGATGAAATATGTAATTTTTTCTTACTATCTTTTTTCAAACTTGACTAGCAAAAAATGAACATCAAATATATGTGTAAATGTATAAAGTAACAACATTATTAATTTCACATTAAAGTATGGTGTTTCTTTAGAGGTTACCTAACAATTAAATATATAAATAATGTAAATATTAATTGCTCCTAAAAATAAAATCTATATTAGTGGTCAGGTATTATGACTTCAATCATAATGATACTGACATATCTTAAATATCATATCTTTAGTTTTTTATTAGATTCTCAATATCAGGATTTCAACATATATAATATTATCTATTAAACCAGTCAAACCCATTAAAAATTATCATATGAAAAAACTTATGCTAATAATATTTTATGAAATTTTCTTTGTCAGTCTTATTTTTGTAATACCAATTCCATATTTTGTATATACCATACAACTTATCAAATTCGTGGCATGTTCTCTATGACAGACTGAGGAACAGTTCTATTGACATTCCTTCCCAGTAGTTTAAAATTGATTAAAAAAATGTTGTGTTGCCCAAACAATCTTTCGTGACTCAAATCCACTGAAGATTGCTTCAGACAAGTATATTTGGATAACTTTCTTTAGCTAATGACTGTTGACTTACCTTGTCATAGCTATGATTAACTAATTATAGAGGGTCAACCTAACACCCGTTTTAATAACAGTTAATACAAAAATGGACATTCATAATTTTATTTATCAATTTTATAAGAAGTGGTGGCATAACTTTAAAATTAAAAAAGTGAAATGTAAAAATATAGTATATCAAGAGAAGCCAGGTAAATAATAGGTTATAAGCACAAAGTTAAAAATACCAGTTAAACAGGTTTTGGATATAATAAATCTATATTTATATATTTGTATAATCAATAACACAAATATTACATTGGTGTAATAGAGCAGAGCAGAGCAGAACAGAGCTTAGTAAACTTAATATATAAACATTATATTGGTTTAAGGCTGCCCTCTAATGTTTGGATAGAAAAACCACAATGATCACGAATACGTGGGCAAGCTGATATGACCATGAAGTTGACTTGACTAAAATTCTTAACATTCTTTTGTAAGAGGTAACGTAACTATTCCTGTAACTGTAATTGTGGTTGTACTATCGAAACATTAGAGGGCAGACTGTTTGCAGTTAAAACAAAAAGGATGATTTCAGGTAATTGTAGAATTAATAATTATATAATAGATTATTTCTAACAAGTACTCGTTTTTATCTGATATAGTTGAAGAGAATCCATGTAATGCAGAACAAGCTGTTGATCAAGGATTGTGCTCAGAGATGGTATTTAATGCTCATAACTCCACACAACATATCAATAGCTATCTTGTACAGGTTGAAGATGATCTATATTGCAGTGCAGTAGAAGCAATCGATCAAGGATTGTGCTCAAAGATGGTGTGTGCCACTCACAACTACACACAACATATCAATAGCTATCTTGAAGATGATCCATATTGCACTGCAGTAGAAGCAATCGATCAAGGATTGTGCTCAGAGATGGTGTGTGCCACCAACAACTACACATCACATATCAATAGCTATCCTACAGTTGAAGATGATCCATACTGCAGTGCAGTAGAGGCTATTGATGAAGGATTACATGCTGAACTAGTGTATAACTATGTCTAGTAACTGTGTTATAATGTACAAGTAATGTTATTGTTTTACCTTTGTATCTATTTACAATATTATAATAACTATTAATAACTTTATTGATATATACTTATTAATATACTCAATACATTATAATGATATCATTAATTAATTATCAAATTATTAAGATTGAGAAATAATACCGGGTTCATTTTGTATATCATCTCAACCTAGAGAGAGAGAGAGAGTGTGTGTGTGTATGAATATTAAACATTATAATAACAGGGTCCTACCTTAACTTCAACATCCCGTAACAGACTACATATTATTATTCTCTCTTGCCACAGGTTCTTTTAAACAAATGCTACCATCACTTCTGTATTAATAGTTCTACTTGTCCAAAAACTCCAGTCTATTTGTCCTGGTGTTACTGTGCCTGAGTATTGGTAGTTAGCGTTGGTTGTGGTGACATTGAAGGAGACTGGTTGCAAATCTGATGTCGTGATGTGAAGCTGAGGAGTAGAGAGAGAATGGTACTTGTCGTTTTTTGGAAATTTATAATATTGTAAATTATGCAATATTAATAAATAGAGAGTTTATACAATGTGTAATATGTTAATATGCATGTGTTTACTTAAGTTAAATAAAGCTAAATATTTGAATAGTTCCATCCAAAATGAATATTTGTAATGAAAAATTAAATTCATTGCTTGACATACCCAATAAATTTAAAATCATTGTTTTACAACCCTGTATCTATTTATCCATCCATCCATCCATCCATCCACCCGTCCATCCATCTATCTATCTATCTATCTATCTATCTATCTATCTATATATACAATGTGGTCTAAATCAATCTTAGAACTGCCTCATATTGGTATATAGTGTATATATAGTTTTTGAGTTGTAGTAGTTACTATGACAACAAAGAAACAGACATTCAGTCACATAAGGGACAGGGTCAACTCCCTTCTGGAGGTTGAGATAAGGAAAGAGGTGAGGCTTCATTTTATTTCTCTTCTGTAGGTGTAAGATCTTCAGCTACTTCTAATACTATATAAAATAGCATGGCTATAATTTTATTATCATGAATACACGTAGTGGAACAAAAGCTTAACATGACTGACCACGTGTAGCTTAACCACGCCCATCAGTTACCATAGTTACAAACAAGATGGCACAGCACAAATATGAGTTATGTACCATACAAAAAGAGCGTACAAGATCTCCTCGTCACTATCCATGGTCAGTACTGTGTGTATTGTATATATATATATATATATATATATATAATGTATCTTTCTCTCTCAGGTATAAAGAGAGATTACAATGGAAATATTTATCTCAACAACATCGACATCTCAATGCTCTTACATCTGTTAAATGGCGGTTTATACCTCACGGTAGTGATGATTTTAGATCAGGAGTACCTCCACCTTCAGATGACTCATTTTTAAAAAAGGTATAGTGGTTTTAAATACAATTATTATTAAAGAATATGTCATATAATAGAAACCAGCTCTAGTTGTGCCAATAGTAAATCCTGAAGCATCATTCATTCAAGTTCACAAGAAGCGACATAATCCTCCTAGTTTTAAACCTATTTCTCACTCCACTGCAAGAACTCTTTATAACAGGTACTAATTAACATTAATTATTAGGATTATCCCCTCATATAGGACAGGACCACGTCAACAACTTCAGAAAGAGAGATTGAATTATTTAGAGAGCAATTTATTACAACATCCATTTGGTCTTTATACACATTTAAAAGACAGTTTATCTAATGAAGTACAATTATATTATTGATATATCTATATTTAATATTGTTTATAGATAGCACAAGAGATCATTGAAATAATTGATCCTGACTTAAAGCTATCACATGACCAGTTTGCGGTAAAACTAATGTTACCATGATAATCTAGGACATTTATATCCAGGTGGATACAAAGTCTAAGGAGTCACTCGTTATTGATAAGGAAAAAGATGAGCTAACCCAACTAGTTCATGGAGACACTGAGAGGTATGAAAGGTATATTTATATTAATCCATTAACTTGTTGTTGTAGTGTGCGTAGTATTATCTATCAATGGCCTCTGAAGAAAAGTGCTGAAGAAGAGATTGAAGAACAGCTTCAATTAGCTCGGCAACGTGCTATCTCACCTACACAAGAAGCACATGTTAATCATGTTACTCATGATCTCGTCCAATGGATGAGAGACTTGGTACAATTGTACTGTTAGATTTTATTTATTTTATATTATATTAGGGAGACAGTATGCCTCATGAATATATTGATGAAGCTACCGTTAAAAAATTATTTGCTAGTGATTATGAGGCTAAAGTAAGTTATTATTATTATTAATGATAGTTTATTGTATCCATTTAGCCAATTCTTACAGCACCAATTCATGTTGTTGAACTCTCCAATGTACCACCTGAATTAAGAGTAGATTCTAGGTGTGGTACTGCATCGTCACGATCATCGTATCGACCATTATCTGCTGGTAATATATCTGTAAGTAAAACTTATATTAATTATAATTAACTATTGATAAAGCAGGGAGTTACTCCAAAGTATGTACGTACTCGTTATGGGGCATGGTATCTTCAACCTGAGATGTGGAAACCTCGACCTTGGACTGAAGTAGGCGTGGTTAATTGTACACATGTAATAATATTGTGCATTTATGTAGCCTTTACAAGACCCTCAAGAGATAGAAAAGAAGAAAGAAATGGAAGCTCGTATGAAGAGTGCTTCACTGGTATTATATAACACAGATTAATAGCTACATTTCCAATATATATATATATATATATATATATATATATATATATATATATATATATACACACAAAATATAGATGTATGTATGTATGTATGTATAATATGGGATGTCATTATAGGATGCTGCAATAGCTAGCACTCATGGAGCTAAAGCTTTTCGAGATTTTGTGTCTATGAACTATAAAGATTCTATGCCAGAGGTATTATTAATAATAATAATAATTATTATTATAATTGTTTTTTTGTTGTAGTTTTTACAATCTGTTCCTTCTGGTAGACATAAATTATCAGTAAAAAAACAGAAAAGTGTTATATAAAATTTAATATTATTCATTCAAAATTAATAATAATAATAATTAAAAATTATAATTATAGTTGTGCAAATCACGTGATCTTGATTAGGTCATAATGATCGTCTGTCATGACTTACTAATATCGTAGTCTTGACGGAGTCCCGTTGTAGGATGAAACATAGACCTATGTTCGCCAAGAAAACAGTAACCAAAATATAGTTATAGTCTAATACTAACCTTATATCTCACTTTTTAGGTCAGAGAACACTTGATCTTGCTACAGGCCAGTTTGAAAGGTGCCTTAACAGCATATTATGAAATTAGAAAGGTGAGGAAGAATTGAGTGAAATACCAACATACTCTCTCTCTCTCTCTCTCTCTCTCTCTCTCTCTCTCTCTCTCTCTCTCTCTCTCTCTCTCTCTCTCTCTCTCTCTCTCTCTCTCTCTCTCTCTCTCTCTCTCTCTCTCTCTCTCTCTCTCTCTCTCTCTCTCTCTCTCTCTCTCTCTCTCTCTCTCTCTCTCTCTCTCTCTCTCTCTCTCTCTGATCAGGCAATGTTTACAACATGGTGGAAGTCAATACCTTCTCATTTTAAGAGAATCAACAGTGCTATTGAATATAGAAAGCTGTTGCTAGCCTTTATTCCATATCTTCTGTACTTGCTTCTGTTTAGTTCTTACAAAGAGTTTCGTCACATAACTGGAATAGATAAACTATCACAACCTCATATAGCTATACTTGGCCAAATTGAAGACCACCTGTATTTTTGTCAGCCTCATCAATTGCTATCAAAATTGGCTAATCCATTATTTGATGCTTTATCAGCAATTCCTTATCTCCTCCATTTCCCATTACCAGCTTTGTTTGCTCTATATCTTCTTGTCAATCCAAAACGTCGACCTGCAGTATATCCATTTGTGTGGTGTGCAGGTTGGGTTAACTTAATCGCTGTCATCACCCAAGCCACATTTCCCACGGCTCCTCCCTGGTATGCTGACAGTGCTGTTATAACCAAACATGGAATGTTGGTATATTCCGCTCCTAGTGAAGCTGGATTTCATAGACTTGATCATTTATTGAGAATATCACTATTTCATAATCTGTATTCGAAATCTCCAGTTACATTTGGTGCTTTTCCTTCTCTTCATGTTGCCATGCCAACAGTCATCCTTCTAAATCATCCATGGGGTGGCTGGAAAGTGGGACTGACACATGTTATATGGATTACATTAGCAGCTCTTTACACAACCCATCACTATTTACTTGATGCATTAGGAGGTATAGCATTAGCTGTGATAGTCAGATTAGCTATATTAAAAATATGGAGTCCATTTAAAGAGTTAGTATCAACTGATGCAGAGACAAGTACTAATGGCCGATTGTTAACATCATATAATTTACCTAGTAATAATATTGTGTAGCACGTTATTTTAGAATTTTAATTTTTTAAGTTATTATTGAAAATTATAGTAATTATAAATGAAAATGGCGTCTATTTGGACGGTTTGTATGGCGCTATCTTTAATGGCTGGAATCTATTATTTGAAGAGAAGTGGTTTGCTCATGAAGATGCTGTTTCCCTTAGGGTATTATATAACATTATAATATAGTAATAATATGATATTACAGATATATGTTGTACGCACATACATCATTAGGATATTACTATCATCAAAGACAACTCCAAAAAAAGCCGGCTCCTCACTCTAAAGTAGATCCAGTCAGACTTGTTACTAAAACAGGTATGACCAGTTGAACAATGTCATTGGTTGTTATCACATTTTATAGGAGATGATATAATAATTTATCTTCTACCATTTTTAAAGGATAACTATTGCTATCTTGTCACTGACCAAACCACTCGTGTGGGCGTAGCTATAGATCCTGCTGACCCAGAAGTACTGAAGGTATTATCACTTTATTATATTATATCTATTATATTATATAATAGCGAGCATTAGAACAATATAATATCACCTTATCTGCTATATTAACTACACATAAACATTGGTAAGTGATGTCACTATGATGTCATAAATATCACATGATCTTAGGGATCATGCTGGTGGTAATTGTGATTTGAAGGAAGCGTTTCCTCATATTTCCATATATGGTGGACGTAGGGACAACCCATTAGCTTCTAATCAGTGGGGGCAATGTACCTCTAGTTAATTGCTAATTATTATTACTTATATAGGTTATTGGATGGTGGAGAAGAAATTAAAGTATATTAATTAAAGCAAATTACCCTAAATTAATTAATCATAATTGTTATAATTATTTTAGATTGGAGAGTTGACATTTCTAGTAACTTCTACTCCTGGTCATACCATTGGTACAACTGTTATATATAATTTATATTGTATATTTCATGATATATATGTAGGTCACATGATATATACATTAACTTCAACCACACCTCCTTGTTTATTTACAGGGGATCATTTATTTTTGGCTGGTTGTGGTAGGCCACCCCCACAATTAATGAGATTTTTACTGTCTACCATAAAGGTCGGTTGTTTGAGGACACTGCTGAAAGAATGTATCGTTCTTTACGACTTGTTAAAAGAATGGACCCATCTACTCTTATATTCCCTGGTATGACATCATCATTAGGTCATTGTGATCTCATAATGATGTCATTAGGTCATGAATATACTTGGTCAAATCTCAAATTTGCTGCTTATGTTGATCCTAATAATGTCAATGTACAGGTAATTAATGAGTAGGTGTGGCTAATTAAGTAATACTATTTTAGGAGAAACTTGAAGCTGTTCGTAAATTAAGAATGAAAAGATTAACAACTGTTAGTATGTGTTATACTATAATAATTGACCACACCCCCAAATAGATTCCTGCTGTCCTCTCTGAAGAGTTAGAATATAATCCATTTCTACGTACAGATTCATCAAGTATTATGGACAAAGTGGGTGTGGTTAGTGGGAGGAGTCAAGCTGAAGTATTTGCACTTTTAAGAAAAGAAAAGGACAATTTTAAATTTGATTAAGTCCTTTAAATTTAACCCTTTAATTAAGTAAGGACATCATTTATTAAATACCAATGAACTATCTTTCACAGAGTTATTATTAAAAAAATTTTCACACGCAATTTTAGCAATTTTTAAATATAAAATTACTAATATAAATTTATAATAGGGACTCTAACTTGTAAAATGGTGTCTATCATGTTTGTGAATTCAAAAAACATAATTTCTAAAGTTCAGTTTTGCCTTCTACATTTACCATGTTGTCTTTATCAGCAGGGTAAGCCACACCTCCTAAATCAAACATGAATCCTTGTGTATACATCAGGTACATCACATAGATAGCTAGCAAACCAGTATTGAGAAATGTCATAATAATCCCTATTAAGCGATAATAAGGACTAATACCATATCCAATACGGAACAGAATACGACTTATAATAAATGCTAGTACAAATATAGGTACTATCTTCATAAGATCTGGTTCATTGAAATATGTGGTTGCTACAAAGAGGACGCCCACAGCAATAACAGTTTGTTCTAATGTATTCTGCAAATAATTCTTATCAACTTGAATCAGATGATCATTACCAGCTAATGGATTAGCATGAACTTTTTTGTTGGTACCACGATGAAATGCCACACCAAATACAGCAAATAATAAAGTTATAAACATTGGGAGAGTACAACGAAGTGTGTAGCTAAGTCGTACAACTAGATCTGTAGAACTAGGGACTGGAATACTCTCACACCAATAATAACCGCCATAATAGATACCTCCTAATATGACATGACCTACCAATAGTTGAAGGTAGTACATAACTAGTGAAGGCATAGGGAAAGAACGACCCTTTTCAGTTGATTTCGCCATTGTACTTTTTAAATTAAGTACACTAATTATAGGAATCAATTTACTGCGCATGCTCATTACATATTACCACCATTTACCGCCATTACAAGACATTTCAACTAAGCTGGTTTTCTACTACAATAGAACAATATTCCAAGGTCTCAGACTGCTCAATAATAGATTGTTATGGAAGAAGACAACCTCAAAAAGTTCCTAAACCTTTATACTATATACTAAGGTTAGTAAATAATAAGTATTGTCATACATGTTAGAGTGTTCTAGTATCTATGACCTATATATACATCAGTGAGATATAAACCTCACTGCTAACCTGCTGTACATGAAGAAGGTAGCCTACTTCCTGTACTGGTGCATTAGACACTCAGTGACTATTGTCTAGTATATGTGTTCCATTATACTATATTGTGTGTAAATATAGTACACAATATAGTACATGATTGTGATGCCTTAATATATGGTATAGTTCACTCTATCATGTTATAGTACACATGATACTGTAAATGCAGAAATCAACTTTTAAAATAAAACTGCAGATATAAGCATTTCCATGCCAACACCCTGTGCACTTATGATTATTCATAATTTATAATAGGTGTGGCCATTGCAAAAATTGAAGGTGTGGCTGACCTTGTCAGTAGAAATGCTTTTAGCTCGAGACTGGATACCTTTAGATGCTGATAAAGGCAACACTATAAAAGTGGTTCAATGGGATATATTAGCAGATGGTAAATATACTGATATTAAGGTCATATCTTTTAATACAGTGTACATTAGGTATGGCAATTACTAACCAATATAAAGGTGCAACATCTTTTATTAAAGTACCACTGGACTACCTGTCATGGAGTTATCGTAAACCATTAATATGGGATCAATTACAGAGAATACATGCTGATCTTGTATGCTTACATGGTGTTGACCACTATCATGACTTCTTGCAACCTTTATTTCAAAGAGATGGATATCATGGTATTTTTGTTGCAAGGCCATACTCAAAATGTCTTAAATCTGAACCTAACAATGGTCCAGATGGTATTTCATTACTTTATAACACTAAATACTTGAAGTTACTCAAGAAGAAAGAAATTATCTTACCTACAAATGATCCTGCTGTATCTAATTCTAACCAGGTTGCTATTTTAGCTAGCTTTCAAACTTCCAGTAATAAGATATGTGTAGTGGTAACTAAACTAAAAGAAGGACAGTTATTAGTTCAGACAAGATTACTTCAAGGTGACTATATCTTAGATCAAATACGAGAGTTTGCAGGAGACCTACCTTTAATATGTTGTGGTAACTTCAATGCTGGTCCTAAGGAACCAGTCTATGGTCACTTTTCATCATCCTATCTCTAGTGCATACAACAGAGAAGGTTCTGAGCCAAACTTTACTGTATGGAAATGTAGTGCAATTGGCAATGTTAAATTACCTTCAGATTATATATGGTATTCATCAGAGAGTCTGAAGTTAGTAAGTATATTAGATATACCAGCAGAGGATATCATTGGTTGTAATGGGTTACCATGTCAACACTACCCTTCGCATCACATAGCATTGGCGGCAAAATTTAGTTTCAAATAATTTATTTATTAATACACAACAACTTTAAAATTCATTAAAATATGTTATCAGATTTTGTTTTATTGATTATCTTCTAATGTCATATTACCAGAAGTTTCCTCTAATGGCTTGTTAGTTTCTTGATTAGCAGGAGTTTCCTCTAACGGCTTGTTAGTTTCTTGATTAGCAGGAGTTTCCTCTAACTGCTTGTTAGTTTCTTGATTAGCAGGAGTTTCCTCTAACTGCTCATTAGTTTCTTGATTAGCAGGAGTTTCTTCTAACTGCTCATTAGTTTCTTGATTAGCAGGAGTTTCCTCTAACTGCTCATTAGTTTCTTGATTAGCAGGAGTTTCCTCTAACTGCTCACTAGTTTCTTGATTAGCAGGAGTTTCCTCTAACTGCTCATCAGTTTCTTGACTAACAGGAGTTTTCTCTAACTGCTCATTAGTTTCTTGACTAACAGGAGTTTTCTCTAACTGCTCATTAGTTTCTTGATTAGCAGGAGCTTCCTCTAACTGCTCATTAGTTTCTTGATTAACAGGAGTTTCTTCATTTGATTCAGTAGTCTCATCTTTTGGTTCATTTGTTTCATATATAATATCTTCAGGATCAGGAATCTTAGGTAGAAATTCCTCTCCAGGAAAATACTCTTCAAAAATTCTCTTAGCCTTAAAGATAAGACAATTGAAAACACATTATATTATAATCTATACATACTTCCTCAACAGTTGCTTCATATGCTATTGTGGAATCAGGATCTGATGTAACAACCACATTCCCAGGTAAAAGAGAACTGGTTTGAGGCTGTACTTTAGAGATCTTCATATTGTAATACAGTGACCAAAGAAGGTGTGGTCTATCATCTGCAATACAATATTGACATGTCTATTAAACATTTTAGCTAACCTTGTTCAGACTTTGTGTTAAACAGATGTGTAGTTACACACTGTAGATCTTGTTGAGCTGATGGTCCATAACTTACACATGTAGCATGGACCATATCTGAAGAGATATCATGAGACATAATGTATGGACTATATTCTTACAAATGTTATCTGGTGTATTGAGAGAAGACTCATCAAGTTGTAATAATGTAATTCTAGTAGATTGTTCCGCTGATATAGAATATGGTGGTAGAGTTAAAAGATGTATCTAAAAAGAGATTGCATCATATTTAGCCACACCCATTGAACTACCTTCTGATCAATATCTGCAATTGGTCCATCAATGACAAAAATAGCTCGTGAGATTTGTTCTGAACTGAATTACAAAATAATTTACAATGTAGCGCTCTCTTACCATATATGGTCATCAGTTAACATTGAATGCAGTACATTACATGATGTTATCAATGTTCTATTATAATGTCAATATTTAAGAGATAAAAGAATTATCTTACGAGCATTTGATGTGTTGACCAGTTGTGCATATAACACCAGTAATCCTGTAAAGAAAGGGTTAATAAAGAGGGTATGTTTAGAAGTAGATGTTACTACTTACTTATTGTCTAATACAACTAGTGAAGATATTGATCGTTTCAAACAATAGACTCCACCAAATACTGCAGATAATCTATTTACAGAATATCTATGTATTATAAAGTGTTGTAGCTTACCTACAAAATCCTTGAGGTAATTCTCCATTACCAAATATGGGATAAAGAAATGGTGCATTACCAAATCGACCCAAGCTTCGAAGAAAAACTTGAGTAGCCTTCAACCCCTGTCATTAAAATGTAGTTATTAAATGTTATTAAAATATAGTGATATGACCATAGCCTCTTTATTAATATGACTCACATCAATGGTTCTTGTGTCATTGGTTACCATGGCAATAGAATGAATGATAAAGTGAATGAGATTATCAGTAAGATCTTGTGACTTTAGAAACTCCACAAATGGACGATCTATAAAACCTAATAATGGATCAATGAAACTAGATCAGTAATCAGTAACATATACTTTCATAGTCTTGAGGATGTTGGTCATATTCTACACAAAATGTCAGAAATTTCATGAGTTTTCTCTTCTCTAACATTGACACTATTTTACTATTAAACACATCAGATCGAGAACAAGGGACCTATATGAAAGCAATGATATAAACATACTAATAATTATGCTAATATAATTATGTAGTAATTGCTACAATATAATTATAATTATAATTATATTCATAACCATCAGAGAATGTTGGGTGTGTTCTTGTTATTTTAAAGCAATCAATATGTCTGACGGTAAGCTACAACCACAATAAAACATTCTTATTACTAGACTTGTTTTACACAGCCATAACAAAACCAACTATTGATGAACTTATTGAAGGACTTGATGAAGTTACAAATTGGTTTTATTTAGGTGTCTATTTACATATTCCTCGCCAGAGGTTAATTGAAATTGAGTCAGAACATAAAGGGCTTGTTCGTTGTAAAATAGCTCTTTTCGATCTATGGCTTTCCCGAAATCCTAATGCTTCATGGAGTATACTCATTGTTGCTCTTAAGAAAATGGATGAAAATAGTACAGCAGCAAATCTACAAATGAAACACATGAAGCAAAGTCCCAAGTTTCCTCAAGGTACTTTTGGCTCTTAGTTAAAGCTTACTGTTACATATTGATTCCACAGTGCTATTCAGGCCAACTGTACAATGTCTTATGGAGGATTTGGTTTTAGTTAAAGATTGGTATTTGTTTGGAATATATCTTGGAGTTCCAAAAATGATCCTTGAAGAGATTCAAAGTCGTTGTAGTGATATTGATCAATGCAAAATTGCCCTCTTTGAAGTCTGGCTTCAAGATAACTTACAGGTTACATGGAGAGAGATCATAGATGCATTGAAGATGATGTTTGATGAAAGTGATGATGTCATTGTACAATTGGAAAAGAAATATATTAAGATGTATTCAAATGATCATCTTGGAGATAACAATGCACTGAGCAAGGCTGTTCAAGTAAGCTCAGCAGTACTTAGAGAACTTCTTATGCTTGAAGCAGAGCATGCTAAACTAATGACAGATATTCAAAGAGAGCTACGTAAAAGTGTTGCTAATGATACTGACTTTATAATGTTTTTAAAAGAATTTATGCAGGATGAATCATTTGGAGAATGTTGTGATTTTGATAGTGCTTACCTTCTGTTAAGACGTAAACATGCTGGTACAGATCTTTTCAACAATGATTTAATTCATGTTCTGCTTAATATTTACAATAAATCTGCTCTTACTCTTCTGGAAAACTACAACAAAAGTGTCCAATCATTTCTCGAAAACACCAAAGTAAAGGAATTCGAAAATGCCCTTCGTTCAAGGTCTTTTCCTAATCAACCAGAAGATATGAGATATATCTGTCTAAAGCTACACGCACCATGGCCTGGTAGAACATTGCAAGATCTACGAAGTTTAATACATAATGTTTACAAGGTTCATGCAAAAGCATTCTTTAAACCTTCATGTGTCTCAGGATGTGTACATTGTACATGGTTTGTACCAGAGTCAGTTATACCAGACATTGTCGATATAACAAAAAAACGTGAAACAGCCAAAATATTCTGGGAAAACAAAGTTGAAGAAGCTATTATTGAAGGTGAGGGTATCTTCAATTTTGCTAAGATGTTTATTCTCCAACGAATAAACTCCAAAGGTAAATATTATTATTATAGCATGAAACAAGTAATATTACACAATCTTTTTAGAACCACTAGTATCACCAACAGCTAAAAGTCAACAAGGATTCAGTTATGATATGGAATTTTTAAAGGCCTATTTTGAGCGCTTTAAATCTAATCCTGATCTTCCTGAGAGTAATGCATTCAGAGTTACCTGGGGTTTAGCAAAAGATTTGATTGAAACATTTGAAAGGCCCCCACAGGAAGAAATGAATGCTCCCATAGAAGTAGAAATATAATTACTAATTACTATATGTATTTTTCTTAGAATGAATTAGTTCTTACCTGGACATTTTGACCGTTGCTATGACAATAGAGTTTAGGAATACTCTTGAACTCAAGATATCGGGAGACACCAGAGTCCACAATAACATCAACTAATTGTCCACGGCAATATAATAACTATAGCAACACGTAATAATAATAATAATAATAATTAAAGGATTTGCCTCATACTTTGGGCATTATATCAAAATTAAACCGTCTCTTCTTCTTGCCTAAGGATTCCCATGTCACTTTGTCTTCTTGAAGAGGTAATGGTTCAGTAGTGGATGGAGCTTCAGACATCTCATTTGGTTCTTGGTCAGAATCAGGACTATCATTTGAACTAACAATTATATCATTTGAAGTAATAATTAAAGGGGCAATATAAAAGAGGAGTACCTGACAATGTCATGAACTGTCTCTACAATATTAAATACTGATTGTAATGGATCAAGACCTCTACAAGGAATTAATACTTCATCTTCCTTTAGTACTGGTAATGATAGGGTACTCTGTTTAGGAGGGACATCGTCATTGTTATCAGCTGTATGATCCTTTATCCATGTTTGTAGATCACGATGCATTAATGAGGCCCAATGCTCACCATAAAAAGAATTTCTATAAGATTTTATATCACATGATAGTCACATGACATTAATGTACCCGTCCAAATGTAACACAGACTTCTCAATACGAGACAGAGCAGCTGCCAATATAGACTGGATAAGACCTAATATGAAGAATTAATAATGACATTTTCTAGTTTACTATATATATACCTGTGCCTACAACTATGATATCAAAATCTGAAGGTAGATTATCATCTGGTAGATGAGCCATTTTTCTTGAGTCAGCTTCAAAGGAGGTGTGGCTATAATGGAGATCCAAGCTGTTATCTTTGATGTTGGAGGTGTTCTTGTGTCTTCTCCTTTACATTTGATAGTAAATTATGAGAAAGAATTAGGTTTACCTCAGTGAGTTCTAACAGGTCATTAGTGCAGACAATTATTTTGGTTTATTAGAGGGGCACTCTCTATGGCATTTGTCTATGGAGTACCTAATAATGCTTTCTGTAAACTGGAGAGAGGAGAGATTGTTTTGAGTGAAGTAAGGATATAATACTGTCCATTAAGATAGTATTAGTTTTGTAGAGAATTTGAAGAAGAATGTCAAGAGTTAGTTAGGAAAAAATTTGGTCAAGATTTACCAGAAGAATTCTCTGCTGCAGAACTATTTAGTCAATTCAGACAAGAGATGAAATTGATACCAAAAATGATAATGGTTTTGAAGACACTTAAACAATTTGGTATGACTATTGGCTAATAAAGAATTATCATTGATATTATAATAGGTTATAAGGTGGGTGTGGTTACTAATAACTGGATTGATGATATGAAACCAAGTGTTAAGGAAATAGATCTTTATATTAATGACATTGATGTAATTGTGGAATCTTGTAAGGTTGGAATAAGGAAACCTGATAAAGCCATATATCAATTAGCATGTCATCAACTAGGGGTTGACCCACAACAAGTTAGTACTAAATTTTTAATTATAAAACTATTATCTTTAACAGGTTGTATTTTTGGATGACTTGGGAGTTAATTTAAAAAGTGCACAAGAGCTTGGAATGAAAACAATTCTTGTACGAGATACAGAAACAGCAATTACTGAATTACAAAATCTATTAAAAACATCATTAGTTTTAAGTAGCAAATTATAGCACATAAGTTAATAGATCTGAAATATTTTCTTTAGTTCAATCATTAACTGCCAGTCACTTTTCTGAAGATCTTCACGAAAGTATTTTTTAACAGCATCAATAGACTCACGTGATATCTGAACAACAGCAGTTATCATGTTACAATTATATAATATAAGTACCCACCTTACTAACTAGCATGTCATCATAATCAAAGTGACGACCAAATAATTTAGGGGCTTCCCCAGAGGCAGGTTCTATCTTGATACAAACCTCTGATCCTTTATGAGCAATATCCACAGGTTTGTGGTTAATTTCAAGACTTGAAATTGTACCAATATTAACAAACTAAGTGTAAATAAATAGAAAGAGATTAATTTAATAATAAGTTCTTACATCTTTGCTTGGTACCACAAGTGGAGTACCAGGTTTAACAATACCAGCTGCTACAGTCACACCCACAATAATAGGATTACGTGCGTTAAAAACACAATTTGGTAAAATCTTGAGTTTACAAGGAAAAGTGGCAATATGTTCATGTTCACGACGTTTACGTTCTTTTAATTCCTATCTCATTAAATTATAGTAATAACATAGTAATATTAAAGGGGCTTACCTCACGATATTTCATGAAATTATCAAACAAATGATAAATAATATCAGCTGTAAATATTCTCACTCCAATACTGTCTGCCATTTCTTGAGCCTCTCTTTCCACTCGGACATCAAAGGCTAAGATACATGCCCACCTAATTAATTAATTAATGAGACACGCCTCTTAATTACAGGTACTTACTGACTATCACGTTCCAACATTACAGATGCTTTCATTACATCTTTTTTGTGCACTGGTCCAATATTCACTCCAGCATACTAAAATATAATGGTAATAATTTGTTACTATAAATAGCATCTAAGTTAAGGAGTTACTATTAATAGTAACATTACTTACTGGTATTTTTGATGTTTTCAAAAACTCAACAAGTGCTTCTAATGATCCGAGAGTAGATGCTTGGACAAACACACCGCGTTCTACTATCTTAAAAGCACGTAAAGCACTCGACATTGTAGAGGCAGATTCATCCTATCAACATTAGATGTACATGTAATGTTATATTTATTGTTTAGACTTACCTTGAGGACATCAATCTCATCCTGATGTTTAGCTACTAACACTGGTGTCCCAGCAAATGTCTTCTCCAGATCTTTACCACAAATTTTAACCCCTTGAGAAGCAATGATGGTTTTGTGGTTCACATAGGCATTTTTAACCCTTAGTTCTCGTAATGGTTGAGGCATTAATAAGGCACGAGCCTGAGTTACAAATGGTCCTTCAATTCCCATTAAAATGAACGTGTCTCCTTCGTTAAGTATACCATTACGTAATATGACATCTATTGTAGTACCCAGACCAGCAACAACTTTGACCTAATGGTTACCATAACAACCATTACATGTACAAAAGTAACTGTACCTCTAATACAATAGCTTCTACTTCTTTAGAGAACATAAGTTGGTCCACAAGATGTTGTTCACTATGACTAACTACCAGTGATATTAAATCTCCCATACCATCTCCTGTAATAGCAGATGTAGGTACCATTGGAATGTACTCTGTAAAGTCAAGTTTCTCCCAAAACAACCCGGCATTAAGACCCTAGCATAAATGTACAATGATGCGTATTGATTACAGAATGAGGGGGTGTGGTCTACCTGTTCAGCAAATTGTAAAGTGACTTCTTTTGTTCTCTCATCAAATTCTTCTTTTGTATTGGGTTTTTGTTTCTTGAGAGTCTCACGTACAGCAGAGTTAGGATTACGACGCCAGTCATATAGCCGATCAATCTGTAACACATGTTTAGTTGTTGCTATGGTTATTATCATACCTTATTAAGTGCAACAATAAAAGGGACATTTCCTTTTCTGAGTAGATTTAATGACTCAATAGTTTGTGGTTCTAGTCCATGCATTATATCAACTACTAATATAGCAATATCACACATTGATGAGCCACGAGTACGCAAGTTACTATAGAATAATAATATTAGTATTATAAATAGAGTAATGTGTTACCTAAATGACTCATGACCAGGTGTATCAATAATTAATAATCCAGGCACTTTGAGTTCTGCCTTTTGAAACTAATAAATATGACCATTATTAGTGACAATTAGCATGTATAGTAACATTACCTCTTTCATCATTTTGGTTTGTTCTATTATAGCATCAGGAGGGACAAACGTAGCTCCTATTTGTTGTGTAATTCCCCCAGCTTCACCATCTTGAACATGAGTGTGTCGTACTTTGTCTAATATTTTAGTCTTTCCTGTATCTACGTGACCCAAAACACATACCACTGGAGAACGTAATAGATCTGGGGAACGGTCATTATGATGACGAGCTCGCCTTTCCTGTAATTATGTCATATGATAGTCATGTGACATAAAAACACATACTTTGATTCTTTTAGCTGCTTTTTCATATGGAGACAAATTATCATCGTCGTCATCTTCACTGTCACTACTATCACTTTCCTCACTTTCCTCACTGCCTTCATTGACATCAACATCAACAACACCAGGTTCTTTTGGTGGTGTGACAGTCACATGATCTATCACATGATCTTCTTCTTTGTCTTTGTCGTCTAAAGAGATAAGGTCATCTTCTTCCGACTCATCTTCCCAATTATCTTTGACCTATGTAGTCACATGATGATCATATGATATCACATGACCACTTACCTCTTCTTCATCTTCATCATCCCAATTATCTTTGACATTCTCCTAATTACATCATTATGACATCATTAAATATTCTATTTATAGTCTAACCTCTGTTACACTAGTTGTTTCAGATATGCTAGCAACTCCCTCTACAAAGATACATCAAAGTCACATGATTATCATATAACTTACCATCAACTTGTGACAAATTATCTTCAGTGGGTGTGGCACTTTTATCATCAGGCTGGACACTGGGTTTCTTGGGACGTACACGTGATCCATATCGGACAGGACGCTTTTTCTCACCTTCTGCTAAACCAGTTTTCTGAGGGATAACTATACCTGTATACAACAATAGTCAATAATAACGATACTGTTACCAATATGTATTCACCTTGTTGTTCTAACGCTTGTAATTGTAGTTCAGTTCTTAATCGCCTTTCTTTCTCAGCTTTAGATACAAGTTTCCCTTCTTTCTTCAATCGTTCTTTTCTTTCCTGTTGAACATGTTTTAATATTGAGTATAACTAAACTCTTATACCTTCTCTTTAAGTTTCTTCTTTTCTTTACGTTCTTTCTCAAGACGTATTTTCTCCTGCCTCTGTCTTTCTGCTTCTTCTTCAGCTTTTAGTCTAGCTAGCTCTTCTTCTTCTCTTTTCTTTTGAGCTATTCTCAATGCTTCAATTTCTTCTTTCATTTTCTGAACTGCACTTTTTACTTTCTTAGACTAACACAAAAACAACAATAATGTACATATTGTAATACTCGTATCATGTACATATTGTAATACTCGTAATACTCATATAATGTACACATTGTAATACTCATATCATGTACATATTGTAATACTCATATAATGTACATATTGTAATACTCATATAATGTACATATTGTAATACTCGTATCATGTACATATTGTAATACTCGTAATACTCATATAATGTACACATTGTAATACTCATATCATGTACATATTGTAATACTCATATAATGTACATATTGTAATACTCATATAATGTACATATTGTAATACTCATATCATGTACATATTGTAATACTCATATAATGTACATATTATAATACTCATATCATGTACATATTGTAATACTAATATCATGTACATATTGTAATACTCATATTATGTACATAATGTAATACTCATATTATGTACATATTGTAATACTAATATAATGTACATAATGTAATACTCATATAATGTACATAATGTAATACTAATATAATGTACATAATGTAATACTCATATAATGTACATATTTACTTTAGCAGCTTTTTTCTCATCTTCTTTGTCAGTTTTCTTTTTCTTCTTTTTCTTTTTCTTTTTTTCATCTTCATTATCATCTTCTAGATCACCCGTAGCTTCAGATGGATCAACACTAGCTTCAGACGGATCAACACTAGCTTTAGATGGATCAACACTAGCTTCAGATGGATCAACACTAGCTTCAGATGAATCAACACTAGCTTTGGATGGAGCAATAGTAGCTTTGGATGGATCAATAGTGGTTTTTGATGGATCAATTATACCTTCTGGTGGATCAATGCTAACTTTAGATAGATCAACGGCTGGTTCAGATGAATTAACAATAGAATCTGTTGTTGGGAGCTTATCATCTGTTAATCTAGTCTTTTGTTGCTGTTTTTTCATTTGTTCTTTTTGTTTTTTCTCTCTTTCTTTTTTGGCAGCTTTCTTTTCAGCTTTAGATTTTATATGGACTTCCTCTTCTTCGTCATCAAGGGGTGTGGCTTCAATGACGTCAGGTTTACTGACAGATAGTAGCTCTGTCCCTTCAATTTCTCTCAACAACTTCTCGACTTCTTCCTCACTAAAAGGAAAAAACAACATTAATAATTTACTCAAATATATATATAACATACGCTTGTTTGCCTTTCTTTCCTTTTTTAGATTTTTTACTTCCACCACCACCATCTGTTTTCAGAGCTGGCTCCTTGGAGCTATCTCCTTGAGTTGTCTCCTTTGAGCTATCTCCTTGAGCCATCTCCTTCGAGCTATCTCCTTGAGACGTCTCCTTTGAGCTATCTCCTTGAGACGTCTCCTTTGAGCTATCTCCTTGATTTGTTTCATTTAAACTAAGTTGTTCTAATTCTTGCAGTACATCATCTTCCCTAATAATTGTATAGTACTACATTACTACCGGTACTAGTAGACTTTTCACATACCAATCATCTTGCTTCCGGCTCTTTTTACCTTTTTTCCCTTTACTAGTTTTGTCTGTCTCAGAAGGGGTGGGGTCAGTGGGTGGGGTCTCAGTTGGTTCCTGTTTAATATTTTGTTCTGATGCAATGGCTAATAGATCAGCCTCACTATGATGTAATAATATATGAGAATGTGTGACTAAATTGTCTTACATATCATCTTCATCAATATCCTTCTTCTTTTTTCCTTTCTTTCCTCCTCCTACTGCTCCTCCCATCTGTTTCTGAGGGCCGGCTACAAATGCTCCTGTTGTGGTAGCTTCAGGTGATACGTCTGGGCTATCTCCCCTAATAATTATAATAACAAAGATCGATACAATCTTAGCTGTTGTTTATATACCAGCTTTCATCCTGTTTCTTTCCCTTCTTTTTGCCCATTTCTTCTGACGCATTTGGAATTTGTAGACTCGATAACAAACACAAAATAAGACCGGAAAATAATCTCTGTCAATGTAGCACGCTGTCTGTGTCAGCTCGTTTCTTATTAAACGTGACGTCATACTATGTTCTATTAATAGATATTGCGCGGTAATCAATTTTATTGCACAACAGATGTTTGGAGTAGAAGATTGCAGTCATGTCATTATTACAAAAATCACTTAATATAAAGGTAACAAAATATTCAATGATTAAATGGGGTTTATTAATAATATTGTAGAAGAGAAGGGGCAGTAATTGAAAGAGAGAAATAGTAATTAACACAACTACAATTATTATGTATTGGAGTCACAACCACCCCCGGGACGACCCATTTGAGACAACACTTTGTCAAGCCACATCAATGGACCATGAAGGTGTATTTCAATCCAACATGGTGTACTAGTAATGTCTTGACGATGATATTCTGCACCCCACCCTTTGACAAAACTAAGTCGGATAGTACACATTTTGGTTAACTCGTATACAGACTCAAAACCTTGATGTACCGATTGTGCTAACATACTAGCAAAATCTTGATTATTGAATATTTTAAGACTACATCCAGGAGGTATCTTGCAGACAGTTGTAAGATGAAAACCATGTGAGGAGTTACAATTACGACTTTGAACAAAAATGGCATTTTCACTAAGACACTCGGCAAATACTTCACCATTGACATATAGTAAGTGAACTCCTTTACCAATATGGCGACGTGTATTCTCAATAGTTGAGTTACGATGCACACTTGATAATAGGCCTAAACAAAATCTGTCTCCAGTTGTTGAAGGATCAGTAAAACCATCAACTACAACATCACTGAGAGATGCTCTAAATACCTCCCCCACGCGATTATTAAGCTCATAATAAACAATGGAGCACCAATAAGGAGGCTCCTGATAATTAACTGCTACAGTCCCGTTATCTACAGGAAAGGAGATAATATTAACTTGTAAATCTTTTATCATTGTAATAATATATAATAGTGTTGATACAATATACGGTAAATATTTACTAACATGTATTACTTACCTGGAGATGGGGACACGACAGATGAATCTGCTGGTGAACTACACATTCCTAAAATAACAATAAATTATTATCAAAATAAAAGTGATGTAATCATAATAACAACAATACCTCCGGGTGTTGGAAGTTGTTGATCCATTAATGATGCATCAGGAGGTGAAGGGGAGCCTGTTTCTGAGTAGGCAGGTGGAGGGGTTTCTGAAAAGGCAGTTATGTAAACAAGCTAATGATGATACAAATTGTTTACCTGGTAACTCAAAAGGATGATAATGATTTGGAGAGCAAGTAGGTCGTTGTGTATCAATATAACTCGGTACAGGTTCATAACGACTTGATATTACTTGAGGATTACGTGGTACAAGAACTGGAGGTAAAACTAAAGGAGAGAATATAAACATTATATGTTGTTAACATAAGAGGGTGTGGAAGATAGGTAGTCATTCATAAACTAGAACAAAAGGCTGAAAACCTAAACAATAGCTAAATTCACTAGACTGTTTACCTGGCGTCTCCACTCGTCTATAATGATATGGATTTATACACACTTCATTCTTGTTACGCGAATAAGCAAATTCGCAGTGATCTAGAGGCTTTAATTCATGATGGTTTTGTAAATCTGGCCAACGCCAAACACGACAATAGATGACGTGAGGGAGACCTTTACGATGAGACACTTGTAGTCGGCCATCGAGACTACGAGGAATAGTAACGCAATTAGTTTGCGCGTTAGCTTGAGATAACGCTCTTTCCAGTTCCTCTAACGATCCCTTTTGTTTCTTTAACTTTTTCACTAAAGAATCGATAGCTTTCTCTGCCCATTTATCGTCTTCATCGCCTTGTTTCCATCCTAACAAGCGTTTCACTGCAGGAGAAGAAAAGATACTCGACATCACAAGTAGAAAACAAAGTGAAAATGATTCGCTTCCCAATCTCCAGTCTATACACACAAGAGAATATTAGAGGAAATGACAGGAAATGAAACTCTAGTTCAGAGAAACCTACAGACAGTATGGCGTCGTTAAAGAGTTAATTCCTGTAATATTTTCGATAATTAGTGGTCACGTTGTGTGCTCAAGTCGATCAATGGCGTCACTTGAAGACATTGCGGACAAACTTAACGAATCGGTAAGGCGATTACAATAATGTAATGATTAACTATATAACTTTTATTATTATAGGAGCATAAATTTAATCAATTGTTGACCAATCTACGTTCAATACAACAACCGACATTACTGTTAGTGGACGACACTGCTCAAATTACAGACCTTCAAACTTCAAATACAAAATTAAAGTATCAAATTTTACAACTTGAAAAGGTATTTTGAAATCCTAGTTATATAAAGCCACACCCACTATTAATTATAGAGTATCGGTGAAGAAGAAAACAAAAGGGCTTATCAAATGACTAATGTAGCAGGTGTTGTGTCAGCATTATTTAAAACAGCATTACGTAAGGCGTATCCATTGTTTATATCCAATAAACCTATTGTACAACGTAATGATGCTCTGAGATTTGGTGACTACAAATGCACAGCAGCTATGTCTGTTGCTCAAGTGAGGGACACCCCTGTCATTAATCCTATAATTATTATGATTTTTAGATGTTGAAGCAATCAGGAGAGAATGTATCTCCACAAGATATTGCACAGACTATAGTACAACAAATTCCTTCCTTTCCACCAATACTAGATAAGGTACTATAATTACATTAAGTAATTATGATCTCATATCCACTATTAGTGTGAAGTTGCTGGACCTGGTTTTATCAATGTGTATTTGAAAAGTACATTTATATCAGAGTTAATATCTGACATTCTAGTAAAGGGGATACGCCCACCTCCTGTTGAATGTAAATTAAGAGTAGTTGTCGACTTCTCTTCTCCTAATGTTGCCAAGGAGATGCATGTTGGTCATTTACGATCTACAATTATAGGAGAAACAATATGTCGACTGTTGGAATTTGCAGGTCATGATGTTTTGAGGTACATAGTATCATGTGATGATCATGTGACTAACATATGACAGGCTCAATCATGTTGGTGACTGGGGAACCCAATTTGGAATGTTAATTGCTCATTTGAAGGACAAGTTTCCAGACTATGCTACAGTATCTCCACCTATAGAAGATCTCCAGGCACTTTATAAGGTATTTAATATTATTGTTATAATTAATTAAATTAATTAAAGGAGTCAAAGAAGAGATTTGATGAAGATGAAGAGTTTAAGAAAAGAGCTTATTCTCATGTAGTTCAGTTACAAAGTGGTGATCCTGAAGTTAGGCAAGCATGGACATTAATATGTGATGTGTCACGTAGAGGTACAAATAATAATAAGTATTGTTATAATAATAATTAGTATTGTTATAATAATAATAAGTATTGTTTTAATAATAATTAGTATTGTTTTAATAATAATAAGTATTGTTTTAATAATAATTAGTATTGTTTTAATAATAATAAGTATTGTTTTAATAATAATTAGTATTGTTATAATAATAATAAGTATTGTTATTTTAATACTAGAGTTTGATAGAATATATGAACGTCTTGGTGCAACAATAACAGAAAGAGGAGAGTCATTTTATCAACCTATGATGTCAGGTTTAGTGGAGGATTTAACTAACAAGGGTATGTTCCGTAATTATAATATAATTAATTATTAATTAATTTAATATTAGGTTTATTAGCTGTTGAGGAGGGGCGCACTGTGATGTATGTACCAGGCCAGTCAGTTCCACTGACTATAGTAAAATCTGATGGAGGTTTTACATATGATACATCAGATATGACAACATTACGTCATCGTATTGAAACTGAAAAAGGAGACTGGTTAATATATGTAGTGGACTCTGGCCAAGTAAGAGAGAAAACTTCATTATAAATTTATTAGTTATTGTTAATTAGGGGTCACATTTTAATACTATTTTTGAAGGAGGTAGATTAGCTGGTTATGTTCCAGATTCTGTACGTCTTGATCATGTGGGGTTTGGTGTTGTCCTTGGAGAAGACAAGTATGTCAATTGTCTCTCCACTTTTTTTTAATTTCATTTGTCCATTATAGAAAGAAGTTTAAGACCAGATCTGGGGATACAGTGAGATTAAAGGACCTGTTAGATGAAGGTTTAGAACGTTCCTTAGCTCGACTTAAAGAAAAAGAGCGAGACAAAGTACAATATTTATTATAAAATTGTGATGCTAAATATTGTTAAGGTATTAACTGTTGAAGAATTGACTGCTGCACAGACTTCAGTAGCTTATGGTTGTATTAAATATGCAGATTTATCACACACAAGAACTAATGATTATATATTCTCATTTGACAAGGTAACTATTATTATTTATATAACAATAGTCACTATTATATTACTAGATGTTAGATGATAGAGGTAACACTGCTGTTTACTTGCTATATGCTTATACACGTATCAGGTATTTCAAAACAGATTTAACAAGTTTTATAAACTGGTTTTATAGGTCCATTATTCGTGTATCTGGAGTAAGTGATAGTGATCTCAAAGAAGCGGCAGTAACCACACCCATTGGTCTGTCACATGAGAAAGAGTTAAAATTAGCAAAGTGCATTGTTCGATTTCCTGAAGTTTTAGCTGATGTGATGACAAACCTCTATCCACATACTCTATGTGACTACTTATATGAGCTGTGTACAACAATGACTGAATTTTATGATGCTTGTTATTGTGTTGAGAAAGACACAGAGACAGGAGCTGTTATTAGAGTTGACATGAGTCGTATACTTTTGTGTGAAGCAACAAGAATGGTTCTACATCAAGCATTTTATATACTGGGTATAGACCCGGTTGAAAAAATGTAGCCAACAAATAATAGAACAACTATCTTTCAATAATTATTAATAAATAGCTATTGTGTTAATAGTTATCATGTTAATCAACATCAACATCCATGGCTTCCGTGGTAGGCTCTTCAGAAGTACTTGTAGGGTTCTCTTGTGCTTCGGGTGGAGGAGGAGGAGGACCTTCTTCCATAGCTTCATCTTGGGACTTGTTCTCTCCTTCTTCAGCAGCAGCAGGATGATCATCTTTAGGAGGCTCTACTTTTGGTTTTGGTTTAGTCATAATAGGATTACAAGTTGCTACCAGATTCTAAATAATGCCTCATTTAACATGATCAAAAATAGTAATAAAACTCACTTCCATGGTCATTCTTATTTCGGATATTTTGGCAACAGGATCAACTGTAAGGGGTGTGGCTTGTTGAGCTTGCATTTTCGCTTCCATCCATTCTCGTTTCTTAGCAACAGCCTCTTTTACTTTCTCAATATCTGACTCTTCAAGATGATCATACTTCTCATCCTAAATGGAAACCATCTTATCACAAACAAAATGTTAAAACTTACCCCAGCTTCATGTTCTAACAGGAACTTTTCAAATCGAACAATTGTTTGACCTAATTCATTAAAGGTAGTGTCACGATGCATATGTTCCTTCTCTCTTTCAAGTACAGGATCACCATATTTCTTTAATTCTGTGAAACGTTCCACATACACTTTTTTGGGCTGGTCTTCACCTTCATCATAGAGCCATTCTTCAGTTGCATTAAGAAGAGACAAAAAGGCATCTTGATCCTATAATCATTAGCAATTAATATCATTAGTACATATAATATGCAGACCTCATCATTGATATAAGGACGTAGAGATGTCTCCACTTTATCTCTCATATCATAAACATATTCTTCCACTGAATTTTTAGCATCAGCTTTTTCTATTTCCAAACGATCTTGTTGTATCATTTTACACTAATTTGCTTATAAAATTAATTAGTGGGGGTGTGGTCATCTTACTTCTTTCTCAAAGAACTCATCGATATCCTTCTTGGTCATTGACTTTGTTTCTTCATTAATAGGTAAGTCAACGTGTTTGTAGGATGTCTTAGATTTTTTAGCAGCTGGAGCTTTACCAGATGTTTTGGGACTAGCCTCAGCCTTAGAATTGGTCTCAACCTTGGTTTCAGTCTGAGGCTGAGACTCTGTAGTTTGAGGCTGAGACTCCGTAGACTCAGGCTGAGGCTCTGTAGACTCAGTTGGATTCTGTGGCTCTGTAGTCTCAGGCTGATTCTTCCCAGGAGTAGGTGTGGATTGGGTATCAGAAGATTCTGGTGGTGTCTCTGAATTGTCAGGTATGGGTTCTGAATCATTGGTTTGAGTCTAAGTAACATACATCATAATCTAGGATAAAATTAGCCACACCTACCTCCATTGACTCTGGTCCATTTGGTAAATTGTTAGTAGCTTCCAATGGTTTATCAGTAGATTGAACACTGGAGTCTGAGTTTGAGGATAACTGACCATCAGTTTCCATTTCCTCTGTTATCTATCATAACAAGTTATCAACTGGTTTACAAAACTGGACAAACCTGTTTTTCCACAAGTGTAGCTGACTTGATGAAAAAGACTCCATTAATACTAAGTCTCAATTTAACTTTGACTTTTGAAGACTCTCCTTCATCAGTAGGTTTAACATTCTTGATAAGAAATTTACCTATATACCATATAAATAATTAATGGGTGTGGTCAAGAGATACTTACCAATATGAGGATCAGGATAAGGTAAAGTTTTAGGATCATGATATTGAGCTATCAGTTGAAAAGGTTCCTTTCGAAAAAATGTCAATACTTTAGAATGATAAATTTGATCGCCTTCATTGAAAACTATCATATCTCTAATAATAATAATCAAATAATATGATCACATGACCAGTCACATGACTAACCCTGGTTCATCATTAATGTTCCATAATAACTGTATAGGAAATGGTTGAATGTCTTGAATAGCAAAGTCGCGAACTTTAAACGTTGGTGATAGTATAGCACACTAAATGTATTAATAATATCACGTATAAAATGATAGGGGTTTACCTGTAAAGCACATCCTCTGGCCACAGCCTCATCTTGATTAATTGTCGTACTAACTTCTCTTTGGAAGAAGTTACTGATAATTTCTTTTACTGCAGGAATACGAGTAGATCCTCCAACTATTTCAACAGCATAAATGTCACTAGGTTTGAGCCCTATAAAAGATCATGTGATCTGTCACATGACAATACAATAATCACATGATATACCTGCTTTCTTAAGAGCTAAGTTTAAAGGTGCTTTAATTCGATCCAATAAATCTTTACACAATTCTTGAAAATCATCTCTACATAATAATATTATAATAATAGATTATATAATCATAGTATTATAATAATACATTATATAGTCATAGTATTATAATAATACATTATATAGTCATAGTATTATAACAATACATTATATAGTCATAGTATTATAATAATATATTATATAGTCATAGTATTATAACAATACATTATATAGTCACAGTATTATAATAATATATTATATAGTCATAGTATTATAATAATACATTATATAGTCATAGTATTATAATAATATAGTCTCATGTAGTACCTTTTCATTCGTCCTGAAACATCTTTGTCATCCATAAAACATTCAATATTAATTGGAATGGGTGTGGCATTTGCACTCATTAATTTACGCAATTTTTCACATTCAGATGTGAGACGTAGGGTTTGTCTCGATTGTGAGAGTGCATCAATTTTATACTTCTTTTTAAATTCCTCAGCAAAATGTTTCAAGAGTCGCTGATCAAAATCACGACCTCCTAGCATTGGATCAAAGGCTTTAGACAATACCTAGATATATACATGAATGAATATTGTGGTAAATAGATAAAGTTCAAAGGTCATAAAATATTAGGACAGAGTAGGCTCTATATAAACTTACTTTTAGTTTTCCTTTATTGAAGGCACATACACTGACTTGTAAAGAATGATGTCCCATATCAACAAATACAACATTACGAGATTTCTCTTTCTCCTCAGGAAGATCTTGTTTGTAAATACCATATGCCAAAGCAACTATGAGAGAGAGAGAGAGAGAGAGAGAGAGAGAGAGAGAGAGAGAAACTAAATTAAAACTAGAAGGAAGTTATCTTCCTACCTGCAGTAGTTTCATTTAGTAATCTGAGACAATTTAAACCAGCGATTTTACTAGCATCTAAAATAGCTCTCCTTTGAGCATCAGTAAAATATGATGGCACCTATATATTATCATATCTACTGATCAAATATATCCCTTAACTTACTGATACCACACAATCATGAACAGGTTTTCCAAGGGCCTTTTCAGAAATGCTTTTAAGATAGGTCAACATCATGGTAGTAATTTGTTCAGGAGAGAAAGCTGTTTCTTCATTGAGGTAGTTCACCTAATACACACACAAAATGACATCATTATAAATAAAAGTACATTAATTTATTTAATAATGAATGATTTTCATAATATCTATAATTGTTGTAAATTAAGTGTGATGTTTTTAAGTATCACTTAAATACTCAACAAATAGACATAATTAATATTAATAGCAGTTATATAGTACCTTGATACCAATATTATTTCCTGGTAACTGCTCCACTTTATAATGTTGTTGAGTTAGTTCATGTTGGACGATAGGATCAGAATATTTACGACCAATGAGTGCCTTAAAACCAGCGACTGTATTCTTATAATTTGAAACAGCCTTTGTCTTCGCGGATGTACTCATCATACGTTGATTTGAAGAGAACCCAACCAGTGACCTAAATAGAACAGATAATATGATTTTGTATCACATGATATCTTACGGTGAACTCCTTTCACTATATTCATTGGTAATAACTTCCACACCGCCATGACGAGCTATAGCAACATAACAAGACTGATAACCTAAGTCAATACCAACCACACTCATGATCACCAACTATTAGTACAACAACGAAACTGCTCTCCTTTAGATCTTCTTTTATGTCGGCCTTCTAGAAGTTTCTAGTGGGGCCTCCACCTAATATATGTATGTATTGACCACGTGTTAGTACCGTAATTATCTATTGATTCTAATTATAAATTGTAGTAATATACAACATTAATTTTAACCATTTCATAACAGTACTTATTCAAATAAGAGCGCTAATAGAAGAAAAGGTAATGAGCAACTTTGGACACACAATAGAGGTATGTTTTAATTAGTGGGTGTGGTTTATTCATTCCTTATATAGGATTATAATGTTCTTGACTTACTGGGTAAAGGTGGGTTTGCATGTGTGTATCGTGCAAAATGTAAAGAAACAGGACTTATCGTTGCTATTAAAATGGTAAGGGGCGTGGTTACTTAATAATTACTAATATGTTTTCATATAGATTGATAAAAAGTTAATGCAAGCTGCAGGAATGACATCACGTGTTCGTAATGAAGTTGAAATACATTCGCGATTAAAACATCCTTCCATTCTTGAGGTAACAGTTATATGATATATCACATGATAGTCACATGACCTCTCTCTAGTTGTATAATTATTTTGAAGATGATCATTATGTTTATTTGATACTGGAATTATGTGAAAAAGGAGAATTAAACAGATATCTTAAAACAAAGAGAAAAACATTGTCAGAAAAAGAAGGTACATGTAACGTATAGTATCTTATGGTATTACTCTCTCTCTCTCTCTCTCTCTCTCTCTCTCTCTCTCTCTCTCTCTCTCTCTCTCTCTCTCTCTCTCTCTCTCTCTCTCTCTCTCTCTCTCTCTCTCTCTCTCTCTCTCTCTCTCTCTCTCTCTCTCTCTCTCTCTCTCTCTCTCTCTAGTTCGACGTATTTTAAGACAAGTTATTGAAGGTTTAATTTATCTTCATTCATATAATATAATACATCGTGATCTGTCATTATCTAACCTACTTTTAACAACCTCAATGAATGCAGTAAGATCTTATAATACAAATTTATTACAATTATTGATTTATAGAAAATTGCTGACTTTGGTTTAGCAATACAATTAGATCTACCTGATGAAAAACACTACACAATGTGTGGAACACCTAATTATATTGCACCGTAAGATCACATGACTTTTGTTCATTATCATGTGACTTTGTTGATAGGGAAATAGCTAGCCGAGGAGCTCATGGCCTTGAGTCTGATGTTTGGTCCTTAGGATGTATGATGTACACATTATTAGTTGGTACTCCACCCTTTGATGTAAGTACTTACTATATATATAGTTAATATAATGTCTTCTATTAGACTGATGGAGTTAAAAGTACTCTAAAAAATGTGGTACATGGTAACTTTAAAGTACCAAGGTAAAGTTGACATGTACCTTTTTTATCATCTCTTTCTCCTCGTGTAGTTCTCTGTCATTAGAAGCTCAAGACTTGATCATTGCTTTATTACAGAAGGTATTAACAATAATATAAAGAGTACATGTATAAAACATGTCCTGTAGAGTCCATCTCAACGACCCAGTTTACATGATATTTTACAACATCCCTTTATCAATGGGACACATCAAGAAGCCACACCTCCTAAGAAATTGTTACAATCAGTGAGTTAATAAATACCATGTCCCTATTAATTAATTTTTAATAGATGAGTTCAGATGGTATGTTATCTTCAACATCAATGGATAGTGGTCATGTTACCATGGCAACCATTAACTCTGCTCCTAGTAGTAGATATAGTAGTAGGCGTGGCCCAATGAAGGCAACACTTCGTCCATCAGGTGTTCCTGTTGATCCATTGACTACAAAATCTACAATTATGTTAATGGGACATCGAAGATCTCGTAGTTTAAATGAAATAGGTGTGGTCAGCAGGGAGAATGATCTTTATACCAAACCAATTGAAGTGTCTCAACCTCCTAAAAGAGAGCCCCTTAATACAGAGAGATTACGAGCAATTACTCAACAAACAAGAACTGCTACTGTCAGCATTAATGATTATGGACTTGTTGTTTTAAAGTTTGCTAAAAGTGTTAATAAAACTCCAGAAATCATGGAAATATCATCAGATGGACAACAAGTAAATATCTTTTTCTTTACTCTATTAAATATATTATTAACATTAGATAAGGATCTATCGTTGGGGAGAACCCTGTAATGAGCAGTCATCTAGCCAGTATAAAGGCTACAAATTACATTATACCTTTACTTACACTGAACTGCCATTAAAATACTCCAAGAAATATGAGTATGCTGTTCAGTTTGTACATTTAGTACAATCTAAAACCCCCAAGGTATAATATGAACCATTATATTGTGTATTGTACATATCATATTAGGTTACCCTCTATACTGAGATTGCCAAATGTATGTTAATGGAAAATGGACCTAATCCTGATTTTGAAATGGCCTGTTATAATGGTAGATGTCCTAATTAGTGGGTGTGGCTTAAATGTATTATGTAGGTACTAAACTTCACTTGAGGAAGAATGTGGTCAAATGTGATGGTCCATCTATGAATTATACATTTGATGGTTCGCAAACAATGCCACAAGATATCAAGGATTTATATGATATTGGTTTAAAAGTAAGGACATTTCTATTTTATTGATATAACTTGTCAATATAGTGTCGTACTCGCTGTCAAGAGATTGAACAGACAATAGAAAGAATACAGTCGTCAGATGAAACTCTTTTTCCTGTGACAATCAGAAGGTCCTACTATTTAATTAAAGGGGTGTGGTTATTACTTCCCATTATAGGAGACCTACAACAACATGTGATAAAGCTCCTCCTACTTCATGTACAAGTCAATTATATCAAACATCGCCTTCAATAGTACATCCTGTACTTGTAGTGAGTTTTAGTGGGTGTGGCTTAATTATTAAAATTTAATTATAGGAGTCTCAATCAACATATAGAACAATAAAACGTTGTCATAGTGACATCACCAATAGTTCAATTACTAGACAGAGAACATTAAGTGATGGAAGATCGAATATTATAAAAAGTCTACATATTCCAGGCATTGGTTGGTCATCCCAGGTACTACACTATAGTTTAGTATCACTGTGCAATCATCTATGATACCATTTTGTTAATATAAATGGTATCGCTATTATATATATGCGTATGTAATTTAGTTGGCATCTGGTGAAGTATGGGTCCAATATGATGATGGTCATCAACTCAAGTTATCATCTAGTACAGGAGGTGTGGTTCATATTGACAGAATTGGACATGAACAAAGGTTAGTATTATATAACATGATGTACATATTATAATGTTATATTAACAGATATTGCAGTAATGACTCACTACCTGAGATAGTTCGTTGTAAATTACAACAAATGCCACATATACTAGATACACTCATGTCATCATAATAATAATTAATAATAATTAATAATATTAATGAGCACTACCTGTTGTAGTATCAGTGTTATGTTTATTATGTCCACTTTGGTTGTTATAGCGATAACGTCTATGATCACGGTTGTCATATCGATAATAATTATTACCATAACCATAGTTATAATTGGGTCGATAAGACTGACCTTTGTTTCGTTTACTTTTCTGATTTTGTCGAGAGGTATTCTCTTTACGTTTAATATCTTCTAAAGGTAGAGTTTGGTCTTCATTTTGAGTACTAGATGGAGGATTGACAATATTATCCTCATCTTCAAGATTTGGCTCCTCAGGAATCTCACTAGTGACAGTCTTTGATTCGAAAGAACTTTCAGCTAGGGAATTCTGAGATATAGGGGGTGTGGTTATAGGTGTTTTATCTTGTGGGGTTGCCTCATCATTAGGTGGTTGTTCTATTTCAGGAGATGGTCCAGGAAGATATGGAGGACGAGGTGGCATTATCATTTGAGGTGGTATCATCATAGGAGGCATACTATATGGTACTGGAAACCATGGCATTGCTCCAGGCATCCACATAGGATACATTGGAGGATAAGGAAACATAGGATGTGGCATTAATTGAGGGGGCAATAACATTTTTTCTTCAGATGAATCCTCAGCTTCAAGCGTTTCATCACCTTCTTTAGGAGGGGGTGTGTCCTCACGAGTTATAGATGGAGACATTGTACCAGAAGGACTGGTTGGAGAAGGAGGACCAGTTATACTACTTTTCTGAACTTGTTCTTTCTTGATTTCAGTAGCAGCTGTTAGTGTGGGCTCTTCTTCTGTAATTTCACTTTCAGCACGACTAGTATATGATGTTGTAATACTAAACTGACCATCATTATACTGAGCTGAACTTGTAAACTCTTCTAATGTCATACATTGTAAATCACTAAGAGAGTCTTCCAACAGAGGATCTGTCACATATTTTGTGTAAATACGAAGACATTTTTGTGCAAATTCAAAGAGAAACTGCTGCTTACCCTCTATAAAATATAAGATATATTAACAATAAATATAGACCACACCTACCTATTGTACTGGTACGTAATAAATGAAGAGGTGGATCCATTTCATGTATAACAAACTGGGCGGGGTTTGTAGAATACATGAAAGGTGGAAATTGGCTACCAGCTGTTGCATCACTTACAGGAGGAGGACCATCAATATGGAGCGTACTAGAGACAGTAGTATCTTTAGAATAACCTCCATGAACAGGGTTAAGTATAGGCCATTCACATTCTGGGGCTTCAGTAATTGATGTCAGTTGATTTTGAGATGACGCATCTATCATTGCATGTCCCATTAAAGAAGACATATGAATTGTTGTATCAGACCATCGACCATCAGTTGGAGGTGGTTGAAAAGGGAAGGAAATAGGATGGGTGTGGCTTCCAACAGGTGGAACATAACCAGATGATGAAGTAACAGGTGTTTCATTATTATTCTCTATGATAACATCACTAGGTGGAGTAATATTATCCTCACAACTTGGTGGTGAAGGGGTGACTCCATCAGAACCAACAAGAGGTTCTCCTCCTTTAACCTTAGGATGTGTAGTAACTGATGTTGGCAAAATAGTTCCAGGTTTAATGTAACCATCACTTTTGGCTGGACTTGATGAAAGAGATGTGGTCACAGGTTTTTTGACACTTGTTGTAGTAACAGACGTTTCATTCTCTTTTGTTGTTTTCTGAGACTTTTGAGATTTTGAAGTTGCTCTCCCATCAATCTTCTTTTTAGTAGGTTCAATTTGTCTACCTTGTTTC
Organism: Xestospongia muta; assembly: GCA_963693285.1. Classification (NCBI taxonomy): domain Eukaryota; kingdom Metazoa; phylum Porifera; class Demospongiae; order Haplosclerida; family Petrosiidae; genus Xestospongia; species Xestospongia muta. Next base: position 66,064 of record OY848919.1, on the reverse strand, counting down.
CTTTGACCACTCCCACTTTGTAACATAATATCTTTAACTGGTACAGTAATTCTGGAATAATATAGGATAATATCAAATTGTTATTATAATCATGGATACACTCACTGCTTTCTTGACTGAGTCAGATACACCTAGTAATAACAGAGAGATAATAAACAAACCAGCCCTAATGAGTCCTCCAAACTATGAATATTAATAAGTTAATAAATATTATTACCTTAACCTTTATTTGTTGACCATTGGATATACTATCTATTTCACAAGGTTGGGTGTGGTCATCTAATTTAACCTGTATGTGATACTAATATTATCATTAACAAACTTCTAGTACATACGTGACATTTATCTCCAACTTTAAATTGTAATCTAACAGCTAATTGTTGATCTTTCATTTCTCGAGCTAAAGAAGATAGTAAGAGTGTTCTTATCATATAAAATGGCTTACATCGACGTTCTCTTGAAGCTACTTCCAATGAAATGTTAGAATAAAGATGATGAGAAAGTGCCTTTAAAAGTTCCAATGGATATTTGTTTAATTCTCTATCACGTAGATAATCGTCATGTAGATCTCTTGACCTCAAATTTTGAACTCTACGACGTAATGGTTGATGCATACCGCATTTTAAAACAGAGTCCATTAATAACTCATACAATAAACCTAATAATAATTAAACATGTGGGCGTAGATAAATAATATACTTACTTTGACAGACAGCTGTAGACCGTTCATCTGTTTCCTTCCAGACAGTGTCATAATGGTTAGAACCAGTATACGCCAACATGATCTAAATATTGATAATAACCAGGAGACATGATTATCAACTTACAGAATTATCATCAAGACAAGTCTTCGTTCCAAGGTATTCTTTGACGTTGACTCCACCTCTTTCCTCTTCACTATAAACAATAATAGTACGATTTAGTAAATCTGATAATGCCACAAGTTCCATCTCTCCACCCCATAACTAAATAAATTAAATTATTAAAATATGATATAGTAAATATATTCCATACCACAGAATTACTTAATTTCCAGCAATAGTCATCAACTGATATAGTTAGAAACTATAGAACAACAAAATTATAATATATTAATTAATGGAATTTAATTACGGATTTAAAGTAGTCCTTGTTATTTTTGATATGTCTAGCACAGTGACGTCTTAACGTCCAATGACTAGATTGTGTCTGCCATACCTACATGACATAGAACATGTTATTATCTGATACGATATCAATGTACTTGCTCAGCAACAGCTCGAAATAAACATGATCCATCTTTAGCAATTGCTTTCCTCTTAAGATCTCGTTCATTGAGAAAACGATCAATAGCTGACTGTCTCTTAGGACCAATCCATTTAGACATGGTTTCCAATTAATGCTCAGTTATTCTCCAATTCTTGATAGATAGTCACTTGAGAGTAGGTTCTGGTCAACTGGATTCAGAGACAAACTCCACCTCCCACCTTCTCTAGGTATGCCAGTAAGTCACAAGGGGAATTTCCCGACTAAGGTTGTCTACTGCACATGCGCAGAATACAAACAAGATGGCGGATTTCGAAGATGATGCTTCTTTTGAAGTGGTAGTACCTGGAGAAGATAAAAAGATAGATACTGCAAAAGATGGTACTTAATAGGAATTTTGATTATAATTTATTTGTTATAGTTGAAGATATCGTAGCTCAAATTATTCCTGGAGTTACTAGTCTAAAATTAAGTGGTAATTCATATGGTATTGAAGCTGCTGCAGCTATTGGTGAAGCATTATCACATGTATCTAGTTTAAAACAAGCTCTGTGGAGTGATATGTTTGTTAGTAGATTAAAAACAGAAATTCCACCAGCACTGGTAAGATAGATGTGTGTTGAATGAATGTAACTCCACCCACTTAGTCATCATTAGGAGAAGGTTTAATAATAGCAGGAGTCCATTTAGTTGAATTAGATTTAAGTGATAATGCATTTGGTCCGACTGGTGTAGAAGGTGTCACTACATTATTGACAAGTGAAGTCTGTTATTCTCTAAAAATTCTCAAATTCAATAATAATGGCTTAGGTATTGGTGGAGGAAAGGTACCGTGCCTCCTGTATTAATTAAACAATAATTAAATTTATTTTGTAGATATTATCTCGAGCACTATTAGATTGTCATAGTCAAGCTGCTGATGATGGCTACCAATTTGGACTACAAGTATTTCAAAGTGGACGTAACAGACTTGAAAATGAGGGAGCAACTGCTTTAAGTGAAGTATTTGAAGCAAGTTGCCTAGCAACCAGTCATATAGTATGACGTTATATAATTATATAGATATTAGGTACATTAGAAGAGATCTCTCTGCCACAAAATGGTATATATTCTGAAGGTATTACAGCATTAGCTACTTCAATGAGCAAGAACCCTCATCTTAAAGTACATCAATGACACATCATAATAGTATATGATATTATATTGTACAGGTTATAAACCTCAGTGATAATACATTTGGTGAAGAAGGATCATCTGCCATTGCTAATATATTACCAGATTTACAAAAATTACAAGTTATTAATTTTGGAGAATGTCTAGTACGTTCTGAAGGAGCTATAGCTTTAGCCACAGCATTAATGGATGGTCATCTATTGTTAGAAGTAAGGTTATTCTAATAGACTGTTAGGTATTGTGTTATCAAGGAGTTAAATTTAAGTTATGGTGAACTTGATATTGGAGCTGGGACTGCTGTAGTTAATGCAATGAATAACAAAGATCAGTTGAGAGTTTTAGATCTTAATGGTAAGTGAGGACATGACTATAATTGTTAACGTGGTGGGTGTGGTTTATAGGTAATATATTTGGTGAAGATGGCATTGAGACAATACGAGAACTGTTAGAGGTCAAAGGTCATCTTGATGCATTAGGTTCATTAAGTGATGATGAGGGTGTAGAAAGTGATAATGCAACAAGTGAGGATGACCAAGACAAGAGTGATGTACAAGTTCATGAACATGAAGAGGTGTCTCCTTACATTATGGTCACACACCCCTAATTATAATATTTTGTTAGATAACTTTGGACAAGTGGCTAGATAGTCCCTCAGAGAAAGGACTACTCGCATTAGGTGAAGAGAGACTAACTTTATTACAGAATTATTTAACAGTGAGTTCAAGCTGTTACTATATTTAGTATCACACTGTGTATCTATTTTTAGAGTACACCGTCACTGGACACTTTAGCTAAGATTTTTATTAAGGTATAGTATTATGCAATATCTTTTATTTGATTGGTCCATTTAGGTTGCTATTGGATACACTATCCCACTCGCCAATAATGAATTATCATTATATCAATCAATTGTACATCAATTTATAGGTTAGTGTCCAGTATTACATAATATAGTATTGTGTGTATATTAGATACCTGTATCCAGCCAATATGTGAAGATGGACATACTACTGACTTCCTTAACATTATTCTGACTGTTTTGGGGTTAATAAAGGTACATTAATTGAAGGGAGGTGTCTCTTATCAATATTTGCTTGATAGCATGAAGAGAAGTTTTATAAACCTGTTAAACCAGTTGATGGACCACTATTAGCATTAACACATTATTTAGCAAGACAATCTTATTTTCCTGAACATTGTCGAGACATCCTAATTGCTTTAATTTCCAAGTAAGTGCAGGGACTCACTCATTATATTATTATCTCTGTTGTTGTTTATATAGACCTTGTTCTATCGATAATTTCATTGAACTCAGACCAATACTACTCTATCAATTACATAACTGATATTACATAACTGATATCTCTTCTTCTAAGTACTTCTCTGTCTACTAGTGATAGTTGATCTGTTCACATTAACTTGAAATTGATAGCAATAGCAGTAATGTTCAGTGTGATTCTACAAAATGTAATAGTAATTAGTGTAATTAATTAATAGGCGGCTTACATACCATTGAACGAGGACTAGGTAATACTTTGGAGATGTTGTATGGATGTTCTAAGAAGTAATCCTGTATTGCAGGTTGTTCAAGACTATCTAGATAGAGTGGATTACTTGTCACATAGAGACGATACTGATCAATGATTTTGTCCATTTTACAACCTAATACAATACAATATTATATCGATATATCAGTGTATCTTGCCTTTGGGTATATAGGTCTTTATAAACTTCTGAAGTGACCCTCTCTTTTTATCTTTACATGCATCAACTTTCTCATGAGAAAATAACACTTGAACACTTCCTAAAAATATATTACAATGTACAAATTATATAATAAACTTACCAGTTTGTTCCAAGCAGAGCAATGTCAAATATACTGGCTTCTCAAAATAATTATAAAATAGAAATTTTAATTGTCCACCATCACTTAAAGAGATTGGCTCACCTGTTGATAAACATTACTTCATAACACACTAAATATAAAGAACTTACCTACTGGACTATTAGTACCATATACTTGTATTTGAAGTGGGACAAGTGGTAAATTGAAAACATGAAGATTTCTAGCAACAATAGGAGATGGAAAAGAATACTTTGAAATGAATCTATCAGTAGTTTGAATGTTACGTTCTAAATTGACTCTATTCGAAAATGCTACTTCAAATATTTCAACTGATTTCCCTAACAGATATATAATATAAAGATACCATTGAACAATATATAAACCACCTACCATTTGGAGGACGAATGACTATCATTTTAGAGAGATCTATTGGAGTAATATGATTGTTAGTGAAATATATAGTTATTGGAGTGAGTTGTGAAGGTACTAATGTCAGATATTCTCCTGATTGTATTTCTATCAGACCATTTACATTAGGATGTGGTAATATCTGTTGTCTATGATCTGATATATAAAACTGTAGAACTAAAACAAAACATAATAAAATTACAATACATTATAATTACCTTCATTCTCATCAGGATATTGGTACAGTTGAAAACAAAATAATGCTGTGTCTTCCATTTTGAGTGGTGTTATTGTTATTTGAGAAGCTGAACAATATATTTGTTTTTGACCACAGACATCATATGATTTTAAATCAATAATAACTGATGATCTAACATGTGACGGTCCTTCATAACGTTCACGTGATAATAAGTTAACTTTCTCTTGCCAACTCACAGAATATTTCCCTGGCAAACAAGAGTCAGGATGGGCTAATAAAATGTTAATAATATCATCATAACACATTTAGTAACATTACTTCGTAGTTCTATATCAGTTATATAATGTGATCTTCTAAATGTTATATCAAACTCCGCAGGAGATCGTTGTGGGCACCAAAAGTTATGTTGTTCATATTTGCACAGTGCATTATCAGGTGGACATCCATCATAAGATGATGATGCATCTATTTGAAACATCTTTTGTTTGTGTCGTTCTAAACTAAGCAAAGGATCTTATGGAGAGTTATTATATAATACAATATCTTATTACTATACCTGATGGTATGGAATACATATAACAATAATGACGTAGGTCTTTTATATAGTCACATTGTAGTGATTGTAAATATTTGCTTTGTCCAATTCTCTCTAATAACAATATATTACATTAAGATATAATAATGTCTTACCTAATATACTCTTGACATGATCAATAAAAGAGACACTAACTTTGACTTGTCCAGTTAAATCAGTTACTTCAAATATATTAGATATTTGTTTTACTTTTAATCCAGTTTGAGTACTTTGTATCAAAAATATATTAAATAAAAATGATATTTTTTAAATTACCTGGTAGTATGTCGTAGAGTAGGTGATTTATCAAGATAACTCAATAATTGACGCTCTAAATTATCATAATTATTATAAAGAGATCATTACTGTTACTAACCAGTTTCTTTATTGTTAACATCAACAAGAACAGGGAATTGGTCTTCACTAGCCAAAGTACATTGTACATGGACATATGATATAATTTGGTGGTCCTGGTCCTGTTATATATAAAACAATTATTAACAACAAAAACTAACTTGTAAAATATCTTGAATTAATTTTTGAAACTTTTCTACATCAAGTATTTCTACCACACATGTTTCTTTGGTTGCTATGATAACTTTGGCTTTGAATAATAACTGAGGTTTATACACATGATATACATTAACTTCCTCTCCTTGCATTAATCCCAATAAAGTACCAACCCTCAGATCTATTTTTGAGCTGACAGTCTTCTTGTCTGGTAATATATTTGTAAACCCATAAACATACAATGATGTAGGTATGCTGCCAGTATTGAACAAAACACGCTCTGCATCTCCCTAAATAAAGTCATGTGACAGTCACATGACATCCACATGATACATAACTGACTGATATAAAGGGCTCAGTTGATGTCTCCATTGTGAACCAACGTAATGTAATAGTTTGATATAACTGATAATGGTTGACAAATTGTAGACTATCACAAAATATACATACAAATATTATGATAATATGTTCTCTTACTTTTCTCCTTTCCATGATCTAAGAACTTTAGTCAAAATGTCAGTTAATTTTCGCTCATATTTTTCCTCAAATTGTTGGATTTTCACTTGCAATTTTGGTCTGGTTGCTATGACAACTGTCCTACATGTATATATATATATATTATGATATTGGCAATAATATGAAATACCTGGTACTCCAATGACATAACTGTTTCCATGGTAACATCTTCAATAAATCATAATAATTTTTATTAATCAATTAAGGAGATGACTACCTCAATATATGGAGGACACCAACAACAATCTATAATAACTGTTATTAATGTAGTTGGTAAATGTTCTAGACAAATGTTGAGTTGTTCATCAGTTAAGCAATCCGACTAAAACATTATTTAACAGTGTCAATTCAACAGGTAGGAGACCTACCATGTTTTTACTTTTATCAAATACATCTTGCAGTAGTAGACAAGTGACCTCATCCTAAGTGACAAAAGGAGGCAGATCAGTTTGTACAAGTAATTATCAAGTACATTACTTTGGTCATAAAAGCCAGCCCACTTATATAGACTGTAACAACAGTCTCACTGTGGCACCAACATACCAGATGCTAAGATCATATAGAATACATATAAATGAGATATAGTATTACTTGTTTGACACAATCAGTTATAATTCCCATTCTATTTTCATAGCCTTTATTTGACAAATCCTGTGCAAGTACATGGCCAAAATCTACAATAGTATATCCTAGATCTTTAAAGATTGACTTGAGAGTTTCCCTAGATAGGATATCATAACAATTTATAACATAATATGGTATTATACCTGTGTCCATTGTCACTAAGTAACAAGTCAGTGATTTTACTGTCTCGAGTTAGCGTCTTGTAATGGTCCATTGTTATCTCAATGAACAATTTATCTTTGAACAATATATATCTACATAATATTAATTGTTCTTTATATGTTACCTTGAGGTGTAGGTTCATCTTTACTTGTAGGTATATCTACTTCAATTCCTGCAGATGTTAATTTCATTAGTAAAAACCGGTCAGAGTGAAGATGTTCATTAGTTTTGACCATTTCTTGCACTATTATTGAACAAAGTGGTACTATCATGTCATATGTAATATAACTAACATACCTTTCTTCGTGACAAGTGTTGAAATATGTTGATGCTTTAAAGATGTCTTGTCTTCTCGTAAAGAGACAATGAGGCCTAAAAGACCATTCATACCACTTGCTCGAATAATTTCAAGAAGTCTCTCAACTCTGACATCTTGGTTAATGTACGGTGATACTAAATCACGATAATTCTCTGTTGATACTAATCCTTGTGTCATCAAACGTGGTAATAATGGTGTGACATCAATGTTAGCTGCAATATCTGCAAAACAATCCCGCAATACTTGTAATAAACAGTCAGCTTGTGAGCTTTGACTTTGCTGTTTGGCAGTTGCAGCTTTTTCTAGCTTTTGAAGTGCTAACTCATGTTGAGGACAACTGTCCTTGGTTGCATTTAATGCAGCTAAGAATGCATTTATAGCCAACTGGCCTTGTTTATAAACATACTGCAATATTTGCAATACACTGCCTTCTTCAGGTTTTGCATCTCTCACAATTGGAGCTAATACTGGTCTTCCTTTTAGAGCTGGTAACAATTCTTGCACATCTACTAAATCCTGCAAAATACGTTCATTTTCCTTCAGGATCTCTGCAGTTACCACAACAACATCTTCAGACATTTGTGCAGTTTCAGACATATTGTCATTAATAATTATAATTTTCATAAATCTAAAATGGATGACTTGTTAAAGGATGTGGTGCTCAAATTATTAACTAATCAACCTGAAGATCCTTTCCACTACATCTGTGATCAGTATCTTTCATTTAATATAATTCTATTTATAATAGGTATGTTCCTTAAATGGATAACTAGTTTGTCTACATTAGCTAGTGGACCTCATATTGGTCTGACACAAGCATTAGATCTTATGAGATCATTGAAATATAATGATTCTTTTGAAGAGAGCTTTAATGACAAGGTATACTCAATCTTTGTATTGTTATGTGAGAAAGAACTACAAGGTAACTAAAGATTCAGGTAAATAAATAAAATTAATGATTAATTATAGGGTTGACCTCATTAGAGTTGGGAATACCATTTAATGTTTATCAACAATTTATTGAGCAATTATTGACACCTGGGTAATTAATGATAAAAATATATTTTAAATATTTAAAAATAGAAATAATGGAGAAGAAAAGTTCAAGACATCTCTCTATTCTCTACAAGAACCTTATCTTTCATATCAATCATTTCATAAAGCTGTGTCATTATATTTATCATTTCAAGGTATGATAACAATAACTTGTGACTTCTAGTTTAATGATAATTATAGAATATTGTCGACTAAGTAATGAGGTGTACAGTCAAATCACCATGACAACAGATGTTGAAGCAACTATAGTACTAACAGAACTGGCTGGTGCTGTTACTAGGGGTACACCCCTTCAATTAAGGTATTTAATTAAACTAAAATCTACTTATTAACACTACTTTTCTAGTTCATTTGATAAAAACAAAGACAAAAGCACAACAATTACTAGAGATCAATTTATTTCAACAGCTATTAAGATATTTATAGAATATTTAGAACAACAAAAACAACAACAACAACAAAAGTAGTAGTCCACAAAGTAAAATACAAAGATGTTTCAAATTTGTCATATTTGAATGAAGTTGAGATATTTCAAATATTACTTGATCCAACTACATGTAAAATAAACAGAAGAGGTTTATAATATTATATGTACCTTTCTATTAAGTGTTTTAAGATCAAGATCTTTGTGCTCAGAGATAGGAGGATCTTTTGTAGTAATGACTTCATTGGAATAACGACATTTTAATCTATTAATTACAATATAACTCCATCCAATAAATTATGAATTAACCTGTATTCCTGAATTGTACTTGGATTGATAGTTTTCCAAAAGTTAACAAGATCAACTGAATCAGGAGGACTAGCTCCATGTTCAAATTGATGAGATTGAATGAGAAACTTGTCTTGTTCAATAGACTCTTTATTGTTACCAGCTATTAGTAACACTTGTACACTTGCTTTGGATTTCCCATCAATAATATTAATATTAGGACGTACTTTATACCGACGTGGAGCAGTAGTTTTGATCTAACACAAGTAAATCCAGTTAATATAACATTTGAAGACTTACTTTATAAGCTATTGTGTTATCAGATAGATTTGTCAGTTCTAATGTACAAAATAATTCATCTTCAATATCACCACAAAACAATAGCTCATCAAATGGACTATATAACATAGGAGTTCACTTTGGTTGCCATAGTAACCACTTACCTAATTTGTAGATATCCTATTGTTTTTCTACCTTGTTCTATTGAGGGCAACATTCCATAATCAATACTATTTGAGAGAGAGGGTAAAGAATGTCGTTCTGAGGACTAGAAAGAAGTGAGTATTCAAGTATAAAGTAATAGTTAACCTGTTGTGAATTCATAAGTCGTTTTACTTGTCTTCTTCGATATCCTGGACTAGCAACAGTCCCTCGTAATAACTGTCTATCTTGAGTACGTCCATAAAAATCCATGTCTTCATCAGATCCGAAACGACTTTGACGAGTAGGGGGTTGACTCACTGCAAATCTAACCTACATATCACATAATATATATATATAATATAAGAAATAATATGTTAATTTAAATTAGTTATATAAATATTTAATTAAAATTGACTTGTCTCTCTTTCTCTTCTTGTTCTTGTTGTTGTTCATCATCTTCATCATCTTCTGGTTGTCCCAAAGGATCTCTAGACCATATAAATTGTCCTTCATGTTCAACTTCAGCTTTATATTGTTGTGGATCATAAATCCAGTCATCTTCTCCCCCAAACTGCACTAATAATTGATCTGGAGATATAAAGTCTGTAATATCAGACTTTGTTACAAATCTAAAGAATGGTAAATTTGTAAAAAAGAACACCACACCCATTTAATTACTTTATTTTACGAACTGCTGCTTCACTTAACCACGATTTAATAAGTTTCCAAGCAGCTAATTATAATATTAATATATGAAGACAATCATATAACTTACCTTGTAATAACCACGGCATTTCAAATACAAGAATGTAACCTGATAAATATAATTAATTAGTAGTTATTAGTGGGTGTGGCTTACCAAGCATATTCGGGAAATAAAATTTGAAGGCATTAATGAGAAATTTGATGAAGTCAAGATCCATATTACTAAGGCCACATTGAGACATGTCAAATATTAGAGTTATTTTCTTGTTAGGATATTTACGAGACTACAATGAATGACTATATCTCATAAAATGGGTGTGGTAATAACCTACGAAGGATTCCAGTGCAAATACAAGATATTTCTGTAGTTCTGACATTTGTCTTGTTCCTTTTTTGTGAAAACGACAATGTAATATCACTAAATATAATATAATAATAATTATAAATAATTACTGCTAATTTACCCAAAGTATTCTGATCTCGATCATTTCCATGGTGATAAGCGAAACCCACATCATACAAGGAGAGATCTAGCTCTTCATACTTCAAATCTAATATGAGATGATGTCATCATTACATCATACATAAAATACCTTGAACACCAAATGACTTTCTCCATTTAAGAGCATCCACCTGTAGCACATATTATTTAAGATGACATCATTCTCACATCATTTTACCATCATTTCATAAGCTGCTTCTTTATCTCCAAATTTATGTTTAATAAATCGACTGATATAATGAAGATTATATTTGATACGTTGAATATCTCGACTGTCAATGTCAGGATTCTCTGAAGGACATCATAAATCTAAATATTAAATTATAAAATTACCAGAATGTTCCTCTAAAAACTGTTTCTGTAATTCTTTAGCTACCAGTTCAACATCACTCTATCAATGAAGTAACAGAAAATAGATCATTATAAAAAAATACTGATTACCAATGAATTAGATGCCATGATAGTCACTTCTAATTAAAGCCCATTGGTTAAAAATAATAAATTAACATACAATAATAATTATTAATTTAAAAATTATTATTTAGGTGGTTGGTTCATTTTCTTCTTGTTCCTCAGTAATTTTGATATCCAGTCCTTCAATAGGTACAATGAGATTATCATCTGTCATTAAATCATATTTTATGACATAACGAGTAAAACGTTTACATAAATAGGTCTTCTCTTCAAATTCATCAAATAGCTTTCGATGATGATAGTAAGCATGTGAAAAAATACGATAAATTCTTCGTGAAATAGAACTCAATTTTTGGACAGAGTTATCTTTGATAGAGACACGACTTGGAAAGTGTTTGATACTATTAAGTAATGATGATGCACCGTGTAATGTATGTAGTGTATAATCAAGAGCTGAACATTCTTTCGGTTGATAGTGAGCAGCACATAAGAAAATCCATTGTTCAGTTGCTGTCATTTGTTTACAAATTGATGGATCACATTCTTCTAAAAGATAGACAGCCAGAGAATTTAACTCATTACAGAATTGGCGCATATGTTCGTATTTCCATGAGGCCTCATCTTGTCCAGGAGGTGGTTCTAGTATAGTCTCTACGTCTTTGTAATTCTTCCTTATTAACTGCTGAATGTACTGTTGAACTAATTGAGAAATATCACGTAATCTTATAATAATGATATACTACTAACCAGCTAAGATTGTGTCCATATCATTAAAATCTTGATCAGGCCAATTATAAAAGTCTTGCGCTTTCGTACCAGGTCTATTTCTACGTAGTAAGCCCTCCTCAACTTTAGCCATTTTGTCTTCACAGTAACAGCAGCATACGGAAATGAACGGAATTAAGATACGGATTTAATATTAAGGAGTGTGGTTAAGATGGCGGCGGCCTTGATGCAGTTGATGTCAGCTCCCATTATTGATTATAAACGAATACGGCAACTTTTAGAAGATGGTGTTGATCCATTAATGAGTCCATTACAATTAGCATTAGAGCTAACGTCTGAGTCACTAGTCCAATTATTGCTAACGTATTGCGATAAGTCAAAGTTATTGAATCCAAACATAACATTATTACATTATGCTTGTAGACATAGTAATACGGAATGTGTCGAGTTATTATTAAATGCTGGATTTAAAGAGTATCATTTATTGAATTCAATACTGCCTGATTCAGGAGATACTCCATTAATTTGTGCAATTTCTAACTCTTCTAACATTGTAACTATATTATTATCATATGGTGCTAACCCTAATATTTGTAATGCTAAAGGTTGCTATCCAGTTCATTTTGCTGCTAAATGTGGAAATATCCAAATATTAGATGATTTAAATTCACATGGTGCTCTATTTATTGTTCAAGATGGTCAAAATAATACTCCATTACATGGGTGTATACATATTGAAGTTCTAGAATACTTAGTAAGATCTCATCACGTTGACCCTACAATTAAGTGAGCTATATTTAGTTTTTTAAATGTTATGATAATGTTATTCTTTTAGAAATATCAGAGGTTTGACAGCATCTATGATTGCTGAGAGAACTGGTAATGAAATGGTTGCAATAATTCTTAAAGATTTAGAGAAATACTGGTATGGTCACAAACGAAGGGCAGCATTACGTCGTTTAACGTGGTACATTCATGATACAGTTCATGAAGTTGGCTGGAAGATATCATTATTTATTATTTTATTATGTATAGTTTGTGCTTGGGTTGTTACTGTATATATTTATGGAAAGCATCCTTTCCAATGATTCATGTTATTGGGGGTGTGGCATTTGCTTACAAGTCACACCTACCATTTTTGAATTTTAAAATAAAAAATGGACCAATTTGAGGATATTTCTTTTGATAAAGGACTTCAAGAGGTAAGACGTGAAGTCTGGCATATTTTTGATCACATTTTTTTCTTCAGAACAATTGTTACATTCATTCTGAAATGATCTTAATTCAACAACAACTTGAAGTAATTGACTTGATTATGATAAAGTATATTTTATTTAATGAACAAACTATTAGAGTCAACTGGACAAACTAGCTGAACGAGAGAGAGTGTGTAAATTACGAGAGGAAGGCCTTATAAAACAAGTTGAAATAATAAAGGAAATTGAAGTTCTGCTTTGTAAGCGTCAAACTAAACTTGATGAAAAGGAGGACCACCTGTTAAAATGGGAATTAACATTACAAGAGATATCAATAATGATAGGAGAGAAAATATCACTTACAGACAAGAAAATAGTTCATGAAAACCAACGGTTAAAAGATGGTTTTGAAACACTTCGCCGAAATCATCTTCATCTTAAGACAGAGGTTAGTTGGTAGTAATATATATATATAATACTTTAATAATTATATTAGTTGCAAAAGTTGTCATCTAAAAATGAAGTGTTAGTTCATCAGATATCTAGTTTACAAGGTCGACTAACTAATTTACAGGTACCATATCGATGTAATGTTTAATGATGTAACGTTTAATGTTAATTAATTATTATTATTTAGAGAATTAAAACAGATCCTTTACCTCCTCCTTGTGAGGGTGTGGTCAAAATGACCAAACCAAAAACAAAAGTTATGAAACGAAATAAAGTGAGCATTTAATAATATTATGACAACTTCATTAGTCTGTATTAGGTAACCATGGATACAACAAGTTATGACATGTTATCCCTAGTATTACATTGGCTAGTAAAAGTCCAACTTTTTATTCAACATCACCATAACAATGAACAAGATAATATTATAAAGGAAACAAGATCATTGTGTTGTAATGTATTACCATCACTTGTTGCAGTAATAAATCATGTCACCAGTCACATGACCCTTCTCAAAGAAGATTTTCTATTGAGTTTACTTGAGTTTACACATATGACTGTTAGTAATATACAGAAGGTATATAAGAGTGTGATATATTATAATCCTAATAATATATTATTTATTAGTCCTCGACTTTGGCCACATCTTTAAGACGACTTGGGGTTTTGATAACAACATTATGTGAGAAGTTAGGGGTAATTAAAAATGTAAATATTAATATTTTATGTTCTCTGATTGTACTACAAAGTACTCCTCAAGGTAAGTAATAAATTGATGATAAAAAAGTTTTAATATGTAAATTAGTTGACTCAATAGCTAAATGCTTACAAGAATTAGCTTCTAACCTCAAAAGTCAGCAAGTAGGTCAATTAATTGAAGTGTTTGTGATTTACAATACTCATTATAGTATCAACATTTATTTCTAATGTATCGTGGTCTAGAGACCTTATTGTATATATTGAAAGATCAACCCAAAGCTCTTGGCAGTAGAACAGTTGATATTGTTCTGTCCTTAACTGTAGAATCAGGTTTGGTCCAGTTTTATGCAAAATCATAAATTGTTGTTATTTAGTGTTTCTAGAATTTATTGCAAGTAAAGATTGGCTTACAACTATATTACATTTATTACAATATCAACCTCAACTGAACAATACACTTTTAGAGAAACTGAGCATTTTGTTACAAAGAGTGTCTAAACTTAAGTTAGTTCACAATATAATATCATTATTTTAAGACTTACATCCTGTTATAGGACTGCACAACATTTATTTCACATTTGTCATGTGGCAAAGACTGCACGTGAACTTATTCCTGTCTTTACTGACAATAGTTTTATAGTTCTTAACTTGCAATCTGTATTAATTAATGTTGTTAAAAAATGATGACGAAGTTATATAAAAAGCAATAAAAAGTGATATCAAGAATCTGGCGGTATATCATAAATATGTTCTATTAATACAGGAAGTGGGCGATTGTGTCCATGACGTTTTTGTGGTCTAATAGGCTCATCAAAATGGTCTTCATTTGTTGTCTCATCTTCTGTACTATCAACATCCCACTCAATTGATGAATCTGTTAAAGGTGGTGATGGAGGATCACTTGCCACTTCATCATAATCAGGATCTACATCTGTAGAATTTTGAGGCAATAGACCAAGTTTATGCATGCGTTGAACCATAGGTTCATCAGGATTTATTAAGGAACAATTTGGATGAGGATTAACATAGAGTGAATCAACATTTTTTTGTCTTGGCTTTGGTATTGGAGCAACTTTGTCTGGAGTTGTACTACGAACTCGAAGTAATTCTTCATATACTATAGTAATATAAAAACATCATACTGTGTATTGTAAATGAAATACCTTTCTCAAGTACAAAATAATGACTTGTATTACGTTCAAGAGCTGGATGAGAGGGAGGTGTTCCTGGTTGAAGAGGTCTTTCCAGCTGAGAAGACTCTTCTGTTCTTTCTTGTGGGGGAGAGTGTGGTTGACTAAATAATTTGGGTTGAGATCTGTTTAGGTGAGATGGTCTTTCTGGATAAAGAGACTCTATCTGATGAAGGATATCTGGTTGAACGTGTTCTAGTTGTTGAGGTCTTCCTGGATGAAGAGATTCTTGTTGATCCATTATTTCTGGTCGAGGTGGTTTTTCTGGTTGTTGAAATCTTGGATCAGTAGGTTCTTCTCGTTGATTAGGTTTTCCTGGGGGAGGAAGTTCTGGTTGATGCATTCTTTCTGGTCGAGGTGGTTTTTCTGGTCGACGTCTTTCTTGATAAAGTGGTTGAAGATGTTCAAGTTGTGGTTCTGCTTCCAATAAAAAATAAGGATGATGTGATGTATTATCACTTTGAGGTGATGATGAAGTGAAACCTGATGATTCTTCTTGTTTTACTAATCCCTATATAATATAATGATGTTATAATTTTAGTTTATATACAAATAGAATACCTTAGCTTGCAGGATACAATTAACATGTAAATTTATTAATTCAGTCATCCACTTTCCTTGATTAGTTTTAACAGGATAAGTACTACTTTCAAATGCCTAAAGTAATTTATAAATTAAAACAATAAACAAAGTAAAACATACAAGTAAAAAACTATTTCTTGAGTATCCCCAATTCCTAAAGAGTTCATATGTCCAAACATCTAGGATCTATTAAATGTCATAAGATGTATTTAAATAATTCTATTACTTACTTGACGTGACTTGATATCAACTCTTACTACACCTTCTCTGTTGATACCAAGTAAAATTGGAATCATTTTAGAGTTACTTAAGAACTGACGTCGAGGTTCCTTTAAAATAATAAAGTAATAGTTAAATATCATATATGTTAATTAAACCTTGCAAGGAAAGAAGGCAGTATTAAATAATGGTGATGTAGATACTCCTTGAATATAAATTTGTTCCAATTGCTGTCGAGAATATAAAAGTAGATTTTCTCTTTCCTTCAAAACTCTTTCTTCAATTCCTTTGATAGAGGCATATTCAGGTGGTAGAAAATCAACCACACTACATCAAATATAATTCATAAACAGAATATGATATGCCATACTTGCAAAAACCAATAACAGAGTTAACTTCTGTTCTGTCTAAGACATAGCATTGATACAATACAGCAGCCAACTATGGATATGGTAGACATGATATCATGATGACACATTAACTTACTGTTACAGCATCTTGCAGTGAACATGGGTGATTACCATGAACAACACTTAACCAACATTGATGAAATTTGACCCAATCTGGTACTCTAATTGGTGTTATAGGTAGCCTTTCATAGTGATTTGGCTGACTTCTAAGGGTGGAGTTGACATTAACAAATGAAGCATGTCATGTTTGTCAACCAATTACCTTAAATGTAGTATTCTACTTGTAGTAATACCTTGATCTTTAAATGTCTGCTTTGGATCTAATATTATATTATCGTTGCTTTGAGCTATAAAAGAGAATATATTAAATAAACAACATATATTATAATATACTTGGTAAATGAAGAAAGTCTTTAGGTGTTGTAATGAGAGGTTCCATTTCTCGTCCATTCTCCAAATAATTAGATGGTGATGGGGTCATGTCACGAGATGAAGGTCCCTGTGAGTCATCTGTGCTATTCTAATAAAAGAAATGAACTATTTAAAGTAGTAATACACGCACTTACTTCTTGTGTTCCTGTTTCTTTGAGTTGACTAAGCACAAAACCTTCAACAGTTAACTGATATTTAGTTGGTTCTTCAGCATGAATTAATATACAAAGTCTTGCTATTAATTTTTGAATAGGTTGATATAAACTGGCCTAAACATTACAAGTGATATATTAAATATTAGATAGTGTTATACTTACTAATTCCCAGTGGACCTGTCCATTTGGTAACTTTACACAAAATATACGAAATTCTCTTCGAAGTGTTGCATAGTCCTATTGTAACAGATCATGAATGTAACAATCCTTACTAGTAGTACTACCTTGAGAGCTTCTCCAGGTTGAACTGGTCGTGACTTTTTTCCTGCTGCCGATTGATTTTGATGTGGTTCCAAAATATGTGTCCCTAATCTCTGTCGATGTTCTGGAGAGTCAGTTTCTTCCTCTGGTTCATCTTGCTCCTGATCCTCATTTGTTGCAATCTTTTGTTGTGTAACACGAACAGTTAAACTTGTACTAAATCTTGCTGGTTTAGGTGGTAAAGGAGGAGGAGACACTTTTGTTGTTGATGCATTGACAGAGTCATCAATTGGATGAGTATCTTCAATGGAAATTTTCTTTTTTCGTTTTTGAGCTTTTCTATTCCACTTCAGAGTCTGTGAAAGTGATGTATAAGTTAGTCGAGATAATTTTAAAGTGCAATCAACTCTAGCACTAGCTACTCTGTCATAGACAGGACTATCAGTTTCATGAGTCCATTCTGCTTCACCACTTCCAAAATCAGTGTTCATAATTCGACTTAGTTCTTCAACGCTATCCTCTATTGTTAAGGGTTCATGTTGATGACCTCTTTTAACTTCTCTTCTTTGTCGAAAACCCTTTCTGTGTTCACCATTACGTAGAATTGGAGAAATGTTATTACTATCACGTTTTCGAGGTATTGCATCAAAACAGGAATTTTGATTTCTTACAGCTATCACTTCAATCCCATCAAAAGATTCATCATCTCCACCAGCTTCAAGGGTATAACACTCAACTAGTTTTTGTTTAGCTGGTATTCCTGTAATCTCAGTTAAATATTGGCTAATTTCGAGTCCATAAGCTGTTTCTAACATCACTTCATCTCCATTAAATGACATGAGGACACCAGAACATGTTACAGTATGACGTAGAAGACATTCAATTGGCCATTGTTCCAGAGGCTAAGAAAGAAAGTTATTATTAAGTACAAATACACTTTATTTTACCTCATAAGTAAGTTTGTCCATCCATATAAGTCTAGACTTTGCAATAGCAAACACACCTTCATGTGTATCGATCTATAATAATAAATAGATTAATGTTATGAAGACACCTTCCACTTACATTGCTTGAATAGTAAGATATACCAAAATTGTCTAGCTTCATAATTCCTTTTATAAAAGCAGTTTGTACAACAGCTATTGGACGATGCCCCACCTTTTGCATATGCTAAATAAGAAGAGACAGGTCAGTGTGCAAAATGAACACAACAAATGGAGGAGGATACAAAAAGAATGAAAAAAAGTCCTATTAAAGACATGCCTACAAATTAAATTAGTCTTACAACGACTGACTTAATTAAGTGATGTAATATGATCAATACTAAGTCATCGTTTAGAATAATTCATTATGGTATAGGATTCCTTTTGTGGACATAACATGACTTGTGAAGATTCTATTACCTTAGCAATGAGAGGTAGTAGAGTAGAGTAGTGTAGTAAACGTGGAGGAAGATAAGACTTTAACCATTTAGTTCCCCTACAAAATGAACGGAACATGACACACTTACAAATATGTTGTCATCTATTACTCATACTTACAACATGTGGTTTAGTAATAATGTTGTTAACATTTAAACTTAATTATATTACATAAAAATTCTTAAAAACATAGCATTCCTCAATACATTAATTACTTACGAAGTCAAATAGTCATTTTTTGATACTTCTATATATGCAGCTAATGCACTAAGTTTAGCAGCCTTATGTGCCACACAATATAACATACCGCAAAGATAAACTTGAAGGAGCTAATAAAAACAATGTTAATTTTGTAGTTATTAGAAATTAATGGTGATAATACCTGATGATACAGGATATGACGAAGAACAGGAGCCATTGTTAACAAACCTAGTTCATCACTTTTTGTGAAAAATTTCTTCCCAAATATAAGGTGAGTTGAACAAGACAACATTGATAATGGTAATGATATATCAAGCCAATGTACTAAGGAGAGAACAGACTATATTATGATAACTAGCATCAGTTAACTTACTGTTTAGCCATTGATCTTCTTGTGGTAAAGTAACTCCCCAGTTTCTAACAAAATCATCACATGAAGAAGATGTTATACCTGTACTAAGATAGTATATATCACTAATAATAATAAGATAACTTGCCTAAACTAGAAACCAGTGTTATCAGTACGTCCAGGATTCGTGCATCTGAGGAGAGCTGCCATGATATTTTCAAAGTAATTCTACAAGAATATATTGGACAGTCATACCTTAAGAGTCATTTCATGTCCGTCAGCAAATTTAACTATAATATCCATTTTTCTTGGACTGCAAACAGCATCTTGTATCGTAAAGCTTACACGTCCCGTAATCTCATTTATGTAGTTTGTATAATTACATCACTAGTAATATGATGTCATTAGAGAATCCAGCCACACCCATCGGTTCCTATTCTCACAATGAGTCGCTTCAAGACCTCGAAGTATCGAAATGCCTTTGCGCGTGTCTTTAAGAAGGAGGTCAGTTAGTATAATATTGAAGTCATTTTTAGCCAATTATAGAACTGGATTCATGATCTAAACGTTGGTTCAAACCTCAAATCTAACACAACTCATATCAAGGCTAGCTGCCAATATGTTGCTTTTATTCACGATTCCACCAGTAAACTTTGACCAATAACTTGTTGTTAGTATTATTTTATTATAGGTGTTGGATCTGTAGCATTACTTCCTTTAAACAGTGCTGGTAGAAATACTGCTTTTCCTACAATAGCTGGGCACTCAGGTTGGAGATAATTTCAGAGAGCACGTAATTACTATTATATATTTATTTTAATTTTTTATAGGTCTTGTGACCGACTTTGACTTTTCTCCATTTTATGATTCTCTTTTGGCATCCGGTGGTGAAGATGGTGTGGTAATGACTATTTATTATAAGACACTATAATAATTATATATTTTATGGATAGGTAAAACTATGGCAGATACCTGATGAAGGATTATCTCTAGGTCAGTCTTGTCTTTGTAATGTTAGCCTAGGTCCTCTTGGGGTATGTTAAATAACTTCCTTTCGTGTACTGTCATAGTTCTATTTTGATAGGATGCTATTGAAAATCTTCACTTTAATACTGTTGCTGATAATGTAAGGTATATTTGACAACTTATAAAACTGACTAATTTCAAGACAGGTTCTTGCTGGTTCTGTGGGAACTAATGTATATGTGTGGGATTTGTTGAGTCAGCAACAAAAATATGGTATAATAAGTGATGTCATAATGATATATAATAATATGTTTTTATAGTGTTTTCACAACATCATAATCCTGTTCAATGTTTTTGTTGGAATGGTTCAGGCTCTCTAATGGCTACAATTTCAAAAGTATTGTTTATATTATAATAACTACATGTTAATCATTTTGTAGATGGAGAGACAGAAACATATACAGATATATGATCCGAGATGTGATAAGATTGTTGCAGTAAGTACAATATAAATAATATAACAATATTAGTGGTTTAATACAGGATGGTAAATGTCATTCCCTAACTAAAGACTCATTTCTAACATGGCTTGGTGATAGTCCATATTGTATATCCACCGGCTATAATCAGGTAAAAATATATGAAGATAATGTTTACTAAACATATTTGTAGTCTAGGGAAGCTGAGATAGCATTATGGGATATTGGTAATATGTCTAAACCATTGACTATACAAAGCATGGGCAATAGTACAGGGTATTACACTATTTTATTAGATATCATTATAATAATAAATAATAGGACACCATTAACATTTTATGATGAAGATAGCAAGATGTTGTTTGTTGGTATTAAAGTAAGTCAGTCAGTCTTGTGGTATTAATAATATAATCTCTTACTAGGGAGAAACATCAATTTGTTTTTATGAATTAACTGATGATCTATCTCTTTGTTTGGGTATGTTATTAATATATTGATACAACAATTTTATTATATTTGTAGCCCCTAATTCATATCGTGGTACAGTTCAACAAAAAGGTTTATGCATGATACCTAAAAGAGCAGTTGATGTGATGTCATGTGAAATAAATCGACTTCTAGTACTTTCTCAAAATGCTATTGTACCAATTGGATTTCATGTTCAGAAAAGGGTGAATATAACTTGTCTTTAAATGATATGGTTTTCTTAGTCATACTCAGAGTTTCATACTGACTTGTATCCTGATACTGCTGGTCCAATACCTGCTGTTACAGTTGATCAATGGCTAGCTGGAAGTGATGGCAAGGTATGGAATATATTTTGTATATACAATTTATAGCAAGTTATTGTTAGATAGGGAAAGTTAGTCTAAATCCTAGCAAGAGGACTCTAGTGAATAAACACGTTCCTTTGTCTGTTGATGATAAAGTTAAGTCAGATACTAAGAAATCAGATAGTGATGACCAAATAAAATCAGAAACAATTGATAACGTGAAGTCTGAAAGTGCTGAGAAAATGAAGTCATCTGTTTCTAAAGATGAAGTAAAAAGTGTTATATAATTATGTTTAATTAATGAATTTTGATAGGTTGATTGTTCAGCTCCTCCTATAAAAGTGATGAATATTGTACGCAGTTCAAAAGTTCGTTATATTGAAGGCTACCTTTTCCATAAAAGCAACATTATTGACAAGATACCTCAACTTAGCAAGTCCATACCAGGAGATAGTAATGCTTTCACTGTAAGTTTAGTGGTAATGTGTTTGCTTTCATTATCAAATTGATAACAGGCTAATAAAGTTTTTGTTGCAGTGGCACTCTCTGGGACAGGTAGTCAAATAGCTGTTTTTGAGGTAATGATAAATATACTTAATATAACTATTATATAATTATTAATTAGTTAAACAAACCAGGTAGAGTTGACACACATAATGTGTTTACACTACAAAATGTTAGTGGTATTATGGACTTTATATTTGATCCATTTAACACACATCGATTGATTGTTGGTAAGAAGACGGTGATATTATTTGTTGATAATTGAGCTCATTTTATAGCTTGTGATGATGCTCGTATAAAAGTATGGGATATTCCTAACGGAGGCTTAACAGAAACTTTGACTCAACCTAAATTTTCATTGACTGGTATGCAATATTATGCTGTCATTATTATAACAAAAAATTTATGTAGGACATTATGAGAAACCTAATATATTGGCATATCATCCACAAGCAAAAGACATTTTAGCTTCAGCAGGTTATGATGGCAAAATATTTATTTGGAACATTGAATCAAAGAAAATAGAAATTACTTTAGAACCATTGGATGAACCTGTAAGTTAATACATTAACAGACGTTTGTAATGTAGTGTTATTGCAGTTATTTGCTATGTCTTGGAGTTGTGATGGCACTAGTTTATGCACCCTAGGACGAGATCATATCATTCGTTTATATAAACCAAGAGAGTCAACTGTACCTATATCCACTGTGAGTTTATCAGTAGCCTTAGTTTGGTGTTAATTTTATGGACAGGGTACTGGTCCAAGTGGAAGTCGAGGAGCTCGTTTACTGTGGTTAGATGATGACCATATTATTATATCTGGATTTGACAAGTTAGTCAATATACAATTTATATACACTCTTCCTTTATTTCAATTATTAGAGGAAGTCAACGTCTGTTGTGTCTATATAAGATATCTGATTTAACATGTCCACTTAGTGTCTTAGAATTAAACACATCTCCTGCTATTTTAGTTCCTTATTATGATCCAGATATACAAGTAATATATCTTACTGGAAAGGTGCTATTTTATTTTTTTACAATCAAGTTACTCAAGTTCTCATAATGTAGGGAGACTCTGTTATATTGACAGTGGAGTATTGTCCAACTGAGGATCCTTATCTTTTTCTCACTGCTCCATTTACTTGTAGTAGTCCACATCAAGCCATAGCTTTTCTTCCTAAAATTTTGTGTGATGTTAAAAAAGTTGAAGTAGGAAGAGGAGTTAGATTATGTTCTTCCTCTATTGATCCTTTTGGTTTTAAAATTCCTCGTGTCAAGGTATTTTATATTATTATTAATATGTGAAATTATCTTTATTACAGACAGATTACTTTCAAGATGATTTATACTGTGATCTAATAATTACTTGGGAGTCTGCATTAACTGCACAAGAATGGTTAAGTGGAACAAACAGAATTCAAGGAACTGTCAGTTTAAAACCAGAAGGAATGAAATTATGTAATAATAACTTGCTTGTTTAATTGTTATAATCACATTGATTATAGTAAGTGAAGTACCAAAGACATCTGTGTCTAATGTGAAGAAATACTCAACATTTAATCCAAGAGAAAAGTCTGATCAAGAAAAGAAAGACGAATTGATTTCAGCCATGATTACCAAAATGGGTGATAAAGAAGAAGATCCTTTACCTCAAGATAGCATGGATGGTGTTGATAGTGATGAATGGGTAATTATACATGAGACAATGATTATGATAACATATTTCTTTTAGGATGACTACTGACAAGAAAACTAAGTAACAATTTCAGATATTTAGTTAATATGCTGTCAATTAATATAATATTTTTCACTGTTGAAGTGATGTAAACTGGTTGATATTATTGTAGAATTATTAAAAATTGAACAATATGAGCATGCGAAATTTTAAAAATCTTCCTGTACATATAGCCTGCAGTTGGATGAATAGACCAGATTTTCAAAGAAGTAGCTAAGGACATGAATGTTTCCACAGGAATAGGTATATTATATATATTGATCAATAAATGGATATTAAAAACCACCGCATTAAAATTAACTTGATGACAATTATAAACAGTTGTAGTTATGACAAACTGTGTGCTCCAATGAGTTGACTCTATAGGTCTGACCAGTCTCATAAAACCATTATTAAAAGCACAAATCATCCACTGACTACTAGACTGTGCTGGACTCCATACACACTGAGGAATAATAAATACACACAATATCAGTTGATATGTAATGACTTACATTGGTTACTATAGTTAATGGTATAATATCTGAACAATATCCTTCTTGTTGTTTCTAAAAACAAAACTTATTTAATTTTATTGACAAATTTATTTTACTTTTACTCCAGTGTTAAGTAGAACCTGATGAGTTACAGTCAATTCTGGTATTGTGGTCTTTCTGTAATTTAATACTTAGCTAGTTTTTCAGTCTGTTATCTATCTTTAATCAATCACTTATCCAATAAAGCTATTTCAACCCAGCTTTGGATTGGAAGCAAAGCAATTTGATCGGGAGTCTATCACAGTATTGGTGGCAGCTACCAAGAAGGACTTAGTCACTGAACTAAAGAGTTATTAAAGGCTGGAGTAATGGAGGAATCCACTAATGATTGGGCCTCATCCATCGTTGTAGTAAAAATGATGGCAGCGTATGTGTTGACTATACAGGAAGCTCAATGTAGCCACTAAGTTTAGTAGAGTTGAGGGTTATCTATAACGAAACACATTATCTAGTGTTAGCTAGAAACTGTACTTGTAGAATAGTGTTTGCTTATTACTAATAGAACAAAAGAAGTAAAATACTTTCAACAATAATAACACAAGGTTGTCTAAATTATACCATACTGTTGTAGTATGTAATAAAGTAATAGCACTATCTATCATCAATATATTTGTGGTACTTATAACACATACCTAAGTACTCTTAACCATCCAGTGAAAAATTGAGTGTGATTGTAGGCGTGGGTTGAACATTGGTAGCCACACCCAACTTGTAGATGTTTCTAAGCAGGCAGACTGACTTTCTTGTAGAAATTTTGACTGGCTTTTGTGAGAATTTCCCACAGTAGCACACCAAATGAACTGTTAACAATAGATAATATGGTGTCACACTGTAGAACACACACACACACACATGCACCATATATCAGTCTGTAAACTAAAGTGATTATTCTCCATCAATGATTCTGGTGACATCCAACGAACTGGCATAAGAGATCCATCAGCTTGAACAGCATATTCACTTTGGAACAAATTTGACAAAACTCAATGGCATATTCTAGAATGTATTCCCATACTGTAAGTAGTACTTAATATGATACATATATGTAACATCACATACACATATTATATTAACACAATTGATTGTCTGGTACAATATTGGACACTCCTTAAGAGCAGAGGTGGTCTGTTATGTATATTTACAATGCAATATAGTTTGACCTTGTATATCATGTAGCCAGATTGACTTTGACCTCATGTAATAACAAGAATTGTGTATGCATTGTAGATATGATTCAGTATATAGATGATTTAATAGAGGATTCACTAGTTTTATAAATCTTATTGCATGAGCACATGATAGAGGAATCTGTGTTTGTAATAATTCGGTAACAGTTTCTTTAATAGTCTAATATACGTTTTGTAAGTTAACTATATAATTATATATACATATAAATATAGATACATGTCATGTATATAAATTACTATAATAAGAGTTTGTATAGAAAAGCCTACCATGTTACTATGGTGACATAGTTTAGGATGACATGGTTAGGATACAAGTTACCTTCTCATTTTAGTCAGATCCACCTTGAATGTAAAATAGATTTGATTATATTAGAGTACTCAATGTCTGTACTCATCACAAATAGATGACATAAATGTACCTCTAACCTTTTATTCTACCTGTATATATTATGTACATGTAAAATAATAGATCTTTTGTTTTTTGCAGACTAGCAAGCAAAGTCTTTGAATGCAACGAATTCTGTATGCTCTATTTATTATGAAGTTTAACCGATTAACCACGATAGACGCAATTTTGCAAAAAAACTGAAACTTGTTTGCAGCTGCTATGGAGATCATTTAAGTAGATTATAGTTTTCTTAAGTGACCACATATCATCTGATAAGTGTTTTTTCAAGTGGTTGCTATAGACATTTGGCTCGTTTTTGGACCTTATTTCAAGTCAGGTGAGAATTTTAATTATATAATAAGTAATAAGTGTGAATATTGTAAAACAACAAAAATAAATTTAAAATGGTAGAATATAAACACCAATCTACTTTATAGTAAAATAAACATGGCAAAAAGACCTAGGATTTTGACAGCAGAGGATGTAATCCATGAGCTCAATGGAGACGACTATTTCCTTGAACTAGATGATCCTCAAGAGCCAGTTATGCCTGGAAGTGACGATGATTTCAGTGATTTGGAAGATATTAACGAGGATGATGAAGAAGGTAATTATATTCAAATCAACAACAAAGTGATATCTGTGATTAGTATCTACCAGTATATCAACTTTTTAATCTTATTTTTTTAGAAAATCCATACCATAGCTCTATCTTACATCCATCTATCTCAGTTTGCAACCACACATCACAGCAACCAAACAATTGTTCATCACTATCCTCTACTATACAAACATCTCAATCATTAATACTTCCTCTGATTCAATCAACTATAGTTCAAACATCAACCTTTATTAATTAACGGAATTGCGCATTGCGCGTAATATTGTACTTGAGACGTAAGAGAAAGTAACGTGTTTTGTATTTCACTAGTAGGCTAGCCTTCTAACGCGCTACAGCAGCCAGTGAAACTACTCAACGAGGGTTTAGAAGTGTTCCTGCTATCTTTGCAAACAGTTTTAAGGTAAATGAGTGAGTTTTGTAAGCGTGTTGTGACATCTTTAGCGTACAAATATTAGTATGCAAATATACTTTCGTTGTTGTATACTTATGTATAACGAGTATGTGTTAGTAGATGTTGATCATATTTGCTATATTATAGCTTGTTTTAATGATGATAAAGTAAGATAACGTTCAAATGATGTTTATAAGGTTGTAAAGCAAATTTACTATTTGTCTTATGATAAAGTAGGAATCAATCTCTTTCTAGCTTCCAAGTGTGGTATAAATACTTTTTGCATTCCTAACATCTCCAGTAGGTGTATGTAAACTGTCTTCTTTTATTGTAACACAGGTTATATTTGCTCCATGTTCCTTCATCTGATAGTGTGGCATTACTTGATAATGAACTTGAGGGACTGAAAAAGATAGCAAGACTTGTAACTGTTTTAATTGCTGATAACTTTGTCCTAACTTTGAGGAAAGACATAGCAATTCTTTCTGAAGGTATGTATGTGATATAATATATGCATTTGCTATAGCAAAATCTACTAGATGTTTACAACACACTGATATAGATTTTCATTTCTTAGTCAGAGACAATAGATTATGATCAACACTTCTCATGTACATGCTTTGCTCTATTATGTTAAAAGGACATGTTTTTTAAAATTGTCCTTTTGTCTTTGCAAGAAGCAGTATAGTTTTTTTTCAACAATTAGGTGTATAACTTCCATCACAACATTACACCTAATCCCATTTCATTACATGAGTAATCAACGTTAAAGTGTTATAAAATTTACTGCTCTTAAATGTTGAATAATTAAAAGAAAGAAAATCCCCAAACTTGATCAGTAAATTAACACGTGTAAATTGTAGTATACTGACGTAGTGTACCTACCTACTCAGTATACTATGAAAGTACGAATCACATGAATACATACAGGTTGCCGCCATAATGTTAAACTACACATTGCAGCTGCAAGAATCAAAGAAAGGATTGAGGTCTCTCATTCTACCTTACAAGGTTGATATGTTTTTAATTCACAGGTATTAATGGAGTAGAACGTAATTATAGTTAGGTTTATATTCTAATTCCTGGATAATGAAGAATATGTAAGAATGTTTTATACTAATTTAATCTTGTGTTTTCTCACTGTGTATCAGGATTGTACTGAGTTTGTAAAACTGGTTAGCCAAATGTCTGTGTCAGTAGGAACAGCCTGACGTCTAAACATATTTGTAAGAATCCATTTTATTTAATATTGTTCTATTATTTGTCAATATGTATCTCAGACTACAGTAAGACTACAGATGAGAGGTTAGTCAAACATGATGTGTACTCTTTATTTGTCAGTAAGAGGAGGTTTGTGTTTTATAGCAGTACTTTATTACATAACTGTGTCTCCTATTACCTTGATACAAGGTATACATATAAATTCTGTATTAATTTGTGTATTAATCAAGAAGTATTTAAGTGCGTACTGATAGTAACAAGAGCTTTCAATAAAGCGAATGATTTACAGGTAAGACTCTTGTCAACTCATTATTGTTGTGTTGTCTCTTTCTTTATAGAATTATATGCTAGTCCTATCTGTTGGATAACAATGAAAGGTTACCAAATATTGATTAGTTATAAGCAGCTTTATACAATATAATAGATACCAGATCACTTCCAGAGTCTTTGGTGTTATGAGTGCTGCTATCAGATATAACATGGTAACATAATGTAGAAACACACTCAATAATATTCAGTGATGATGTGATTTCTTATTCTATGGGGAGTTTTGCTTTGTGTCTGTGTTAACTAGTGAAACAATCTGGACATTTTGTTATATTTGTGTAATGATTACTAAAGGTACATATAGTTTATGCTGTTAGTAAAATTGAAATAACACTGTATAACATAATATTTTTTTTGTTTTATCTTTTGAGTCACGTACACACACATACAGGTTAACGACTTCATAAAGTGTAAGTTTTATATTTGTTAATAAGACTGTAAATAATACTTTGGTAATTTTGTTATGTGATATGATACTGCTAAATATACAACTGTCCAATGTACCACTCTCAAATGATATACTGTCAATATTATTGTAATGTAATGTTAGCCTATATTACATAATTATTCTCTATTCTTTTTTATATAGCATCATTGGAGTGTTGTCGTAAGTTCAGAGGTAACAATAATGTATGCTATATTTTATAATTTTTATTATATACTATTTCATATTTTTTTCTTCTTTCTCACTTTTCTTTACAGATCTTTAGGTAGGTCGGTGCTTCAAGACACTTATTTATCTCTCCTTCTGACGCTGTAAGTTAGTAATGTATATTATATTAACTTAAGAGTTTATAACACATTAATATTTTTTTATTTTTCTTTCTTTCTATAGCATCATTGGAGTGCAGGATCTAGTTGGTTGTCGTAAGTTCAGAGGTAACAATAATGTATGCTATATTTTATAATTTTTATTATATACTATTTCCTATATTTTCTTTTTTTCTCATCTTTTTTTCACCAGATCTTTAGGTTGGAGGTCGCTGCCTCAAGACACATTCAACTATCTCTACATTGAGGGTGTAAGTTCATTAGTACTTTATACAAGGTCATAAAATGTAGTTGTTGGTAGTATATCATTTGAGAGTGGTACATTCGACAGTTGTAAATTTGGTAGAGTGTATTTGTAATTAAAGTAATATACAATTATATCCTCTAGAGCAAGGGACAAAGGTGCAGTATATGATCCTGGAGAAGGCTGAGGAAGTCACAAGCAATAATTAGTTATCTTGTTTCCACCCCCATACATCCCAAGGCTATTTTGGGTTAAGCTAGAAAATATGAGGTGTGGTCAAAATAAGCCAAACCCAATGTTAGTAGGCGTGTCTGTCTACTGAAGCCTGATAAGTAGGCGTTGTTTTTTGTTGTTTTTAAATTTTTTTAATTACAATATTACATTCTTCATAAAACCATTGGAAAAATTAGATTACAAATTAACAGTGTTAATTTATTTAATCAAACAGAGAAAAGTTGATAAGTTGTTTCAGGTTAAGAGTGTATGTTAAAGAAATAAACATAGATATCAGGTCATCATTTTTAGAACCTATATGTAGTATGTAGTAGATGATTAGTTTGAAACAAAGAATCATTTCACATATTTTGATGAAACTTTGGCTATTAGCTGCCACAATACTTCTTGAGCCCTTAAATAAGAAGCAGAGATTTACATACAAACAACTATTTTTAGATATTGAAGAAAATCTGTTAATCTACTGTTACTTGACATGTATCAATATTGTGTCCTTTACTTTTCTAATAGAAACAGCTGACACGTGTACAAAATGTGGCTCATTTGCAACAGGCTAAACAAGATAGACAATAAAGAGTTGACTGTCATTTTGTAGGATTTGTTGATTAAATCTATTTTAAGGTTTTTCCATTCACAATATAATGTAATGTACACTAAATATGTACTCCTGATAATCAACTTACTAAACACTTTTTGGAATAGTGAACTTGTACTGTAGTATAGGTTGACTTATAAAACTGTTGATAAATGTATAAAGAAGTGTCTTCTGATCCTAACAGATCAGAGAGTGATGTGTATCATATATAAACAAAAACTAACTCCTTACCGCAACTAATATATTTATTTTTCACAGACAGTCCCACAAACTTTGTACAATTGGGGTGTTCTTTGTTAGTCCTTAGACAGGTCCTTGTCTCCACAGACCAGAGTTTAAGTTCACCATCTGTTGAGCTATGAAAAGTATAGTTGATTCACCCACTCAGCTAGCTAGCCATGTTTACAGTAATAGTTTACGCTGAGACTAACTCATTATCATTAAAGTACTACATATAG
Source organism: Xestospongia muta (assembly GCA_963693285.1). Lineage (NCBI taxonomy): Eukaryota > Metazoa > Porifera > Demospongiae > Haplosclerida > Petrosiidae > Xestospongia > Xestospongia muta. Next base: position 34,950 of record OY848919.1, on the reverse strand, counting down.
ATAATGGCCTTTTTATGACCTCTCAATGACAATACAGGCTTTGCAAACATTCTTATATCCATCAACCTAATTATACAATCTGCAGCAATGATATACAACATTGTTGATTGCATTTAAAGCTACTATGACAATAGTATAAACTAAGCTATTTTCTAATGGACAGTTACGTAGCACATCTATTCTCTTACCAGTACTACCATAAGCCAGATGATATCTATTATTAGGTTGAAATCTCACACTAGAGATAATATCTTGTGAAGAGACTGAGCACTGGTTTAATGTTAAATGCCACAGTTTAGAGAACAGTCACTGGTCCCAGAAGCCAAGAGAAATGAGTCATATTTGTTATAGTGAACAGACCTCTTGTATGACGCTACTAAATAGTAGAATGAGACACTCAATATTGTAATATATCAGATCCTCGTTTCTTTGGATTGAGGAAGCACTGACTATAAGAGGTTAGTATTGTCATGTCTTTCATTGCTGTGAGTAATACTAACACTTAAGCCCCAGAAGAGAATGGACACAAATTATACTGATCTGATATGTGTGGATAGATTTGTTATGGTGAGTATTGCAGATTGATAATGTACTATCAAAATCACTAGCTGTTAATTATACAATATTAAACCAACAGCAGTCTCACCTTAATTCTTTTAGCATAACTCCAACAGCAAATTAAGAACTCACCATCTCTATCAAATTCAATAGTAGATACAATACTGCTATTTCCGATAGGTGTGTCACCATAATATAATGTAGAAAATTCTTGAAATGTTGAGTATTTAGTAACATCAGTCAGTATGTCACAAAATAAAGATGCGGAGGATAGGAGGAAGCTATGTTTTGAGTTGACGGATCATGTTGACCCACTGTATAGTAATATGCAACAATAAACTATAACTCATACAGTAACTATGTTATGCTAACCAAAATATAATTGTTCTTGTTCATAATAACCACATACAATGAACACAACAATATATGAACTTACCAAAAACATGGTACATTAATCCAATGCCACTTATAGTAGAGAAAATCCTCTAAAATGTAATATAGTAATATAAACAAACTATGAAAAGTTAAGAACATCTGAATCCATACAGATTGTACAGATATCAATGGACGATAGATGAAAGACAATACATAGGCTAAATATAAGCATAAAATAAACATAGTATATTAAAAGTACTCACCAAGGAATAGTCCGATTAGAAAACGAGCTGCTGGTTCGGGGATGCCTAACAGAAGAGACACACTCCCTTCTACCGATATTATTTCATGATTTTTAACTCTATCTGAGTTGAATGACTTTAATCATTAATTTTACTGACCTATTTTATTATAGCTAGGCAATTATTCGGAGGAGAAATTACAGGAGGATGACTATAACTGGAGGAATTAATGGAGGAGAAATTAAAGTATTACAAATTAAAGGAGGATGAATTAAAGCAGGAATTAAAGGAGAAGAAATTAAAGTATGAGAAATTAAAGGTGAATTGATTAAAATAGGAATTAAAAGATGAATTTAAATAGAAATTAATAGAAAAATTAAAGTAGAAGAAATTAAAGGAGGAATTAAAGAAGAAAATAAAGCAGGAATTAATGGAGGAGAAAATAAAGTATGAGAAATAAGAAAGGATGAATTACAGCAGCAATTAAAGGAGAATTTATATAAAGTTACATCCTGTTAAAGTAGGTCCTCTAGTTACTGGTACTCCACCTTTATTATCCCAGATAGTGTAAGTTGTTAGTATTGTATAACTAATGGAATAATTATATGATGTTACAGGGATGGTATTTGACCTCCACCTGACTTTCCCACCAAAATGTATGGTCAAATCCATGATGAATTACAAACTAGAGATATTGTTTTGTTTTCGGGGGCTACAAGTTCAGGAGCACTTATCAAAAATATTTGATGGAGCTATTTTTTCATATGTTGGTTTGTAAGTATAATAGGATATAATATAACAACATATGAAATATGGTAGGTATTACAACATCGATATTCCAGTTGTTATGGTTTGAGAATCTAGTACTAATAAAGCAGGACTTGTTGATCTTGATACAGGAACTGTCTGAAGAGGTATAGAACTCTTCCCACTCAGGAATAAAATTTTCTCTGGCTGGTATAATCGTGTTGGTATTCAACAATTAACTGGACTAACTGATGAGCAATGGGAGACATTATATGAGACAATGTTAAAAGTTAGCTATGAAAGTAATAGTATTGTCATTTGTATTAAGAAGTTTCAAGGAAGACCATATGAAAAGAACCAGTTAGATTTGATTATGTCTGCCGTTGATTATGATGACAAATACTTGGATTTTCTCAGGAGTCATGAAGAAGATTTGAGTTTCATATTTTGTAGTGAACTTGTTGCTCATGTATATCAAGAACTTAATCTCATTGGTGGGAACAGTACTTGTAATACTTTATTATATTATTTTCTTCTAGATAAAACCAGGCTCTCCAGTGAGTATACTCCAGATAGTTTTGGTAGTCATTGTCCTTTGAAATTAAACTATGGACATTTGGAAACCAGAGGTTTATATTGATATGAGGTTGGATTTTGAGAAGGATGTTTACCGACAAAGCACTATCTCTGCTACAGAAGCTAATAAAATTGTTCAATAATTCAGTGATATTTGTTGTTAGTACTTTATAGTTACAAAATAACTAAATGCTTTTTTACATTTTTTATTAATAACAATTGTCTGTACAGGATAGAGGCTGGCTTAAGGTAGTGATCATATTACCATTGGAATGTTGTGGTTTACAAGTGTTAGAGTAATGTGTAAATTATATCAGCCATTGCATAGACGCGCTGCTATAAAAGTCAATTAAAGACTAATGCTGAGAATTACAATTATGATGAGACCAAACTGGAAAGTTGAGGTTTTCTGTAAATATGTTAAGTTTTATGGTTTATTGATTAAGGTTTAGGGTTATCTATAACGAAACAGATTATCTAGTGTTAGCTACAAACTGTATTCACCTCTTTTCTTATCTCAACCTCATTTTGAGAAGAACATCATTCTCATTATTCTCATTTATACAGTCAATACAATAGTCTTGTGTAGCCGATATCTTACACTAAGTAGGTTTGAAAATGTAAAACTATTATTAGTAAAATTAGCAGCATTGTTCAATATTGTAGTAACATAGTGTGTGTCCATTATAAAAGGATATTGTATGTGAGTTCCATGATTCCAATCTTCAAATTATCCTCAGCAGTTTCACTCACTTTTCTTAAGAATATCGAGTGTAGTCTGCATATATAGGTGTAGAGGAGTTAAAGTCCACACTTTCTTAGATTTTGATGTAGATTTTGTGGAGCTGTCAACATTTTTGGGGATTAAGATCGATGCACGAAACATCTCAAATAATTACAGCTATCAGAAAGTTGTTACTGCATCTATCTGCTTTTTATAGTACCTTTCCCGTCAGAAGTCTTAAAAGTATAGTCAATATTGGAATTCAGAAAGGGAGCAAACAAATAGATGTGGCTACTTGGATTACTTTGACAAAACTCAATGAAGCTCATAATGCATATTCTAGAATGTATTCCCATACTGTAAGTAGTAGCTAATATGATACATATATGTAACATCAAGCACACATATTATATTAACACAATTGATTGTCTCGTACAATATTGGAGACTCCTTAGGAGGAGCAGAGGTGGTCTGTTATGTATATTTACAATGCAATATAGTTTGATCTTGTATATCATGTAGCCAGATTGGCTTTGACCTCATGTAATAACGAGAATTGTGTATGCATTGTAGATATGATTCAGTATATAGATGATTTAATAGAGTATTCACTAGTTTTATAAATCTTATTGCATCAGCACATGATAGAGGAATCTGTGTTTGTAATAATTCTGTAACAGTTTCTTTAATAGTCTAATATACGTTTTGTAAGTTAGCTATATGTATATACAAATAAATATAGATACGTGTTATGTATATAAATTACTGTAATAAGAGTTTGTATAGAATGGCTTACCATGTTACTATGGTGACATAGTTTATGATGACATGGTTAGGATACAAGTTACCTTCTCATTTTAGTCAGATCCATCTAGAATGTAAAGTAGATTTGATTATATTAGAGCATTCATTGTCTATACTCACAAATTGATGACATAAATGTACCTCTAACCTCTTATTCTACCTGTATATATTATATACATGTAAAATAATAGATCTTTTTATTTTTTTGCAGACTAGCAAGCAGTGTTTGAATGCAACGAATTCTGTATGCTCTATTTATTATGAAGTTACTTACTTGTTTGCAGCTGCTAAATAACATCCTGGAGATCATTTAAGTAGATTATAGTTTTCTTAAGTGACCACACATCATCTGATAAGTGTTTTTTCAAGTGGTTACTATAGACATTTGGCTCGTTTTTGGACCTCAAAGTTTTCACTTCAATTCAGGTGAGAATTTTAATTATATGATAAGTAATAAGTGTGAATATTGTAAAAGAACAAAAAATAAATTAAAAATGGTAGTATATAAACATCAATCTACTTTATAGTAAAATAAACATGGCAAAAAGACCTAGGATTTTGACAGCAGAGGATGTAATCCATGAGCTCGATGGAGACAACTATTTCCTTGAACTAGATGATCCTCAAGAGCCAGTTATGCCTGGAAGTGACGATGATTTCAGCAATTTGGAAGATATTAACGAGGATGATGAAGAAGGTAATTATATTCATATCAACAACAAAGTGATATCTGTTGTTAGTATCTACCAGTATAGCAACTTTTTTTTCTTATTTTTTTAGAAAATCCATACCACAGTTCTATCTTACATCCATCTATCTCAGTTTGCAACCACGCATCACAGCAACCAAACAATTGTACATCACTATCCTCTACTATACAAACATCTCAATCATTAATACTTCCTTTAATTCAATCAACTATAGTTCAAACATCAACCTTTATTAATTAACGGAATTGCGCATTGCGCGTAATATTGTACTTGAGACGTAAGAGAAAGTAACGTGTTTTGTATTTCACTAGTTGGCTAGCCTTCTAACGCGCTACAGCAGCCAGTGAAACTACTCAACGAGGGTTTAGAAGTGTTCCTGCTATCTTTGCAAACTGTTTTAAGGTAAATGAGTGAGTTTTGTAAGCGTGTTGTGACACCTTTAGCGTACAAGCATTAGTATATAAATATACTTTCGTCGTTGTATACTTATGTATAACGAGTATGTGTTAGTAGATGTTGATCATATTGCTATATTATAGCTTGTTTTAATGATGATAAAGTAAGATAACGTTCAAATGATGTTTATAAGGTTGTAAAGCAAATTTACTATTTGTCTTATGATAAAGTAGGAATCAATCTCTTTCTAGCTTCCAAGTGTGGTATAAATACGTTTTGCATTCCTAACATCTCCAGTAGGTGTATGTAAATTGTCTTCTTTTATTGTAACACAGGTTATATTTGCTCCATGTTCCTTCATCTGATAGTGTGACATTACTTGATAATGAACTTGAGGGACTGAAAAAGATAGCAAGACTTGTAACTGTTTTAATTGCCAATAACTCTGTCCTAACTTTGAGGAAAGACATAGCAGTTCTTTCTGAAGGTATATATCGTGATATAATATATGCATTTGCTATAGCAAAATCTACTAGATATTTACAACACACTGATACAAATTTTCATTTCTTAGTCAGAGACAATAGATTATGATCAACACTTCTCATGTACATGTTTTGCTCTATTATGTTAAAAGGACATGTTTTTTTAACATTGTCCTTTTGTCTTTGCAAGAAGCAGTATAGTTTTTTTTCAACAATTACGTGTATAACTTCCATCACAACATTACCACCTAATCCCATTTCATTGCATAAGTAATCAACGTTAAAGTGTTATAAAATCTGCATAGACATGTGAAAGAGCCATTATGTTGTAGCAGCCATTTTCTGCCACAATCCACCTAACTATGTGAATCAGTTTTTCTATGCTGTCTGGAAATCCAAGCCAGACAAATAGTTCAACCAATATTGAATGATATCATAATGCAGTGGTGGAGCCACCAATTTTATCGTGATCAGGTTTATACTATAATCCACATGTCTTTTCTTTGACGTGCCACTTGTGTTTATAAAAATAAATGTCAGCATTTTCTCTTGTATGTGCATGTTAAATATTGCATTAATTTAAAAAATTCCCTTGTTTTACTACCACATGTACATGTAAAATAATCAATTAATATTAATTAATATTAATATTACTGCTCTTAAATGTTGAATAATTAAAAGAAAGAAAATCCCCAAACTTGATCAGTAAATTAACACGCGTAAATTGTAGTATACTGACGTATTGTACCTACCCACTCATTATACTACAACTCAGACCTGTAGCATACTGAATCAGTATACTATGAAAGTACGAATCACGTGAATACATACAGGTTGCCGCCATAATGTTAAACTACACATTGCAGCTCCCAGAATCAAAGAAGGATTGAGGTCTCTCATTCTACCTTACAAGGTTGATATGTTTTTAATTCACAGGTATTAATGGAGTAGAACATAATTATAGTTTGGCTTATATCCTAATTCCTGGATAATGAAGAGTATGTAAGAATGTTTTATATTAATTTAATCTTGTGCTTTCTCACTGTGTAACAGGATTGTAATGAGTTTGTAAAACTGGTTAGCCAAATGTCTGTGTCAGTAGGAACAGCCTGACGTCTAAACATATTTGTAAGAATCTAATTTATTTAATATTGTTCTATTCTTTGTCAATATGTATCTCAGACTACAGTAAGACTACAGATGAGAGGTTAGTCAAACATGATGTGTACTCTTTATTTGTCAGTAAGAATAGGTTTGTGTTTTATAGCAGTACTTTATTACATAACTGTGTCTCCTATTACCTTAATACAAGGTATACATATAAATTCTGTATTAATTTGTGTATTAATCAAGAAGTATTTAAGTGCGGACTGATAGTAACAAGAGCTTTCAATAAAGCGAATGATTTACAGGTAAGACTGTTGTCAACTCATTATTGTTGTGTTGTCTCTTTCTTTATAGAATTATATGCTAGTCCTATCTGTTGGATAACAATGAAAGGTTACCAAATATTGATTAGTTATAAGCAGCTTTATAGAATATAATAGATACAAGATCACTTCCAGAGTCTTTGGTGTTATGAGTGCTGCTATCAGATATAACATGGTAACATAATGTAGAAACACACTCAATAATAGTCAGTGATGATGTGATTTATTATTCTATGGGGAGTTTTGCTTTGTGTCTGTGTTAACTAGTGAAACAATCTGGACATTTTGTTATATTTGTGTAATGATTACTAAAGGTACATATAGTTTATGCTGTTAAGAAAATTGAAATAACACTGTATAACATAACATTGTGTTTGTTTTATCTTTTGTGTCACGTACACACACATACAGGTTAACGACTTCATAAAGTGTAAGTTTCATATTTGTTAATAAGACTGTAAAATACTTTGGTAATTTTGTTATGTGATATGATACTGCTAAATATACAACTGTCGAAATGTACCACTCTCAAATGATATACTGTCAATATTATTGTAATGTAATGTTAGCCTATATTACATAATTATTCTCTATTCTTTTTTATATAGCATCATTGGAGTGTTGTCGTGAGTTCAGAGGTAACAATAATGTATGCTATATTTTATACTATTTCATATTTTTACTTTTTTTTCATTTTTTCTACAAATTTTTATGTTAGAGGTTGCTACTTCAAAACACTTATTCATCTCTCCTTCTGAGGGTACAACATCTCTCCTTCTGAGGTTACAACATCTCTCCTTCTGAGGGTACAACATTCTCCTTCTGAGGGTGCAACATTCTCCTTCTGAGGGTACAACAGTTGTTGTTGTTGTAAGTTCAGAGGTAACAATAATGTATGCTATATTTTATAATTTTTTTAATATACTATTTCATATTGTTTTCTTTCTCATTTTTTTCTACAGATCTTTAGGTTAGAGGTTGATGCTTCAAGACACTTATTCATCTCTCCTTCTGAGGGTGCAACATCTCTCCTTCTGAGGTTGCAACATCTCTCATTCTGAGGGTACAACATCTCTCCTTCTGAGGGTACATCTCTCCTTCTGAGGGTACAACATCTCTCCTTCTGAGGGTGTAACATCTGTCCTTCTTAGGATGCAACATCTCTCCTTCTGAGGGTACAACATCTCTCTTTCTGAGGGTACAACAGTTGTTGTCGTAAGTTCAGAGATAACAATAATGTATGCTATATTTTATAATTTTTTTATATACTATTTCATTTTTTTTTCTTCTTTTTCATTTTTTCTACAGACCTTTAGGTTAGAGGTCACGGCTTTAAGACACTTATTCATCTCTTCTTCTGAGGGTACAACATTTCTCCTTCTGAGGGTCCAACATCTCTCCTTCTGAGGGTACAACATCTCTCCTTCTGAGGGTACAACAGTTGTTGTCGTAAGTTCAAAGGTTATATTTTATAATTTTTTAAATATACTATTCATATTTTTTTCTTGTTTCTCATTTTTTTCTACAGATTTTAGGTTAGAGGTCACTGCTTCAAGACATTTATTCATCTCTCCTTCTGAGGGTGCAGCATCTCTCCTTCTGTGGGTACAACTGTTGTCGTAAGTTCAGAGGTAACAACTATGTATGCTATATTTTATAATTTTTTATATACTATTTCATATTTTTTCTTCTTTTTCATTTTTTTCTACAGATCTCTTAGGTTAGAGGTCACTGCTTCAAGACATTTATTTAGAGGTCACTGCTTCAAGACATTTATTCATCTCTCCTTCTGAGGGTGTAACATCTCTCCTTCTGAGGGTGCAACATGTCTCCTTCTGAGGTTGCAGCGTCTCTCCTTCTGAGGGTACAACATCTCTCCTTCTGAGGGTGCAAGTAAGTAATGTATATTATATTAACTTGTGAGTTTATAACACATTATTATTTCTTATTTTTGTTTCTTTTTATAGCATCATTGGAGTCCAGGATCTAATTTTGTCATAAGTTTATAGGTAACAATAATGTATGCTATATTTTATGATTTTTATTATATACTATTTCCTATATTTTTTTTTCTCATCTTTTTATCTACAGATCCTTAGGTTGGAGGTTGCTACCTCAAGACGCATTCATCTATCTCTACATCAAAGGCTTTAGATTGGAAGTCGCTACCTCAAGAAGCATTCATCTATCTTTACATTGATGGTGTAAGTTCATTAGTACTTTATACAAGGTCATAAATTGTAGTTGTTGGTAGTATATCATTTGAGAGTGGTACATTCGACAGTTGTAAATTGGGTGTATTTGTAATTAAAGTAATATACAATTATATCCTCTAGAGCAAGGGACAAAGGTGCAGTATATGATCCTGGAGAAGACTGAGGAAGTCAGGAGCAACTAATTAATTTTAAAAAATTATTTATTTCCACCCCATACATCCCAAGGCTATTTTGGGTTAAGCTAGACCATTAATTAAAATATAAGGTGTGGTCAAAATAAGCCAAACCCAATGTTAGTAGGTGTGTCTGTCTACTGAAGCCTGATTAGTAGGTGTGGTGTTTGTAGTTAGGTTTATATTCTATAAAAATAAGGGATTAATTAAAATATTTCAGGTGTGGATGAGCCACACTTGTGGGTGTGGCAGATGGAGTTTGATGAGTGGGTGTTGTGCTAGCAGTTAGGCTTACATTTGTTGATGTTTCTAACTAATGGGCAAGGTTATAGTGTATTTCCCATTGCTATTCTCTTCCTAAAATACTGTACTAATCAATAAACACTAATGCATTTTGCACAAAAAAGGTTTAGTTAAATTCTAAATGCAGTTAAAATCTAAAGCCCTAAACCTTGATCAATAAACAGTATAGCTTTAACATATTTACAAAAAAACTCAACTTTTCAGTCTTGTCATATCATAATTGCAATTCTCAACTCTAGTCTATAATTGACTTTTATTGCAGTATGTCTAAGCAATGGCTAATGAATTTTGTTTGTTTTTTTTACTGAAATCACTTCAAATTTTTTGTGATGATAGCTATATAGATATTTGTTAAGTGACATGAGTATTACTGCTCTAAAATGTTGCATTATCCTTTTAAAAATGTGTATATAATGAATGCCCTTTGTTCTACTAGTAAATGTCTTCTTTTATTGTAACACAGGTAATATTTACTCCATGTTCCTTCATCTGATAGTGTGGCATTACTTGATAATGAAGTTGAGGGACTGAAAAAAAGCAATGAGACTTGCAACTGTTTTAATTGCCGTGTCCTAACTTTGAGGAAAGACATAGCATACTTTCTATAAACGTATGTATTGTGATATAATATATGCATTTGCTATTGGAAAATCTACTAGATATTTACAACACACTGATATACATTTTCATTTCTTAGTCAGAGACAATAATAGTATTGTTGAAATTGATCATTGTGACTATTGTTGTTGCAACAGTGGCTATATTATAGAAAACCTCTTAACATTCCAGTTAGGTCCTATTATAATTGTAATATTTAGCATTAATCTTTAAGTGACTTATTATAGCAGGACCTCTATGCAATGGCTGATATAATTTATATATTACTCAGTATTGCCGTATACATAGTTAGTGGTGGAAGTCAGAGAATTGCTTCACTACTCCAGTGTGTGTCAGAGCCCCAATTGTCAATTGAATGTGATGAGTGGTGCCCTAGCTATTTACCTAGATTACATGAGTATGTATAGGCTACACCTATGTAGAACCCCTACCCGATTCTATGTGTAAATGTAGTCTATCACTATCTAGTTCATTGATTCTAAGAGTACCCTATGACCTACCCCTACTCTATTAATATATATAGCCTACACCTACTCTGTTATTATGTAGAACCTAGCATCATTCTATATGCAAATATGGCCTACCCCTATTCTATATGGTATGTAGACTCTATGAGTATGTATAGCCTACATCTACTCTATTATTAAATATAGTCTAACCCTATCTAGTACATAAAACTACCCATATTCTATGTATAAATATAGCCAACCCCTATTTTGTAGAGCCTACACCTATTTATCATTTTGGAGAACTATTATTTCTTTGAACCAACACCTGCTCTATTATTATGTAGGACTTACCCCATTAATTATCACATAGAACCTAAACTTAATACTTCATTATGTAGAACCTCCTCCTACTCTAGTATTATGCAGAGCCCACCCCCATTTTTTATTTTGTGGAGCCTACTCTATTACTCTATTATTATGACTATCTCCATATATTATAACTTAGAACCTACCCCCATCTATAATTACATAGAATCTGTACATACCCCCATCTATTATTACATAGAACTTACACCTACTCTATTATTACATAGAACCTACCCCCATCTATTTATGTAGAACCTTCCGCTACTTCATTATTACTTAGAACTAGCCGTATGTGTACCTACCCCCATTCATTATTACATAGGACCTATCCCATCTATTATTACATAGACCTACCTCTACTGAATTATTACTTAGAACTACCACAATCTACTTATTATAGCAGGACATCTATGCAATGGCTGATATAATTTACATATTATTCAGCATTGCAATATACATAATGAGTCTGAGAATTGCTTCGGAAGTTGCATTCTTGGGCAGCTACTCTAGTGCATGTCAGAGCCCTAAGCCCTAATTGTCAATTGAATGTGATGAGTGGTACCCTAGCTATTTACCTAGATTTCATGAGTATGTATAGCCTACACCTATGTAGAACTCCTACCTACTATTTTATTATGTAGAACCTTCCCCTACTCAAGTATTATGCAGAACCTACCCCAATTTTATTTAGTGTAGCCTACTCTATTAGTATGCTTATCTCCATCTATTATAACTTAGAACCTATCCCCATCTATTATTACATAGGACTTACACCTACTTTATTATTGCGTAGAGCATACGCTCAACTATTTATGTAGAACCTTCTGCTACTTCATTATCACTTAAAACTAGCCCTATGTGTACCTACTCCCATGTATTGTTACGTAGAACCTGTCCCCATCTATTTTTACATAGATCTATCCCTACTGTATTATTATTTAGAACTACCACAACCTACTTATTATAGCAGGATGTCTATGCAATGGCTAATATAATTTACATATTACTCAGTATTGCAGTATACATAATGGGTCTGAGAATTGCTTCAGAAGTTGCATTCTTGGGCAGCTATTTCAGTGCATGTCAGAACCCTTAGCCCTAATTGTCAATTGAATGTGATGAGTGGTACCTTAGCTATTTACCTAGACTATGTATAGCCTACACCTATGTAGAACCCCTACCTCATTCTATGTGTAAATGTAGCCTATCACTATCTATTATATTGCTTCTAAGAGCACCCTATGACCTACCCCTACTCAATTTATATGTATACTCTACACCTACTCTGTTATTATGTAGAACCTAGCATTCATTCTATATGCAAACATAGCCTATGCCTATTGTATATGGTATGTAGACTCTACAAGTATGTATAGCCTACACCTACTCTATTATTAAATATAGCCTAACACTGTGTAGTACATAAAACTAAAATTCTAAACCTAAGCCCTTTTCTTTCCTGGTGGTGATTTAATGTTAATAATATTCATAGCTATAAACTTGTGCCCCACAATAGCTTGAACATAGACTGTGTATAAAAGGTATCATGTTAATGAGATTCATAGCTACAGAGCCCCACAATAGCATGAACATGGACTGTGTATAAAAGTTAGCATGTTAATGAGATTCATAGCTACAGTGCCCCACAATAGCATGAACATGGACTGTGTATAAAAGTTAGCATGTTAATGAGATTCATAGCTACAGAGCCCCACAATAGCATGAACATGGACTGTGTATAAAAGTTAGCATGTTAATGAGATTCATAGCTACAGAGCCCCACAATAGCATGAACATGGACTGTGTATAAAAGACATGCAGTTAAAGACATTGAGATACCAAATACATTTTATATGTAGCTTGGAGTTAAAGTTTAGAGTTAAAGCTTACAGCTTAGAGCTTATAACTGGAGTTATCGTTTTAGCTTATAGTTAGAGCTTATAGTTACAGCTTATAGTTATAGCTTATAGAGTTAGAGCTTATAGTTACATCTTATAGCTTATAAATGATAGTATAGCTTATAGAGTTAGAGCTTATAGCTATTTATAGCTTTTGTAGCTATTTATAGCTTTTGTCTTATAGCTTATAGTTAGAATTTATAGCTTTTGTCTTATAGCTTATAGTTAGAGCTTAGAGTTAAAGCTTATAGTTATAGAATTAGAGCTTACAGCTTTGTTTGACCTTATAGCTTATAATTAGAGCTTATAGCTTATGGTTGGAGCTTATAATTGGAGCTTATAGTTATAGCTTATAGAGTTGGAGCTTACAGCTTAGAGTTAGAGGTTATAGCTTGTAGATAGACATTATAGCTTATAGTTAAAACTATAGAGGTAGAGCTTACACCTTAGAGTTAGACCTTATAGCTTATAGTTAGAGCTTATAGCTTATAGTTAGAGCTTGTAGCTTATAGAGTTAGAGCTTAGAGTTGGAGGTTATAGCTCATAGATAGAGTTAGAGCTTATAGCTTATAGTTAGAGCTTATAGTTAGACATTATAGCTTATAGTTAGAGCTTATAGGTACAGCTTACATCTTATAGCTTATAAATGATAGTATAGCTTAAAGAGTCAGAGCCTATAGTTATAGCTTATAGAGTTAGAACTTATAGCTATTTATAGCTTTTCGTAGCTATTTATAGCTTTTGTCTTATAGCTTATAGTTAGAGCTTATAGTTATAGCTTAGAGTTAAAGCTTATAGTTATAGAATTAGAGCTTACAGCTTTGTTTGACCTTATAGCTTATAATTAGAGCTTATAGCTTATGGTTGGAGCTTATAGTATAGCTTATAGAGTTGGAGCTTACAGCTTAGAGTTAGAGGTTATAGCTTGTAGTTAGACATTATAGCTTATAGTTAAAACTATAGAGGTAGAGCTTACACCTTAGAGTTAGACCTTATAGCTTATAGTTAGAGTTAGACCTTATAGCTTATAGTTAGAGCTTATAGCTTAGAGTTAGAGCTTATAGCTTATAGTTAGAGCTTATAGCTTATAGTTAGAGCTTATAGCTTATAGTTAGAGCTTATAACTTATAGAGTTAGAGCTTAGAGTTGGAGGTTATAGCTTATAGATAGAATTAGAGCTTATAGCTTATAGTTAGACATTATAGCTTATAGTTAGAGCTTATAAAGTTAGGTTAGAGCTTATAGAGTTAGAGCTTAAAGTTAGAGCTTATAGTTAGAGCTTATAGATTTAGAGTTTAGAGTTAGAGCTTATAGTTAGAGCTATAGAGGTAGAGCTTAAACCGTAGAGTTAGACCTTATAGCTTATAGTTATAGCTTATAAAGTTAAAATTAGAGCTTAAATACCGAATAGTTTTTAGGGTTTTAGCATTTTCCTTTTGCACCAAATGGATTAGGCAAGTCTTTGCATTTTGTAACAAAGATTGCATTATCCTTTTAAAAATATTTATATGATGCCCTTTGTTCTTCTAGTAAATGTACATGTAAATTAATAAATTTGTTTTGGTTTTTTTATACAAACTTTAAAGAATGAAATTGCTTTAAATTTTTTATGATGATAGCTATATATTAGTATTACTGCTGTAATATCTAGCATTATCTTTTTATAATGTTTATATTATGCCTTTGTTCTACTAGTAAATGTATATGTAAAGAATTAAATTGCTTCAAATTTGTCATCAGACTACAAGGGCATAATTAAATATTCATGGCTTTTTACAAATATTAATAATAATTATCAATAGTTATTAACTTTTAATTATGTATAGAGTCAATCATAATTAATTACAAAGAAATGATGAGGTTTAGTTTTGTTTACAAAGAACTATCCTGGAATTTTTGAGCTCCTGTTAAAACTGCAATACGAAATTTTCGAAACAAATCCATAATGTGGACAAAAGATCTATCTCTATGTACAAGAGAGCTAGACTATTAGGTCTTTGTTGTGTCATTGTCGAGAGTAAGTACTTTTTAAGCCAACAAATACTAGAAAAACCACCCAGAAGCCATTTCTTTTCCTGAATTAGCTTAACAGGATATGCCCTAGTATGCCCAGGTCTAAATACGCCTATGTTTGAGTCAAAGTCAGGCCCTGGTATTGCCAGCATAGCTGCCAATTGCTATACTTGTAGCTTCATCCAGTATCTGCTAAATCACCCTATTTTTTTAGAATTCCTTCAAGCAACCAGCAAACATACATATTTTGAATGTATACTATGGGTATACTATATGGTCAGTCTGAAGAAAATGATTTCAGTCATTCAAGTGTATATGGACATCATAATGGCAAAGAGCATTAACAAACTGCCAATGATCAAGACATTGTCCCATCAGAAGATCAGTGTACAATTGAGAAATTAATATTAGAAATACTTGAAGATGTTACACCTACTGAAATAAAATGAAGACTCACCTTTTGAGAAGAATGTTTTATAACAAAACAGTATCTCCACTACAGAAACTAATAAAGTTATACAATGATTCAGTGACATTTGTTAGAGTATTTTATTGATACAGTTACAAAATAACTAAGCATTACTTTTTACATTTATTATTAAATCACAATTGACCCTAATTAACCCTAATAAACTCTAATTAATGCCTATGTTTGAGTCAAAGTCAAGCCCTGGTATTACCAACATAGCTGGCAATTGCTATACTTGAAGCTTCATCCAGTATCTGCTGAATCACACTGTTCTTGTTAGAATTCCTTCAAGCAACCAGCAAAAATACATCTTATGAATGTATATTATAGGTGTACTATATGGTCAGTCTGAAGAAAATAATTTCAGGTCATGGTCAGTCTGAAGAAAATAATTTCAGGTCATTTAACTGCATATGGACATCATAATGGCAAAGAGCATTAACAAACTGCCAATGATCAAGACATTGTCACTTCAGAAGATCAGTGTACAATTGAGAAATTAATATTAGAAGTACCTGAAGATGTTACACCTACTGAAATAAAATGAAGGCTCACCTTTTGAGAAGAATGTTTTATAACAAAACAGTATCTCCACTACAGAAACTAATAAAGTTATACAATGATTTAGTGACATTTGTTAGAGTATTTTATTGATACAGTTACTAAATAACTAAGCATTACTTTTTACATTTATTATTAAATCACAATTGACCCTAATTAACCCTAATTAACCCTAATAAACTCTAATTAATGCCTATGTTTGAGTCAAAGTCAAGCCCTGGTATTATCAACATAGCTGGCAATTGCTATACTTGTAGCTTCATCCAGTATCTGCTGAATCACACTATTCTTGTTAGAATTCCTTCAAGCAACCAGCAAACATACATATTATGAATGTATACTATGGGTATACTATATGGTCAGTCTGAAGAAAATGATTTCAGGTCATTTAACTGCATATGGACATCATAATGGCATAGAGCATTAACAAACAGCCAATGATCAAGATAATGTTCCATCACAAGATCAGTGTACAATTAAGAAATTAATATTAGAAGTATCTGAAGATGTTACACCTACTGAAATAAAACGAAGGCTCGACTTTTGAGAAGAATGTTTTCCAACAAAACAGTATCTCCACTACAGAAGATAATAAAGTTATACAATCATTCAGTGACATTTGTTAGAGTATTATATTGCTACAGATACAAAATAACTAAGCATTACTTTTTACTTTTATTATAAAATCACAATTGTCTGTAAAGAATAGAGGCTGGCTTGAGGATTATCTTACCTTGAGAATGTTGGGTTAGGGTTAAGTAAGGGGAGTCTTGTGAAGATACAAGGGAGGAGTATTATGAATGGCCAAGGAAAGGCTTGTGAATGGCCAAAGGGTGACTCTTGTAAACAGACAATAGGGGACTTATGCAATAGGCCAAGGAGGGACCCTTGTGAACAGCGAAGGGGTCTATTGCAGATTAGTATAAAAGTGTTTGGATATGTAGTTTGTCTCTAGATTACTTTAAAAACAAAGTTAGATTTTAATATGTTAGCTTTCAACAGTGGTCAGTTAGAGTAGTGGTTAGCTTGGAGTAGCTGAATTTGGAGTTCAATCCCTAGATTGGTGAAAAAAAAAATTAAGGTTAAATCTGTTTCCTGTCACCTGTGCTTAGTTGGAGTAGTGGTTAACATGGAAGACCTTGAATTTGGAGTTCAATCCCTACATTAATGAAAAAAAATTGGTTAATAAATGAAAAAATATTCAAATAATTAGTAGAAAGGAAATTTGGTAAAGTTAATTGAGTGGTTTAGGGTTTAGGGTTTAGGGTTTAGGGTTTAGGGTTTAGGGTTTAGGGTTTAGGGTTTAGGGTTTAGGGTTTAGGGTTTAGGGTTTAGGGTTTAGGGTTAGGGTTTAGGGTTTAGGGTTAGGGTTTAGGGTTTAGGGTTAGGGTTTAGGGTTTAGGGTTTAGGGTTTAGGGTTTAGGGTTAGGGTTTAGGGTTAGGGTTTAGGGTTTAGGGTTTAGGGTTTAGGGTTTAGCCCTTTGGGTATGGCCTTTTTTATGTCCTTTTGGGTGTTTTAGGGCCATATTTACGGCCCGAGGAAAAATTATATGGCCTTTACGTCCCTTGTGGCCCGGGGCCCCATTTTTAGAAATTCTTTCTTGATGTGGCCCTTTCAGTCTGGGTCCTGATGGCCCGTGGCTCCATTTTCAAAGTAATGACACTGTCACGCATTTGTGACAATTAATTTTTAAATTAAAAGACCATAGTCACATTTCCGTGACACGCCTTTTTAATTATTCGCGCTGATGTGACATAATTGTGACAGCTGTTTTTGTGATAGTTTATGTTTTGATAAGAGTTTATTTTGTTTTTTTTTTGTGGCTATTGAAGAAGGCAAGTGCTGGTTTAGTATATTATTATGTTTTACAATAAAAATTAAATATAATATAGATGAATGCAGACCAAGTGTTAAACTGCTTGTCTGATATTGACACTGGCTATAGCACTGATTCTGATAGCAGTATCAGTGATGATATTAGCACTGATACCGATGCTAGCATAGCTGTTGATCAGTTGGATACAAATACTGCAAGCACAAGTAGGGGTACATCTACAAGTACAAAAGGGAGATCCAGAAGATTTAGAGGTAGGAGGTGTACAGCCATTGTTGCTTCATCTTCTGACCAAGGATGGACTGAAATACGAGGTAAACAAAACAGTTCACTTACTTACAAATAATATCAATACAGACACAGATACCTTCACGCAAACTAGCCTTCAATATAGTTCTGTAAGTGGACCCAACATCAACACATCTCAATGCTTGACACCATACCAGTACTTTAGTTTCATTTTTACAGCTAGAGTTTAGCAATTCATTGTAGACAAGACAAATGAATATGCAGCACATAAGGTACCTAAACATACATCAAGAAGATCTCTTTATAGCAATTGGACTAACGTTTCAATAGAAGAAATGAAGGCTTTCATAGGTATTATCTTGAAAATGAGAAAGCGACGAGATTGTGTAGTGTGTAGTGACCGGAATATACAACAGCATTTTACCCTATTTATATGTGAAACGTGTGAAGATGAGCCAGCACTGTGTCCCAATAAGTGCTTCAAGCGCTATCATTCTGTTGTACATTATTAACAGTGTATCAACAAATACTTACTTTACTCAGTTACTCCTCATATAGTTGTCAATACTCAATCCTCAAGTCATAAAATATTCCTAGAAAATAAAATACATAAGTATAAAAGTCAAAAAAAGACTTACTGCTCTCTAAACGCTTCCACACAAAGCAATCACACTAACGTGAAAACAGGAAGCGTTTTTTGATTAAATAATTAAAAGTAGGTGTGGTCCAATAAGGGATAATTTATTCCCTTCCCTTTCCACTCTTTATATGTCTTCCAATGAAATTATTGTGTTTTTCTGCCTAAGAACTCTCTTTTACCCATGATTTGCTTTATTTCAGGACATCTAGTTTTTAAAAAAATGTGGCCTCCTTTTCTTATATCCATTTTTACAGCCTTAGATCAATTTTTACAATACAGGTTCCCACAATTTATAGTTTTGTTTATTGTTTCATTTTGATTATAGAACTGTCATTTTCAATATAATTGTTGGCTTGATGTGATGACACTGTAGAATACAATTAATGATTATAGTATTTGGATAAATGACTACTGTTTATTATATAGTTATTTTTATTTCTTTTGTAGGTTATACACCTTGTCCTGTATTTGCTTGGGTGTCCTTGTTGATGACAATTGGTTACTCCCAAGATGGCCTTTATGGTCCTTATGGCCCTTATGGCCCGGGGCTGCCTTTTGATAAATGTGACCTTGACATGGCCCTCCCTTCCCTTTCTCAGTGTTTTTGTGACTTGCAATTAAAGTATTGTGTTTTTCAGCCCAAGAATTCTTTTTTACCCATGATTTGCTTTATGTCAGGACATTAATCTAGTTTTTAAAATATGTGCCTCCATTTTTACAGCCTTAGATCAATTACAATACAGGGCCCCACAATTTATAGTTTTGGTTACTGTTTCTTTTTAAAATTTGGGTAAATGTTAGAACTGTGATTTTTAATATAATTGTTGGCTTGATGTGATGACACTGTAGAATACAATTAATGATTATAGTATTTGGATAAATGACTACTGTTTAGGGTAAGTTAAAGTTATTTTTATTTCTTTTGTTATATAGTTATTGATGATAACTAAAAGTTATATTTATTTCTTCTGTAGGTTATACACCTTGTCCTGTATTTGCTTGGGAGTCCTTGTTGATGACAATTGGTTACTCCCAAGAAATTGCCTTCCATGTAATTTTTGAAGAAGTTCAAGAATTTCTTGGTGTCTCCTTTGGTGAAACTTCTTCCAATTTTTACAATACAGGGCCCTACAATTTATAGTTTTGTTCATTGTTTCTTTTTAAAATTTGGGTAGATGTTAGAACTGTAATTTTCAATATAATTATTGGCTTGATGTGATGACATTGTAGAATGCAATTAATGATTATAGTATTTGGATAAATGACTACTGTTTATTATATGGTTATTGATGATAACTTATTTCTTTTGTAGATTATACACCTTGTCCTGTATTTGCTTGGGAGTCCTTGTTGATGACAATTGGTTACTTCCAAGAAATTGCCTGCAGAGACCCAATGGTGGCTTGGTTTCTGATTTTTGCATGTAATTTTTGAAGAAGTTTAAGATTTTTTTGGTGTCTTCTTCAGTAAAACTTCTTCTTCCAAGCCCTATGAAATAGTATTATTTGTTTGGTAAACCTAAGAATGTATTTCACTTTTATCCTCCATGTTAGCCTCCGTAATTTTATTTTTCGACACTGTTACATTGGGAGATAGAAAAGGTGTACTACCTGCACAATTTCTACAGATGACGCTGCCACCATATCCTTCATCTAAGATGCCAGATGAGCATGGTGGTATAGCATGACACGGATTGTTGCATGCTTGGCAGTAATGACTCCCCATATAGGAGTTTTTGCATGCACAACAGGCTAAATATTGTGTAATACAACGCAATTGTTAAATAAATCATTTACTGTCATTAACTGTTGCTGGGGGTGATAGCACCTTAGCTGCACTTGGTTGTTGTGGTTCTAAACTGGAAATATAACATTCATTTATAGAAGCAATTTGTAACCTTCAGCAGTTGAGAACGATGTTGATAAATGCAGTTCTAAATTGTAACTGTAAACCTCATTTATAGAAAGAATATCTAACCTTCAGGGCTGGACATTGATGTTGATTGATGTGGTTCTAAATTGTAACTGTAAACCTCAGTTATAAAAAAATTGTTTAACCTTCAGCAGTGGAAAATGATGTTGATAATTGTGGTTCTAAATTGTAACTGTAAACCTCATTTATAGAAAGAATATCTAACCTTCAAGGGTGGATGTTGATTGTTGTTGTTCTAAATTGAAACTGTAAAATTCATTTATAGAAAGAATATCTAACCTTCATAGGTAGACAATGACTTAGATTTTGATACTACATATTATATATAACAAAACAATAAAATCAAAACAATAAATTTGTTATAAAAAAATTATTTAACCTTCAGCAGTGGAAAATGATGTTGATAATTGTGGTTCTAAATTGTAACTGTAAACCTCATTTATAGAAAGAATATCTAACCTTCAAGGGTGGATGTTGATTGTTGTTGTTCTAAATTGAAACTGTAAAATTCATTTATAGAAAGAATATTTAACCTTCATAGGTAGACAATGACTTAGATTTTGATACTACATATTATATATAACAAAACAATAAAATCAAAACAATAAATTTGTTACAACTTACACATAACAGAATTTATTTTCTTCTTAATTTCATGTGTTACATTATATCTATCCCTGGATCGATAGTATCGAGTGCTGGTCGTAGGAAGGTGTGTCATATGTTCTGCCAATTTCTCTGAAAGTTCCGAGTTTTTTTCAGATGATATCAGAGTGCCTCCAAACTTTCGTACATCTGTCAATGTGGGAAGAGTGTAAGGAATTTGTAAGGTTTTCCTTAAAGTTTCTATGCAGACTGAATAGTTTACAAGAGGAGTAGATCTGGAATTGAGTAAAAATTCTTTCAAATCAGTGTCAATGCTTTTTCGAAATTCAAGATAAAACTTGAATATTTCAACATCTTTACCTTAAAAAAAATTAATAAAATTATTTTGATTAACTTGTTTACCTTCCAGGCAAAACATCACAGGTCCTTGACTGCTAGCAGTCTTGTGGTCAAATGATTTGATAATGATGGAGTCGTCTTGAGTGATGAAGTCTTCTGCTTCTTCGACTGTCATGTGTATGGCACCACCAGGACGTTGCCAGTTGCCATATGTAAAAGCAACAAAAAGATAGGTAGCCACAAGTGCATTACAACACTTCTGATTGTCGATCATATTTGTGATGTACTGTTGTCCTTTGATCAAAAATTGTGCTACTTTTTCTGAAGTTGCTTCATCAATATTTTTATACATTCTCTTGTACATCTTTGTTTTCCTCTCCTTTCTCATGGATTCTTTCCATGCCTTCAATCGATCGTAAACATTCTGTTCAATGGTCATAATGTTGTTTCTAGACACATATTTAATTGCTACTTCCAATCTTTCTACTTTGGTACAAAAGCCATCAGCACCAACACCTAAATAATATTGGAATGATATTAGCAATGATTAATTTAACCTAAAAGTTGGAGTTCCGTCAAATAATGTTTCATTTTTTCTGTTGAAGCAAGGTGTTTCCACGAAAAGCATGTTTCATCTGAGAAAGCTAAAAATTTGCTAACATCAGTAGCAATTTCGTTAGCTTCCTTAAGAGACTTTTGACCACCGTCAAATGTCAAGAGATTATCCCTGATAAAAATGTAAATACATTTCTTATAAATGAAGTTACCTAAATTGAAGAAGTTTCATTTCACCCAGTGTGTATCTTTTAAGATGTCGTGTAGACCCATGAGTTTTGGTAAACTTAGGAGTTAGAATGTGTTGACTAGGTTGGAGGTATGTTCTTATGTCAATACAAACATTTCGTGCTTTTGGTTTCTGTTGTCCCTTTTTCTTGGACTGTTCCAGCAATGCCATTCTCTCTTCTTTGTTGATGATATGGTGAACTGTAATCAAATGGTTGGACATTTTTCGAATGGCCTTGCTGGAACACCCTTCAATTGGACAGAAGTAATACTTTCTGTATTTCTCTGATTTTGTTTTCACTGTAATAAAGCAAAGATAGAAAATGAAGCAACAACATTGCATACATTTTACTACACGCTTTTCCACAGTATTTTCATTTGCAGGTGTATTATCTTCAAAAGAAATTGTCATAACATTTGTAATATTTGTTAAACATACCACCAGACAGCCATGGGATATCCGAATCCCGATCTCCATAATCGTAGGTAATTTCCTCTCCAGAAGCTATGTCTCTCAATGAATACAGGCAAACCCTAAGTTTGCTTCTGACAATTAGTGGAGGATGGAGTTTAGCATTAGGTGTAACAGAATGGTTGGCATACACTCCAAATTGGTTTAATCTTCGGGTGGCATCGAAGTAATAGGTCTTGCTATTGAACTTTGCCTCAATGACCCTTACCCCCTCGTCATTCACAGAATACTCCTTCTCTCTCTCAGAGCGCCTTTTTTTGCTTGAGTACACGTCGGTTGTTTTGTATTCACAAATGAATTCATTGGCAGGTATCATGGATGTGGCAAAAAGACCTCTTCCTTTTTCTGATTTATAAAAATGTATGTTAAAAATATATTTTGCTGCGATTTTACCAGGGTTCATGCACTTCTCAACTTTCAAAGGAGCTTCCAAACTTCGGTTCAGAGAATCTATACACTTTTCTTTCAGTGAGAGAACGTTTCTTTTGAGAAATTTTAAATACAACAAAAGTAAAAATAAAAATCACTTGACTCTAGTCGATTTTCTAATTGAATTCTTGGATGCTTCATCACTAGAGTCTACAAAAAATTGAATTTGCAAATCAACAATGTGAATACAACTTACATTCGTCGGGATTGTCACTATGACTTACCTATGTGTTAAAAATAATTGTCACATATTAGTTACATACCTGAAAACATCTTGAAAATGAAATGAACCTTCTTCGTCACTGAAAATGTTGTTAGATATGTATACACTTAATCCTAGATCATTATTTATACCTTGATAATGCAATTACATCGCTGTCTCTGTCATAAGAACTGTCATATGAAATATATGAATTTTGCTTACTCTTCCTGGTTGTCTTCATTATAACTAAAAACTTTTCAATTTAGTATAATAGTTTGCATAATAATGTACCTTTCATCTTGGTCTTTGCTTGACACATCTATTTTAAAAAAAGATTTTCAATAATTGTATATTTGACAAACCTATGGGCTGCTCAAAATCATCACATTCACTGTAAAACAACATGAATTTATAGTGTTAGAAATATTTAATACCTTTCATTATCAAAACATAGTCTTTTTGTAGCTAAACAAATACAAATATCAAAGGTTATTGAAATAATTAACTAACTCCTGGTACTTCTTTTAGGCAACGTAATTTGCTCTTCTCCATCACTGTCACTTTCACTCCTAATTATTAATTATATATGACTAATAATTTCTGACAATATTGCTCACAATTCATGGTCCAAACAGAGCTTCCTTTTACCTATGATATTCTGTTCAACATGTTACAAAATAGTATACTTACTTGCCATTAATCTGGATAATACAATAATATAACAACACACCAAGAATTAACTCAATTGACTACACCTACAGAAAACATGCTATATGAAAATGAGTAATAAGAAATACACTTAAATTATTACATATATTTGACTCATAACACTAATTGTTTAACTGTCTATAATGAAGTAACTACACAAATTATAAACACAAGCAACATCCAACTAGAGCCTAAAGGTTACTAAAATATGTAAAACTGAAGACATTCAATTAACTCAATTGACCACACCTATTCAAATAAAAATTGCAGAAAACATTCAATATGATATTGAGTGATAAGAAATACACTTAAATTATTATACATTTGACCCATTATATTGGTAAAAAGAGATAATCAACTATATGAATGGTACTACATATAACACTAATTATATAAACACAAGCAACATCCAACCACAACATAGATGTTACTAAGTTATGTAAAAATAATATCTCTATAGTATTAGTCAACTCTTTAACTAACTCAATTGGGTGCACCTATTGAAATGTAAATGGCTGAAAGCAATTTAATATGGTATATGACATAAATTGAGGGATAAGTGTTGTTTATCAACAATTCTTTTATCACCACACCTATTTAGCTAAAAATGATGTCTGAATACACTTAACAAATTAGATTATTACCATAAATGTCCAAATGTATGCTAAATTAAATATGTCAAAAACTTGATTAAGAAAACAAGTAGCATTAATAATTTTGTTGTCAAAAAGATAAGCTCAATGAATGAAGTATTTTGCAAAAATTTACTGAAGAGGGCCACATATGGCCCTTTTTCTAAAAATTACTCTGGTTAGGATAAATCAGTTTATTATGTTGCACATATGGTGTACATTGATTTACATATATAATTATTTTCATTTTTGATAGGGCCATATAAGGGGCATATACTAAATTTTTGAATAAATACCATAATAATGGGTTGACCCTAGAAAATATTTCATGCATCATGCCACACCTAAAACAATGCACAATACAATGTTGCGAAGAAAAACTAAAAACTTCATAGGGCCATATGGCCCTACAGTTATTAACAAATATCTGGATAATGGATTGACCCTAGTGTCATGCACTCCTGTAACAATGCACAATACAATTTTGAAAAAATTTAAAAAATACATAAAATTAATAAATTATTATACATTTGACCCATTATATTGGTAAAAAGAGATAATCAACTATATGAGTGGTACTACATATAACACTAATTATATAAACACAAGCAACATCCAACTACAACATAAATGTTACTAAATTATGTAAAAATAAATACCTTCACAGTATCAATTAACTCTTCAACTAACTCAATTGGTCACACCCATTCTAATGTAAATAATTAAATATTGTATGAACACTTTGAAATACACTTACATTATTAATTTATTGCCATATTTGACTCAATACATTGGTAAAAAGAGATGATCAATTATATGGGTGGTAAATTGATGATAACAAACAATAATTGTTTAAAAACTGCCTAAAATGAAATAACTACCCCATTCAGATAAATACACAATTAACAAAGTGAAAAACACAAGTACAGTTATTAACAAATATCTGAATAATGGATTGACCCTAGAAAATAATTAATGTGTCATGCCACTCCTATAACAATGCACATTACAATGTTAAAAAAAATTAAAAAATACATAAAATTAATACATTATTATACATTTGACTTATTATATTGGTAAAGAGAGATAATCAACTATATGAGTGGTACTACATATAACACTAATTATATAATAAACACAAGCAACATCCAACTACAACATAAATGTTACTAAATAATATAAAACTAAATACCTTCACAGTATCAATTAACTCTTCAACTAACTCAAATAGTCACACCTATTCTAATGTAAATAATTAAATATTATATGAACACTTTGAAATACACTTAAATTATTAAATTATTGCCATATTTGACTCAATACATTGGTAAAAGAGATGATCAATTATATGGGTAGTACTGCACATAACAATGATGATAACAAACAATAATTGTTTAAAAACTGCCTAAAATGAAATAATTACCCCAATTCAGATAAATACACAATTAACAAAATGACAAATACAAGTAACATCCAACTACAACATAAATGTCACTTAAATTAGGTAAAACAAAATACATTCAATTAACTCAATTGACCACACCTATTCAAATAAAAATCGCTAAAAACATGTTATATGATTTTAAGTGATAGGAAATACACTTAACTTATTATATAGTTGACTCAGTATATTGGTAAAGGAAGATAATCAGCTATAATTGAGTGGTACTATGCATAACACTAATTGTTTAACTGCCTAAAATAAAGTAACTACACCAATGATAAACACGAGCAACATCCAACTAGAGCCTAAACATTACTAAAGTATGTAAAACTAAAGACATTCAATTAACTCAATTGACCACACCTATTCAAATAATAATGGCAGAAAACATTCTATATGACATTGAGTGATAAGAAATACACTAAAATTATTATACATTTGACCCATTATATTGGTAAAAAGAGATAATCAACTATATGAATGGTACTACATATAACAATAATTATATAAACACAAGCAACATCCAACTACAACATAAATGTTACTAAATTATATAAAACTAAATACTTTCACAGTATCAATTAACTCTTCAACTAACTCAATTGGTCACGTAAATAATTAAATATTTTATGAACACTTTGAAATACACTTAAATTACTAAATTATTGCCATATTTGACTCAATACATTGGTAAAAGAGATGATCAATTATGTGGGTAGTACTGCACATAACAATGATGATAACAAACAATAATTGTTTAAAAACTGCCTAAAATGAAATAACTACCCCAATTCAGATAAATACACAATTACAAAATGACAAAAAGAAGTAACATCCAACTACAGCATAAATGCTTTTTAAAATAGGTAAAACTAAATACGTTCAATTAACTCAATTGACCACAACTATTCAAAAAATGGCTGAAAACATGCTATACAATTTTAAGTGATAAGAAATACACTTAAATTATTATATAATGACTCAATATATTGGTCAAGGGAGATAATCAACTATATGAGTGATACTACACATAACACTAATGGTTTAACTGCCTAAAATGAAATAATTACAGCAATTATAAACACAAGCAAGATCAACTACAACATAGATGTTACTAAGTTATGTAAAATCATTATTTTCACAGTATTAAACAACTCTTTAACTAACTCAGTTGGCCACACTTATTAAAATGTAAATGGCTGAAAGCTATTTAATATGGTATATGACATAAATTGAGGGATAAGTGTTGTTTTATCAACAATTCTTTTATCACCACACCTATTTAGCTAAAAATGATGTCTGAATACACTTAACAAATTAGATTATTACCATAAATGTCCAAATGTATGCTAAATTAAATATGTCAAAAAACTTGATTAAGAAAACAAGTAGGATTAATAATTTTGTTGTCAAAAAGATAAGCTCAATGAATGAAGTGTTTTGCAAAAATTTACTGAAGAGGGCCACATATGGCCCTTTTTCTAAAAATTACCCTGGTTAGGATAAATCATTTTATTATGTTGCACATATGGTACATTGATTTACATATATAATTATTTTCATTTTTAATGGATTGACCCTGGAAAATATTTCATGCATCATGCCACACCTAAAACAATGCACAATACAATGTTGCGAAGAAAAACTAAAAACTTCATAGGGCCATATGGCCCTACAGTTATTAATAAATATCTGGATAATGGATTGACCCTAGTCTCATACCACTCCTGTAACAATGCACAATACAATGTTGAAAAAAAATTAAAAAATACATAAAAATAATAAATTATTATACATTTGACTCATTATATTGGTAAAAAGAGATAATCAACTATATGAGTGGTAATACATATAACACTAATTATATAAACACAAGCAACATCCAACTACAACATAAATGTTACTAAATTATGTAAAACTAAATACCTTCACAGTATCAATTAACTCTTCAACTAACTCAATTGGTCACACCTATTCTAATGTAAATAATTAAATATTGTATAAACACTTTGAAATACACTTAAATTATTAAATTATTGCCATATTTGACTCAATACATTGGTAAAAAGAGATGATCAATTATATGGGTGGTACAATGATGATAACAAACAATAATTGTTTAAAACTGCCTAAAATGAAAAAACTACCCCATTCAGATAAATACACAATTAACAAAGTGAAAAACACAAATAACATCCAACTACAACATAAATGTTACTTTAAATTAGGTAAAACTAAATACATACAATTAACTAAATTGACCACATCTATTCAAATAAAAATGGCTGAAAACATGCTGTATAATTTTAAATGATAAGAAATACACTTAAATTATTATATAGTTGACTTAGTATATTGGTAAAGGGAGATAATCTACTATATGAGTTGTACTATGCATAACAGTAATTGTTTAACTGCCTAAAATGAAGTAACTACACAAATTATAAAAACAAGCAACATCCAACTAGAGCCTAAAGGTTACTAAAATATGTAAAACTAAAGACATTCAATTAACTCAATTGACCAGACCTATTCAAATAAAAATGGCAGAAAACATTTTATATGTCATTGAGTGATAGAAAATACACTTAAATTATTATACATTTGACCCATTATATTGGTAAAAAGAGATAATCAACATATGAGTGGTACTACATATAACACTAATTATATAAACACAAGCAACATCCAACTACAACATAAATGCTACTAAATTATATAAAACTTAATACCTTTACAGTATCAATTAACTCTTCAACTAACTCAAATAGTCACACCTATTCTAATGTAAATAATTAAATATTGTATGAACACTTTGGAATACACTTAAATTATTAAATTATTGCCATATTTGACTCAATACATTGGTAAAAGAGATGATCAATTATATGGGTAGTACTGCACATAACAATGATGATAACAAACAATAATTGTTTAAAAACTGCCTAAAATGAAATAATTACCCCAATTCAGATAAATACACAATTAACAAAATGACAAATACAAGTAACATCCAACTACAACATAAATGTCACTTTAAATTAGGTAAAAGAAAATACATTCAATTAACTCAATTGACCACACCTATTCAAATAAAAATCGCTAAAAACATGTTATATGATTTTAAGTGATAAGAAATACACTTAAATTATTATATAGTTGACTCAGTATATTGGTAAAGGAAGATAATCAGCTATAATTGAGTGGTACTATGCATAACACTAATTGTTTAACTGCCTAAAATAAAGTAACTACACCAATAATAAACACAAGCAACATCCAACTAGAGCCTAAACGTTACTAAAGTATGCAAAACTAAAGACATTCAATTAATTCAATTGACCACACCTATTCAAATAATAATGGCAGAAAACATTCTATATGACATTGAGTGATAAGAAATACACTTAAATTATTATACATTTGACCCATTATATTGGTAAAAAGAGATAATCAACTATATGAATGGTACTACATATAACAATAATTATATAAACACAAGCAACATCCAACTACAACATAAATGTTACTAAATTATATTAAACTAAATACCTTCACAGTATCAATTAACTCTTTAACTAACTCTATTGGTCACACCTATTCTAACATAAATAATTAAATATTTTATGAACACTTTGAAATACACTTAAATTACTAAATTATTGCCATATTTGACTCAATACATTGGTAAAAGAGATGATCAATTATGTGGGTAGTACTGCACATAACAATGATGATAACAAACAATAATTGTTTAAAAACTGCCTAAAATGAAATAATTACCCCAATTCAGATAAATACACAATTACAAAATGACAAAAAGAAGTAACATCCAACTACAGCATAAATGCTTTTTAGAATAGGTAAAACTAAATACATTCAATTAACTCAATTGACCACACCTATTCAAACAAAAATGGCTGAAAACATGCTATACAATTTTAAGTGATAAGAAATACACTTAAATTATTATATAATGACTCAATAATTGGTCAAGGGAGATAATCAACTATATGAGTGATACTACACATAACACTAATTGTTTAACTGCCTAAAATGAAATAATTACAGCAATTATAAACACAAGCAAGATCCAACTACAACATAGATGTTACTAAGTTATGTAAAATCATTATTTTCACAGTATTAATCAACTCTTTAACTAACTCAGTTGGCCACACCTATTGAAATGTAAATGGCTGAAAGCTATTTAATATGGTATATGATATAAATAGAGGGATAAGTGTTGTTTATCAACAATTCTTTTATCACCACACCTATTTAGCTAAAAATGATGTCTGAATACACTTAACAAATTAGATTATTACCATACATGTCCAAATGTATGCTAAATTAAATATGTCAAAAACTGATTAAGAAAACAAGTAGGATTAATAATTTTGTTGTCAACAAGGTAAGTTCAATGAGTGAAGTATTTTGCAGAAATTTTCTGAAAAGGGCCACAGGGCCATACATGTGGCCCATATGGCCCTTTTTCTAAAATTTACCCTGGTTAGGATAAATCAGTTTATTATGTTGCACATAGGGTGTACATTGTTTTACATATATAATTATTTTCATCTTTGATAGGGCCATATAAGGCCATATACTAAATTTTTGGATAAATATCATAATAGTGGGTTGACCCTGGAAAATACTTCATATATCAAGCCACCCCTAAAACAATGCACAATACAATGTTGCAAAGAAAAACTAAAAACTCCATAGGGCCATATGGCCCTACAGTTATTAACAAATATCTGAATAATGGATTGACCCTAGAAAATAATTAATGTGTCTTGCCATTTCTATAACAATGCACAATACAATGTTGAAAAATAAAATTAAAAATAGACAGGGCCATATGGCCCTACAGTTTTTTGTAAATATCTCAATAATGGGTTGACCCTGGAAAATATTTCATGTATTATGCCACACCTACAAAAATGCACAATACAAAATTGCAATAAAAAATAAAAAAATTCATAGGGCCATATGGCCTTACAGTTTTTGGTAAATATCTCAATAATGGATTGACCCTGGAAAAAAGTTTATGTATCATGCCACTCCTACAACAAAGCACAATACAATGTTGCAATAAAAATTAAAAAATTATGCGGGGCCATATGGCCCTACAGTTTTTGGTAAATATCTCAATAATGGATTGACCCTGGAAAAAAGTTTATGTATCATGCCACTCCTACAACAAAGCACAATACAATGTTGCAATAAAATGAAAAAATTATGTGGGGCCATATGGCCCTACAGTTTTTGGTAAATATCTCAATAATGGATTGACCCTGGAAAAAAGTTTATGTATCATGCCACTCCTACAACAAAGCAGAATACAATCTTGCAATAAAATTAAAAAATTCATAGGGCCATATGGCCCTACAGTTTTTGGTAAATATCTCAATAATGGATTCACCCTGGATAAAAGTTTATTTATCATGCCACTCCTACAACTATGCACAATACAATGTTACAATAAAAATTAAAAACATATGCAGGGCCATATGGCCCTACAGTTTTTGGTAAGTATCTCAATAATGGATTGACCCTGAAAAAAAGTTTATGTATCATGCCACTCTTACAACAATGCACAATACAATGTTGCAATAAAAATTAAAAAATTATGCAGGGCCATATGGCCCTACAGTTTTTGGCAAATATCTCAATAATGAAATGACCCTAGAAAAAATTTCAAGTATCATGCCACTTGTACAACAATGCACAATACAACGATACAATAAAATCTTTAAAAAATCACAGGGCCATATGGCCCTCTATTTATCACAAATATGTCATTATTGGATCAACCCTTGAAAATGGTTCATGCATCATTGGAATCCCTGAACCAATTGTGTAAATAAGTGTATTAAAGAATAGGAAAATTTAATAGGGCCATATGGCCCTTTAAATTAAATATAAAATAATAAGCAATCAAAGTAACCCTGGAAAATTTTATTAATTGTTTTGATCACCCTGGTAGGTGGGACTTATTGTGAAACCATAAAAATTTCCTTTTGAAAAAGGGCCATGTGGCCTTTTTTCTTTGAATGTTGAAAAAGTACCATTATTCTAACTTTTTTTCTCATAAAATGAAGCTGGGGTTTCAAGACGTCACAATGGGGTTAGGTAGAGAAAGGATGGGGCTACATTAAAAAAAAATAAAAGTGGGCGGGGCTACTTTAAAAAGCAAGTTACAGCCTCTCAAACTTTGAAAAAAAACAAAAAAGAAAATGATCCTGAGCTCATTTCCAGTACATATCCAGTCAGCCCTGGAGAAACCCCAAATTGGTAGTCACAGGGATATAGGGTTTAGGGTTTAGGGTTAGGGTTTAGGGTTTAGGGTTTAGGGTTTAGGGTTAGGGTTTAGGGTTTAGGGTTAGGGTTTAGGGTTTAGGGTTTAGGGTTTAGGGTTTAGGGTTTAGGGTTTAGGGTTTAGGGTTTAGGGTTTAGGGTTAGGGTTTAGGGTTTAGGGTTTAGGGTTTAGGGTTTAGGGTTTAGGGTTTAGGGTTTAGGGTTTAGGGTTTAGGGTTTAGGGTTTAGGGTTTAGGGTTTAGGGTTTAGGGTTTAGGGTTTAGGGTTTAGGGTTTAGGGTTTAGGGGTTTAGGGTTTAGGGTTTAGGGTTTAGGGTTTAGGGTTTAGGGTTTAGGGTTTAGGGTTTAGGGTTTAGGGTTTAGGGTTTAGGGTTTAGGGTTTAGGGTTTAGGGTTTAGGGTTTAGGGTTTAGGGTTTAGGGTTTAGGGTTTAGGGTTTAGGGTTTAGGGTTTAGGGTTTAGGGTTTAGGGTTTAGGGTTTAGGGTTTAGGGTTTAGGGTTTAGGGTTTAGGGTTTAGGGTTTAGGGTTTAGGGTTTAGGGTTTAGGGTTTAGGGTTTAGGGTTTAGGGTTTAGGGTTTAGGGTTTAGGGTTTAGGGTTTAGGGTTTAGGGTTTAGGGTTTAGGGTTTAGGGTTTAGGGTTTAGGGTTTAGGGTTTAGGGTTTAGGGTTTAGGGTTTAGGGTTTAGGGTTTAGGGTTTAGGGTTTAGGGTTTAGGGTTTAGGGTTTAGGGTTTAGGGTTTAGGGTTTAGGGTTTAGGGTTTAGGGTTTAGGGTTTAGGGTTTAGGGTTTAGGGTTTAGGGTTTAGGGTTTAGGGTTTAGGGTTTAGGGTTTAGGGTTTAGGGTTTAGGGTTTAGGGTTTAGGGTTTAGGGTTTAGGGTTTAGGGTTTAGGGTTTAGGGTTTAGGGTTTAGGGTTTAGGGTTTAGGGTTTAGGGTTTAGGGTTTAGGGTTTAGGGTTTAGGGTTTAGGGTTTAGGGTTTAGGGTTTAGGGTTTAGGGTTTAGGGTTTAGGGTTTAGGGTTTAGGGTTTAGGGTTTAGGGTTTAGGGTTTAGGGTTTAGGGTTTAGGGTTTAGGGTTTAGGGTTTAGGGTTTAGGGTTTAGGGTTTAGGGTTTAGGGTTTAGGGTTTAGGGTTTAGGGTTTAGGGTTTAGGGTTTAGGGTTTAGGGTTTAGGGTTTAGGGTTTAGGGTTTAGGGTTTAGGGTTTAGGGTTTAGGGTTTAGGGTTTAGGGTTTAGGGTTTAGGGTTTAGGGTTTAGGGTTTAGGGTTTAGGGTTTAGGGTTTAGGGTTTAGGGTTTAGGGTTTAGGGTTTAGGGTTTAGGGTTTAGGGTTTAGGGTTTAGGGTTTAGGGTTTAGGGTTTAGGGTTTAGGGTTTAGGGTTTAGGGTTTAGGGTTTAGGGTTTAGGGTTTAGGGTTTAGGGTTTAGGGTTTAGGGTTTAGGGTTTAGGGTTTAGGGTTTAGGGTTTAGGGTTTAGGGTTTAGGGTTTAGGGTTTAGGGTTTAGGGTTTAGGGTTTAGGGTTTAGGGTTTAGGGTTTAGGGTTTAGGGTTTAGGGTTTAGGGTTTAGGGTTTAGGGTTTAGGGTTTAGGGTTTAGGGTTTAGGGTTTAGGGTTTAGGGTTTAGGGTTTAGGGTTTAGGGTTTAGGGTTTAGGGTTTAGGGTTTAGGGTTTAGGGTTTAGGGTTTAGGGTTTAGGGTTTAGGGTTTAGGGTTTAGGGTTTAGGGTTTAGGGTTTAGGGTTTAGGGTTTAGGGTTTAGGGTTTAGGGTTTAGGGTTTAGGGTTTAGGGTTTAGGGTTTAGGGTTTAGGGTTTAGGGTTTAGGGTTTAGGGTTTAGGGTTTAGGGTTTAGGGTTTAGGGTTTAGGGTTTAGGGTTTAGGGTTTAGGGTTTAGGGTTTAGGGTTTAGGGTTTAGGGTTTAGGGTTTAGGGTTTAGGGTTTAGGGTTTAGGGTTTAGGGTTTAGGGTTTAGGGTTTAGGGTTTAGGGTTTAGGGTTTAGGGTTTAGGGTTTAGGGTTTAGGGTTTAGGGTTTAGGGTTTAGGGTTTAGGGTTTAGGGTTTAGGGTTTAGGGTTTAGGGTTTAGGGTTTAGGGTTTAGGGTTTAGGGTTTAGGGTTTAGGGTTTAGGGTTTAGGGTTTAGGGTTTAGGGTTTAGGGTTTAGGGTTTAGGGTTTAGGGTTTAGGGTTTAGGGTTTAGGGTTTAGGGTTTAGGGTTTAGGGTTTAGGGTTTAGGGTTTAGGGTTTAGGGGTTTGGGTT